>CM054134.1:38994814-39024814 GCA_028751875.1 Rapana venosa | reverse complement strand
GACGACGGTCGACGACGACGACGACGACGACGACGACGACGAAGAAGAAGAAGAAGAAGAAGAAGAAAAGAAGAAGAAGAAGAAGAAGAAAAAGAAGAAGAAGAAGAAGAAGAAGAAGAAGAAGAAGAAAAAAGACAGAAGAAGACATGATGATGATGATGACGATGACGATGATGATGATGATGATGATGATGATGATGGACAAGAAGAAGTAAGAGGAAAAGATAAAGAGATAAAAAGAGAGAGAGGCAGAATCTTTAAATTAACAATTAAACTCTACTTTACTCGCGCCATATACCTCTACCACCCTCCAACAAATCTCTCCACAAGGACGTCACCGGTATACATTTGACAAAAGCAAAAACAGATGATACTTGTTGTTTTTTTCTCCTATGCCTGCACAATACATTGAGAACATACCAACTCGGCCCACAGACAGACACAGACAGAAACAGACACACAAATATACAGACACACAAACATACAGACACACAAACATACATACACACAAACAGACATACAGACAGACAGACAGACAAGACAGGCAGTAAGGGGAAAGCAGGAAACATGAAAATGTCATAACGTCAATGATGCCTGCAAAACCAGCGTTAAAGAGAAAACATAACATCAGAGGTATTCAGTTACTGCCTGGAAAATAATGAGGCAGAAGTAACTCTCCATATGTCTGTTGTCCGTCTGTTAGCCCGTCTGTTCTTCTCTCTCTCTCTCTCTCTCTCTCCTCATCTCTCGTCTCTCTCTCTCTCTCTCTCTCTCTCTCTCTCTCTCTCTCTCTCTCTCTCAGACAGGACAGGACAGGACAGCCATTTAATGGACAGCCCAGAACGATAGTGGCCAAGTTTGGGAGGTGGGGGACAAAATGTCAATCCTGAAAGACAAGGACATGAGACTAAGACTACAGAACAAAGGGATAACGAACTGGCAAACGACTTGACGAGGGCGCAGGCACAGATTGTGGGCAGAGCTCGCAGGGAAGGGAAGAGAGCTTTTTTCCACAGGGGAAAGCTGGTGGTAAGGCCTGGGCATGCAGACTCCCCGTCCTTCGCTCAGGTTGTGAAGAGTGGAGGAGCACAGCACGCCCCCGCCCTGGCCTCTTCCTCAAGACCCAGTCCTCGTGGGCAATCTCCTCGCCACGTCAGCAGAGGGAAGATGGCCTCAGGAGGAAACTCCCCAGCTGCCAGAGGCACTGACGTCATGGTCACCGCTGCCTCTTCTTCACCCTCCTCTTCACCCCCTGCTGTGCGGGTAACACGGAGGCAGCAGCAGGGAGCAATGCCAGGAGTGGTGGTGGAGATGCAGTGACAGCCACGCGGCGTTCACCTCAGTCTCTCACCGATACCAGCAACAGGGCAACACTGACGGCCCCCCTCCAGACCGGCAAACGGGAAGGAGGTCCCTTCTGCCCGACTCGCCAGGCAAGTCACCTGTACCATCCTCTGCTCGCAGCAAACGGCAGACTGGTGACAGCAGCGACAGGAGACTGCGTTACAGCAGTATCAAGAAGACATAGGACAGGCTTGACCATCCAAGTCGTTTAACGTTTTTAAATTACAATGTTGAAAACTTGCACAATAAACTGAAAGATGTTTCCTTTATACACTATGTAAATAGATTTGATTTTATATGTCTCACAGAGACTTTTCTTGATTCCACATTTGATTACAGCTATATATTTTTGGATTATATCAAGTTGTGTGCTCCTGCGAAAAAACTCTCTCACCATGGCAGGAATTCTGGAGGAGTGTTATTGTTAGTGCGTAGGAGTTTAGATAAATATGTAGAAGAAATTATGCTAGATTGTAATAACACAATAGCCATAAGAATAAACAAGAGTTTATTCAACTTAGATAAAGATGTTATTTTGCTAGCTTGCTATGTTGCTCCGGAAGGAAGCCCTGTTTATGATGAAAAGATGGTTAAAAATGGTATATAATTATTATTAGAGGAAACACTTGTACAATACTTCGAAAAGGACACCATGTAATCTTATGATTATGGGAGACTTAAATGCGAGGACAGGTCATGAACAAGCTGACCATGAAGAAATGACAAATTATATTAGAGATCTAGAATTTGATAGTATGGATGACGAAATTTGTGGGCGTTTCTCGAAGGATGGTATAATTAACAGTTTTGGTAAATCATTATTAGATTTATGTTTTATGTTTGATATGGTTATTTTGAATGGCAGCTGTGAGGGAGATAAAGAGGGTAACATACTTTGTATCTCCTAACGGTTGGCAGCGTTATCGATTATTTTCTTGTTCCGTGTCATATGTTATCAAGTTTCGATTTGTGCATTGGAGACTGTGTTTGATTTCGTGGCATCTCTCCAGTTGAAACAACATGGAAAGATGCCTACGATTGTACTGAAACACAGGATACAGAGCAAAGAGGTGAAGAGAAAATCATATGGTCTGACAGTAATGCTGAGACATACAAAAATGAGCTGAACACTGTTGAATTTCTCGAAAGTATACAGAAAGCTTTTAACTCATTGCCGACTGATATAAATGAAAGTGTAGAATATTTTGTAAATGCCTTATGTGGGGCAGCTGCATGCATGGTCCGAAAAGTTGGTGGAGGGAAAGGAAATGTAATGACTGGTTTGATACTGAATGCAACAAAAGAAGCAAGAAGTAAAGAGGTTACTAAAAAATTTCAGCGATGTCAGACAAATCATGATAAGTTAGAGAAAGGGAGTTATACACTACAGCGCGAAAAGAATATGTCAAATTAAGGAAAACTAAAGAACAGGAATTTGAACTGAATATATTGGATAAACTGAAAAATTCTCTTAACGACGCCAAAACATTTTGGTCTATAATTAGGTCTGTGAATCGAAAGGCTCTTGTATATAATAACATATCTATTCAAAAATGGTATGATCACTTCTTACACGTTTTTAACAGCTCGGATGATAGTGTAACACAGATGGATATATATGTAACGGAAGAAGATGATGATTTCGAACCATTGTTTAATGATCCTATCAAAGAAAATGAAGTTATTGCCGGTATCCAGCATTTAAAAACAAGAAAAAGTGCTGGTCCAGACAAAATAATAGGCGAAATGCTAAAAAACGCCAACTCAATTGTTATTTCCTTCATAACTCAACTCTTCAACGATGTTTTTGAAAGAGGTGCTTTCCCTTTGGAGTGGGCCAAGTCTATAATTATTCTATTTACAAAAAGGCGACAGCACTAAAACAGACAATTATCGTGGAGTAGCCCTCACTAGCATCGTCAGCAAAATATATACTATATATTTGAATAAAAGGTTAACTAGATGGCTGAAGAGAATGAAAAAACTGCTTGAAGAACAAGCAGGTTTTCGAGCAAATTATAGTACTACTATGATCATATATTCACCCTATACTCTATTGTTCAAAAATACTTGCAATCAAATAAAAAACTATTTGTTGCATTTGTCGATTTTCGTAAGGCGTTCGATTCTGTTAATCGTAATATCTTATGGACTGTTCTGCGTAAAAATGGAATAAACGGTAAATTATATATAGCACTAAGGAGTGTATATAAATCAGTATTAGCATGTGTACGCGCAGGGTATGATTATTCGGAATATTTCGAATGTCCAAAAGGAGTGAAGCAGGGCTGTATATTAAGTCCACAATTATTTTCTTTTTTTGTAAACGAATTAGCCGTTGAATTAACAAAAAAAGGAAAACATGGTATTCAGTTTATCTCAGGAGCAATGGAGGTATTTTTACTACTATTTGCCGATGATATGATTCTCTTGTCTGACACGGTACTAGGTTTACAAAACCAGCTAGATATATTAAAGGAAGAGGCAGATCGCCTAGATTTATCAGTCAATATGGAAAAAACGAACATCATGATTTTTAGAATGGGTGGACATTATCAGTGCGTGAAAAATGGTTTTATGGAAATGCTGAAGTGAAAGTCGTGAATTCTTATAAGTACCTAGGGATGACATTTTCAACGAAGCTAAGTTTGAATGTTGCATGGCGTGAATGTTGCAGGAAAGGGAAAAAGGTGTAATCGAAATCTTAAAAACGTTACGAAAGCTGAATTCAGTAGATTGTTCTTTATTTTGGAAATTGTTTGATGTTCAAATAGAACCTTTACTTACATATGCATCTGAATATGGGACTTACTGTTAATCCACAAATGGAAAAAATACATACATATGCTATCAAACGTTTCTTAAATGTCCCCAATCCATTCGTCAAATACTGTACTATATGGAGAAACGGGAAGATATCCTTTAAACATCAGAACGTCTGTTAAGTGTATTAAATACTGGCTAAAACTACTGAAACTTCCAGGGTCACGTTTATGTAGGCAGTCTTATGACATGATGGTTATACAAATGAGCTGGGTAAAAAGAATTGGGCATATCAAGTTAAAAAGTTTTTATCAGAACATGGTTTTGGAATCGTGTGGTTGTCTCAGGAAGTAGGTAGCGAGCATGGTTTATTTCTGAATTGAAAGACAGACTCATTTGTTCATTAAACAAAATTGCACTCGGACATGAAAGTAAAGATAAATACTGCTGGTTTTTTTTTCGTTTAAGTGTGCTTTTCAAGCTGAAAAGTATCTTCGAATAGTCACTAAGAAACAAATGGCATCGACTAATTTATGCAAGATTTCGACTAAGAGCACTCGGCTTTCTATGCAAACAAAGATGGTTTCAACCTGAGACTCCACACACAGTTCCCATGCCCTATGTGTGGTCATATTCTTGATGATGAAGTGCATTTCCTGTTTCATTGTCAATCATATGTTTCCATACGTGAAAACTGTGGTGTTCTCAATCTAGAAGCTTTCCGAAGGCAAGATATTTTTTTCTATCTTATCGTCCGATGATGAATTGTGATCAAATCGGTTGCAAAGTTTATGCTGAAGCACTGAAATTAAGACAATTACAGCTAAGTTCCAATTAGCTTAACATTTGTGACTAAACTAAAGTAACATTATATTATGTAAACTCCAGCATTTTGTGAAACACATAAAGAAACATTTATAATTACGCTGTAGTCTCCAGCAAGAATATTTTTTGAAAATTTCACATACAATGTCAATGGATGGTCTAATATAGCATTCTAGAATGTTCTTTTCATTATTTTAGTTGTTGCTTATTGGTTCTTATTGTTCATCCCTTGTTATTACTTTGTGTTCATTTTGAAACTGAGTTTACGTCACAGCTTAAAGTCGTATCCGTTCATAAGAGCTCATTTTTGGTTTTTTGGTTTTCGTTACGTTAAATGCATCATGTGATTTTTCTTGTATTTATTTGTATTTACAAAAGAAAGTCGTGTATAACCCCCCTTGTCAATAGGCCACTTTGGGCAATGACAATAAATTGGTCAAAGCGTCAAAGCGTCAAAGCGTCAAAGCGTCTCTCTCTCTCTCTCTCTCTCCTTCCCTACCATACTCTTTCGAGCAATATTTGAAGTAGGATGGGGTCAGGGAAAGGAAATGTTGGTTCAGTAAAAACCCTCAACAAAACCGCAGAAAAAGAGTGACTGCAGAGCTCCCTGGTGAGTACGTGGTGTCCTGAAAGAAATCAGACCTCAGTCAATTAAGAAAGCAAGCAATCCACTGAGTGCAGCCCTGCTACAGAGAGAGAGAGAGAGAGAGCGAGAGAGAGAGAGAGAGAGAGAGAGAGAGAGAGACAGACAGACAGACAGACAGGCAGAAGAGACAGAGAGAGAGAGAGACAGACAGACAGAGAGAGAGAGAGAGAGAGAGAAGAGAGAGAGAGAGAGAGAGAGAGAGAGAGAGAGAGAGAGAGAGAGAGAGAGAGAGAGAGAGAGAGAGAGAGAGAGAGAGAAGATGTGGCAGTGTGTGAGAATCACGTCTGCTCCAAGCCCTGTCCTGATCTGATCAACACTCTGGTCTGTGCAGCTTTCCTCAGCTTTCAGAAGCCAGGCACGAGCTTGTTCACAAGTTGCACACAAAGGAACATGTGCATGTGAAGGCATGACCCATGCAGACATGGTACAACAATGGATCTGAGTGAGAGAGCGAGTTCACAAGTTACATAGGAAAGAACATGCACATGTGAAAGGGTATGTATGCAAACGTGACACAAGACTGAATCTGTGTGGTATACAAATACACAGACACACACATAATTTGCATGGAGACGTGAATGGGGGTAGCAAAAATGTTCCCACAATCTCAACACTAGCTTTCAATATTTGTCTTTGTATGTCTGTTCCTCTTTTTGTCTATCTGTGCTGTCTGCACGTTTTGCTGCACATTTCCATCCATCATTCTGACCCTGCAATTTTAACCCCCTCTACATCTAATCAATACATGTTATGTACACATACAGATGTATTTTTCACTTCTGGGCAGGCTTTATTATCTTTGATTTTAAAAAATCATTTTCATTTTAAGGAAGAAGTTGTAACTGGCTACATGCACCCTGCACCTTCTTTCCTCTACTGATTCTCTCTCTCTCTATCTCTCTCTCTCTCCCTCTCTCTCTCTCACTCTCTTTTTGTGTCTCTCTCTCTTTCCCCATCCCCTTAGTTCAATCCAATGTTTGCAATGGGTAGGGATGGAAAAAGAAAAGTTGGCTCACCACATTTTTGTAAATCCCTGCACATTTTCCCTTGGTGAGTACGTGGTGTTCTGAAAGAAGTCAGACCTTAGCCCAATTAAGAAAGCAAGCATCCACTGAGTGCAGCCCTGCTACAGAGAAAAAGAGAGAGAGAGAGAGAGAGAGAGGAGAGAGAGAGGAGAAAAGAGAGAGGAGAGAGAGAGAGAGAGAGAGAGAAAAGAGAGAGGAGAGAGATGTGGCAGTGTGTGAGAATCACGTCTGCCCCAAAGCCCTGTCCTGATCTGATCAACACTCTGGTCTGTGCACCCTTTCAGAAGCCAGGCACGAGCTTGTTCACAATTGCACACAAAGGAACATGTTTTATGTGAAGGCATGTCCCATGCAACAGGGACACAACAATGGATCTGAGTGAGAGAGAGCGAGTCCGCAAGTTACATACGAAAAAAACATTCACATGTAAAAGCGTGTGTATGCAAACGTGACACAAGACTGAATCTGTGTGCGTATACAAATACACAGACACACACATAATATGCGTGGAGACGTGAATGGGGGTAGCTAAATGTGCCCACAACCTCAACACTAGCTTTCAATATTTGTCTTTGTATGTCTGTTCCTCTGTTTGTCTATCTGTGCTGTCTGCACGTTTTGTTGCACATTTCCATCCATCATTGTGACCCTGCAATTTTAACCCCCTCTACATCTAATCAAAACATGTTATTTTCACATACAGATGTATTTTTCACTTCTGGCAGGCTTTATTATCTTTGATTTTAAAAATCATTTTCATTTTAAGGAAGAAGTTTGTAACTGGCTACATGCACCCTGCACCTTCTTTCCTCTACGGGCTCTCTCCTCTCTCTCTCTCTCTCTCTCTCTCTCCTCTCTCTCTCTCTCTTTGTTTTCTCTCTGTCCCCCTGTCTCTTTCCCCATCCCCTTAATTCAATCCAATGTTTGCAATGGTAGGGTTGGAAAAAGAAAGTCGGTCAATAAAGAAAAAAAAACCCGCATTTTAAAATCCTGCACATTCCCTTTGTGAGTAGGTGGTGTTCTGAAAGAATCAGACCTTAGTCAATTAAGAAAGCAAGCAATCCACTGAGTGCAAACCCCGCACAGAGAAAGAGGGGAGAGAGAGAGAGAGAGAGAGAGAGAGAGAGAGAGAGAGGGGAGAGAGAGAGAATGAGAGAGAGAGAAAGAAAGAGAGAGGGGAGAGAAGAGAGAGAGAAAAGAGAGAGAAGAGAGAGAGAGAGAGAGAGAGAGAGAGAGAGAGAGAGAGAGAGAGAGAGAGAGAGAGAGAGAGAGAGAGAAAAAAGTGGCAGTGTGTGAGAATCACGTCCGCTCCAAGCCCTGTCCTGAACTGATCAACACTCTGGTCATGTGCACTTTCCTCAGCTTTTAGAAGCCAGGCACGCGCTTGTTCACCAAGTTGCACACAAAGGAACATTGGGATGTGAAAAGGGATGTCCCATGCAGACATGATACAAAAAATGGATCTGAGTGAGAGAGAGCGAGTTGACAAGTTACATACGAAAGAACATGCACATGGAAAGCAGTGTATCTGACATGACATAACAGAATTGATGTACGTGGAGACATGAATAGAAAGCATAGCATTCCTCCTAATCTAAACACTTGCTTCAGTCCTGTGTGCAATCAGCTCAGAGGTCCGAGAAACTGTTTTGTTTTTGAAATGTGTTTTGTGTAGTGTGTGTGTGTGTGCGTGCTTGAGTGCGTGTGTCGTGCGCGGCCCTGTGTGTGCGCTGTGTTGTGTGTGTTGTGTGTGGTGTTTGTGTGTGTGTGTGTGGTGTGTGGTGTGTGTGCGTGTAACTGTGTAGCTCTACCACCTCAACACAAACAGTACTTCTAGCCTATCTTACATTCACACAATCCCCTCCTTCTTCCTCCCTCCCACCTAATACCACCCCCCCCACCCCCCCCCCCCCCCCCCCCCCCCCCCCCCCCCTTCCCCTCATCTCCCCCAGTGCCTGGCCTCGCTTCAGCTCCATCTTCCTCCTCCCTGCAATTAGCATGATCACGCTTCCTGCCAGGCTTTTGTCTCCCCTCCTCTCTTCTTTTGATCTCATTCATTCTCCGCCAAAGCATGCCGTGCACGCTGAGATTTACGACACTCATGACCCTGCCTGCCTCCTTTAAGCCATGCAAAGCCTCTTAGCACTACTGACGAGGCTAGCAAGAAGGAGGGAGCAGGAGGAGGAGACAAAGAGTTAAAATGAGAACGAAGGGGGAGGGGAGAGAGCGAGAGAGAGAGAGAGAGAGAGAGAAGAGAGAGAGAGAGAGAGAGAGAGAGAGAGAACCAACGGCAATGACAATGACAGTGACAGAGAGAGAAGGGGCACAGGTCTCTGTCTCTCTCTCTCTCTCTCCTCTCTCTCCGCTCTCTCTCTCTCTCCTCTCTCTCTCTCTCTCTCTCTCTCCTCTCTCTATATATATATAATTATATATATATATATATAAAATATATATATATAATATATATATATATATATATATATATATAATAAGTATTTCTTTCGAGCCAGAAGGCCCATAGAGCCGGAGCTTATACCCGGTTTCTGTAGCGTTAAGCGAACTGATGGTTTTTCACCACCCCTGTGACAGGACGCTAGTTCTGTCGCCAGATACTTCCCCAGCAGAGCTGGTACCCACTTGTACACCTGGTGGAGTGAGAAAATAGGAGTAAAGTGTCTTTCCCAAGGACACAACACCGAGCCGAGCGGGGATCGAACCCGCGACCTCTGGATCACGAGTCGACCGCCTAAACCACTCGACCACGGGGCCTCCACATATATAATATAATATAATATATATATAATATTATATGATATTTATATATAATTATATGATATTTAATATATATAAATAAGTAAAAAGAGACAGACAGACAGAGGGAGACAGAAAGAGTTAAAGAGAAGAAGGCAAAGAGAGAGACAGAGAGAGACTAAGAGAGACACAGAAGGAGACATAGAAGGACAAAGAAAAAGACACAGAGAGACAGACTCAGAGACACAGAGAAAGTCAGACAGACGGCTAACAAAACAGAAAAAAACAACAGGCAAGGCAGACAAAGAAAGACACTGACCATTTAATACACCGAGAGAAAGGGAAATTTGAACTTTCTTACTGATCAACTTACTGCTTGCTTGTATAGTTGCTTGCTTGCTTGACTGATTGACTAAACAAGTCCTGTTTGATTAATTGATTTACTCAATTATCGGTAGAATACAAAACAAAACAAAAAACAAAGATATTTGCAAACCGAAGAAACTAACACAATCTTCGCCTATTGTAGCAAATCCTCACCCTTCTATTACAGCTGTCAATTTTACATATTATAACTCAGGACCACTAGTATGTTCTTCGAGCCAGAAGGCCCATAGAGCCGGAGCTTATCCCGGTTTCTGTAGCGTTAAGCGAACTGATGGTTTTTCACCACCCCTGTGACAGGACGCTAGAAACTCAGGACCACTATGTCATCTTTATTTACTTGCCTGGGTAACAGGCACGAATCTCTAACATTCTGTATACTGGCATCAAGAGAGGATGATGAGTAATTATCCCGCAGAAACTGCACATGTCTAGAAACTGATGAGCTTGTCAGCTATTCTGATACGTCAACATATCATGCTATGGAAACAACGGCTTTTGTTGCCAGCTTGATATGTCATGTAATATTGACAACCGTATCTTCGGTGACAAGGATTAGTGTTTGTCATTGATGGGATTTGTTGTTGTTTTTTGTTAGCAGAATGACGTCACCAACAATGAGCGACAAAGGCTGCTGAAACAGAGTTGAACATGTAGTGTAGACAGCAAGAGTTAGGAATTGCACTTTGCATTATATATCGTGATTGAAAATACATACATACATACACACATACACACACATGCATACATACATACATACATACATACATACACACATCCATCCATCCATCCATACATACATACATACATACATACATACACACATCCATCCATCCATACATACATACATACATACATACATACATGCATACATAAACACACACATGCATACATACATACATACATACATATATACCACATCCATCCATCCATACATAACATACATGCATGCATGCATGCATACATACATACACACATACACACATACACACACACATACATATACACATATACACACATACATACATACATACATACATACATACATGCATGCATGCATACATACACACATACATACACACACATACATACATACCATGCATACTTACTTATATACTTACTTACATATTTACTTACATACTTAAATATTTACACACGCACGCAGGCACGCAGATGATGAGGAGGAGGAAGAGGAGGAGGAGGAGGACGACGACGACGACGACAACGACGATGACGACGACGGCGGCGGCGGCGGCGGCGGCGGCGGCGGTGGGGGGGGTGGTGGTGGTGTGGTGTGGTGGTGGTGGTGGTCGTCGTCGTGGTGGATTTGGTGGTGGTGGTGGTGGTGGTGGTCATCGTTGTAGTTCCATGGTATTGATGATGATGATGATGACGACGACGACGACGACGACGACGATGACGATGATGATGATGATGATGATGATGATGATGGCAACGACGACGGCAATTTCATGAGGCTTTTTCCAAGGCCTTAGCATTCGTTTGTCGACTTACCATAATCCTTGCACTGCTGTAGTTTGGGGGCAGGGGTTGGGGGAAGCACGCTTATAGAAGCAATATTTATTTATTATGTGCGAGTGCATTATTATGCGCTCGACTTCCACTCTTGCTCTTTCTGTAAAAACAAAACAAAAAAACCAACAAAACTGAAATCAAATGTGACACATTATTAATACTCATCGAAAATTAGCGACCAGCAAAATATTGGAAACAAAGCAGCATACACATCCATAATTTACAAAGACAAATAACGTAAAATTCGCGGACAAGCACTGGAAACTGATAGGTTGAGGACATCGAAGGAGAGAGAGAGAGAGAGAGAGAGAGAGAGAGAGAGAGAGAGAGAGAGAGAGAGAGAGAGAGAGAGAGAGAGACAGACAGAACAGACAGACAGACAGACAGACAGAGACACAGAGAGACACAGACAGACAGACAGACAGACAGACAGGCAGACAGGCAGACAGACACACAGACAACACAGACAGAGCTAGAGATAATGCAAAGCATCCGACAAACTGATGCAGACAGAAAGCTACAGAAAGAAAGGAAACGGGGAGAAAAAGACAGACAGAAGGATTATGCAGGCAGGCAGACAAGCGAGTAAAGACATTGTGGGCAATGGTGGGAGAGCTAGTGCTGATAAGAACAACTTTTTAAAAAGAAAAACAATTCAGCATAAAGAGAATCTATCAGTTTTACTACATTTGCTTTATTTGTTTGGTTTTTTGTTTGTTTTAAACCATCTATGTCTACTTGCGATGAATTAGCAGCTGCGTGCGCCTCTCAGACAAACACGGTTCCTTCCTTTGAAAGAAGACGTACACTTTAACAAAGCTTAGGCACGATTTTCAGATTACATCCTGTCTTCATAATATAGATATGAGCTGTTGGTCAGCGTATAGCACAGATAACTCCCCCCCCCCCCCCCCCCCCCCTCTCCCACTCCCCCCCCCTCCCCCACCCTCCACCACCACCACCACCACCAACACGCAGTAGCATCTCCCTCACTTCCTTCCGCCTTGGCATGTGAGGTGATCCATTCATCTTAGTGGAAGCAGTAGAGGCAGCAGATCTGTCGATAGCCAGATTATAACACGAAGCTGAGATCAACACACACCAGGAGCTTAAGGATTCTCTTTGCGTGGAGAGCAAAGACAAGGCTGAATGATGCTAAATACTGGATGAGTGACCCGAAAACAAGGGCATGTCGCCAGAGCCTGATTACAGGATTACAGAGATTCTGATTACAGATTAAGAAAAGTTAAAATAAAAAAAAATGAAAAAGAAGAAGAAGAAGAAAGAGGAACGGCATCGCTAATCATGCATGTGCCACAAAACTGATTAAATTTCAGCCTTCTCCAAACGAAAAAGAAGAAGAGAACGATTAAAGAGAGAGAGAGAGAGAGAGAGAGAGAGAAAAGAGGGAGAGAGAGAGAGAGAGAGAGAGAGAGAAGGGGAGAGGGGAGAGAGAGAGAGAAGAAAAGAAGAAGAAGAAGAAAAAGGTAACATAAAATGATTCAAGGTTATTAATAATGGACAAGGTAAAGTGAGAAATTCATCAGAATCTGGCTGAAAGCTCGACAAACACCTTACACTTCCCTTTCTTTCTTTTCTGGGCATCCATAATTCCAAAGCAAACATTCTTGAAATACGGAGGATTTGCGTGCGAAGGGGAAATTGAACAATATTTTTTGAATGACTTCTTCCGGAAAATTCAGATGGACGCTTTAACAAGGTAAGAGAGATTGGTTTCCCTTTAAAAAAAATACCTGTGCGATGGCTTAAAAGATGCTGATGTGTTCATTGCTATCAACATGGACAGGTTAACATGTCGAGGGGGGGGGATTGTTTTCCGAAAAACAAAATATGAAAAAGAGTAGCTGCGTTTTATTTGCTGTTCATTCTACATTTGTGACGATGTTAAATAACTTTCTTAAACGTTTTTTTTCAGCATTCCACAATATTTTAGAATAGTAAGATGCTAGCAATCCTCATTTGATTAGATAGCAATGAATAAAACAAGTTCCTTTTCTATTATGTTTCTTTTTTGTTTTTCAAAATTTTTTGGGCATGGTTTGCAACAAGAATCCCCAAAAGCCACACACCAAAAAAATAGCAAGCCCCCCACCCCCCACCCCCCTCCTCCAAAACATCCCTAGATAGGTATGCACCCTGAAAGTAGTCCAGAAGAAAAAAAAATGCATCAGAAGATGAGCTAGCTTCACCCAGGGACAGAAATACACCGGGATGAAGTGTGAATGCATGAGACAACACTGAGGTGAAACGGGAAGCAGGAAGCAGAACAAACAGAACGGGTCCTTCAGCATTGCCTGGGAGGGCGCGCTAAACCATCCTGCCACCTCATCACCCGCCTTCTGAAGGGAAAACATACACGTCTGTCCCCCACCCCCCAAAAAGTATGTTTTCTGTGGTCATGTGTGCCTGCATGCAGTGACTTTGACGTGTGCTGCGTTTTACACAGACGTGCTTTGAGTGAATGAAAGTGTGCATGACAGAGGCGGGATTGCAAAATTTCCTCTTGGTGAAATCGGCAAGCGCATTCCAGTTTGGAGTCACTCTCTCTAGTACTTTTGCTTGATGGTTTTGGTCCTGCACCAGTTTTTTCCCCTCTCTCTCTCTTCCTCTTACGCATCCTCTCCCCCCCTCTCTCCCCCTCTCTCTCTCCTCTCCTCTCTCTCTCTCTCCCCCTCACTCGTCAGAAATGATAAAACATGAAGCCTTGATGAAAGACGTTACCATAGTTACGTACATTAATCTGTAACAAATTTCCATGTTACTTTAATTTTTTTGGTAGTTTTTGACTAAGTGGTTGCTCACAACTTCGTTTGCCCTTTTTGGGGGAAAAATTTCTTTCTTTCTGTTTTAAAATTTTTGAGAAAAAAAGTTCCAGGGGGACACCACACCCAACCATTTTACGACATTTCTACAAATAAACGCGAAGCTACCTTTTTCCCCAAAAGGCAAATATTTTTCAGAAAACAGCATAATCTGTTCAATAAATAAACAAAAAGCATGAACCATAAAAATTTTTTTAAAAAAAACCTGGCAACCAGGAACAATAAGACCTGGGAAATATCAACAATTACTTTAGATTTTCTTTAAACAAAAAAGAACGAAAAAGAGATAAAAAGACAGTTACAAAAGACTGAAAAAGAGAGAAAAAAAAAGGAAACAGGGGGATAGTTTTTTTTTCTCTCTCTCCTTGGCAAGACCCGATTTAAACCAAAAATAAATATTTTGCATATGAAAACCTTTTTTTTTTTTGCCCACCATTAAAGAAGAAAAACAGTTTTTAAAAAAATTAAGAAATTTAATGTCCCAGAAAACAAAACCCTCAACACCACAACCCAAAAATCCAAAACCCCAAAAAATTCATCAGTGATTAAAAACCGGAATGGGGCCCGAAGTACTTCACCAAACAAAAAAAAACACAAAAAGAATAAATGTACCCACTCAAACCCCACACTGAAACCCACTTGAAAAAAGCAAATCTAAGAAAACCAGACAACCAATAAAAAGCAACTGGGGAAGCACGGGCGGGGGCCCAAAAACCCCAAAACACTACTTTTTGGGGAAACAGACAGCCCTTGGGGTTTTTTTTTCCCTCAAGACCCGGGGGGGGGTTTGGAGGGGCCCCAAGGGGGGTTTTTCTCCCGGGTCCATGTTTAATTTTAACCTCCCCCGTCTTTTTTTTCTGTTCAGTTCTCTCTGTGCCTGGCTGCTGGAGGGTCTGTCTCATGAAATTCCACGTTTTAAAAACCCCTTTTCTTCTGAAATTTTTCACTCTGGGGGCGGGCCCCCTTCTTCCTTTTCTGTGCCACTGTTTGTCTTTTTTTCCTTTTTTTTGCTTTTTTTTTGTGTGGCCCTTTTCCCAGGGTGAAATGAAAACCCTAGCTCCTAGCTAGCTACTAGCGTCTTTTTGGTGATTTTTATATTTTATCCTGTTTTTTTTTTTCTTTTAACAGGGGTAATTGTTTCTTTATGTTAGAAGTAAAACCCACAAAAAACGTGTTTTTTTAATTTAAAAATTTTTAAACTATTATTATTTTTAAATTATTGTTGTTGTTGTTGTTTTTTTGTTGTTGAAAAAAGCACAGCAGGGGTATTAGTACACGGGAAAAATTTGTAAAAAGTACCCAGCAAAAAGGGGGTATACACAGAATTAATAGTATAAGCATAGCAACGCATAGCAGCGGGTAGCAACGGGAGCACAGGGGGAAGTAGTAGTATTATAGTATAGTAGTTAATAGTAAAGTGGGCATTGCTACTCTTACGAACGTGTAAGAATGCGGAAAAACAACTTAAAAACAACACATTACAAAAAGGGCCCAAAGCAAAAGAACACCAATCTTAAAAGGTTTGGTTTAAATTTAAAATGCTGATAGCTAAAAAAAAAACCCAAACTAAAAAACTTACAAAGAAGTATTCTGGTTACAAATGGAACAAAAACCAGTACATTTCTTTGTGTATGTGTTTTGTGGGGCACGTGCGGAGTTCGTTTTGGCGGGGCGGGGCACTTTTGGGGACGGGGTTTGGAACAAATTGTTACGGTTGTATGACGGGTAAAAAAGAGTTAGTGCAACGTTTTTAAATTTGTCTCTGCAAGATATAGCGCTATTAAATTCCATTTCTTCTTCTTTTCTTTATTTTCCCTTCTTATTTTTTATTATTATTATCCCATAATTGCCGGGTTTGCTGAAATTTTGGTATTTTTAAACCATCTAAAAGGGAAAACCCACCCCGGGGAAAAAAAAAACCCAAACAAATTTTCTTTTTTTTTTTGGGTTTTTTTTATTTTGAAGCCCAACAATAATACAAGCACACCACAAAAAACAACAAATGACACCCACGTTATAAAAAACTTTTTCAACTCTGTTTTTTCTTCTTGGGCCACCACCACCACTACCCCCAAACTACCACTACCCCCAAACCACCCCCAACCCCACCCCCAAATTTAACCACCACCCCCAAACCACTACCACCACCCAACCACTCCCACCACCCCCACCACTACCACCACCCCCACTACCACCACTACCACCACCACCACAAACCAAACCCACCACCACTTCCCCCAAACCACCACAAACCCAAAAACCACCCCTACCACCCCCAAAACCCCCAAACCAAACCACCACCATCACCCCCACTACCACCAACCCACCACCACCACAAACCCCCCAAACCACCATTTAACCACCAAAACCCCCAAACCACTACCACCACCACCATCACAACACTACCCCCCACCCCCCCAAACCAAACCAACCACCACCACCACCACCACGACTACCCCAACCACCCCCAACCCCCCATCCCCACCCCCCACCACCACCACTACCATTTCCCAAACCACCACCATTTTAACCACTACCACCCCCACCACTACCACCACCACCACCACAAACCACCCCCACCACTATCACCACTACCACCACCACAACCCCCAAACCCCCCCCAAACCACTTCTACCACCCCCCCCACCACCACCACCAGCATCACTGTTTTTCACATAAGTTTAAAACTCAGCATCCAGGACACAATCTATCGGCCCATGAAAAGCCACCCGAGTTGTCGCCATCATAAACTTTTATACTTTAATGCAAAGAGAAGATTTTTCCCATCCTAAACCCAAAATACCCCGTTCCACCCCCCTGTGCCACCGTGAAACCCCCCTTCCCCTCCCCCCCCTCCCCTTCCTTTCCCTTCCCCCCTTCACACCAAAACCCTTTGCAAAAATTTAACCCTGGCAGGGGAAGGAGGGGGGGAGGGGGGAAAAGGGGTGGGGGGGGTTTGGAGGGAAGCGTGGGCCACTTGACCCTTTTCCCCAGCTAGGGTTACCCAAGCTTGGGCCCTTCCCTTTTTTTTAAATAAAACAACACAAAATACCCAACTTGGGGTTTGGGAAAGGAAAGAGAGAGCGGGGAGGGGGAGGAGAGAGGAGAGAGAGAGAGAGAAGAGAGAGAGAGAGGGGGGTTGGAAGAGGGGGGGGAGGAGGATAGAGAGAGGGGAAGGGGTTTGGGGAAGGGGAAGAGGGGGGGTAAAAAAGTAAAAAAGACAGACTGAAAAAAAGAAGAGAGAGAGGGGAGAGAAAGGGGAAGAGGGAGAGGAAAAGGAAAAGAGAGAGAGAACAGACAGACAGCCCGACAGACAAAACAGACTTTCAGACCGCAGAAAACAGAAAAGGAGAGAGAGAGAGAGAGGAAAAGAGAGAAGAGAGGAGGAGAGAGAGAGAGAGAGAAGGTGAAAAGTGAAGAGAGAGGAAGTGAGAGGCGGAAAGTAAGAAGGGGAAAATTTTTGGGGGGGAGGCGGGGGGTTAGGGGGAAGGGGGTTTGCGAGGTAAAAGCCTGGGGGCCCAGAGACCCCAAATACATTTTTGGTCCACCCTCCTCGCCCACTTGACCCCCTTTGAAAAGCGGAGAGCCCAGCGACCTTAACCTTTGGGTTTAAATGGATAAAAAATCACAAGACAATCACCCTGCCTCACCTCTCTTATTATTAAAAACTTTGTCTTTTATGTTCGGGTGGGGGTTTTTTTCCCCCCTCGTAGTCAACTCCCTTCATCTGACCGCCACTTAAAGCTTTGGTAGTTGAAAAGTACGGGGCTTAGGGAAATTGTAAAAAATTTATATTTTTTGTAAAGGGGGAAAATTTTTTAGCGGGAAAGGGTAAATAAAGTTTAAACCAAAAGTCAACCCAAAGTTTTTTGGTACCCCCCTTTTTGATGTTTATTTTTGGGGTTTTCCTTTGGGTTTTTCCCCTTTTTTCCTCCCCCTGTTAGATTTCACGGAGGGCTAAAAGGGTAAAAAACCCGTTTGGCGCAATCCCATGGGCCCATGGAATCGTGGGGCCCCAAATCCGGGGGGGGCGCCCCGGGGAAAAATTTTTTAAGGAAAAAGGAGTTTTACAAACTCTCAGGCCCAACTTCCAAGGCAAAATCCCGGGAAATTTAAAACTGCTTCTTTTGTATACACTTTGCAGAAGACAAATATCCCCGGGTTAAAATCCCCCATTTTCCACGAAAAGGGGTTTGGGGGGATTTATGAAACAAAAACACACCCAAAAATGCAACCTTAAAATAACAAAGCTGCCTGAAGGCAAAAGTGGGGGGCTGAGGCCACCGGGTAGTCCTCCTCAGAGTTAAAAGTACAGGAGAAGAAGACCAGCACTAAAACACCCAACCCTGGTAGGCGTTTGGGAAATTTGCACAGAGAGAGAAGAGAGAGAAAGAAAGGGAGAAAAGAGAGAGAGAGAAAGAGAGAAGAGAAAAAGAGACAGACAACAGACAGCCCCAAAACAAACAGACAGAAAACACAGATTTCACTGGGGGATAGCAATCAAAAATTTCCAAGCGAAAAGGTTTTTTTTTTCCAAAGAAGTTAAGGGGGGAAAAATGTCCCTTATTATTCATACACGCATGAAGAAGGGGGGGGCTAAAGGCCCAACAAGAAACCCCAAAAAACCCAACATGACTAGATGCAAACATGACAAAACCCAAACGATTTTAACAGATGACAGCCTAAAGGAAAGGGGGTTTGGGCCCCCCTTTTTTTTTAGGTTTTTTTTTTTTGGGGGGAAAATTTTTTTTTTTTTAAAGGGGGGGGTTTTTTTTTTAAAAAAATTTTTTTTTAAAAAAAAACGAAAAAAGGGGGGAGGGGAAGGGGGGGGGGGGGGGGGGGGGGGGGGGAAGGGGAGGGGAAAAAAAAGGGGAAAAAAAAAAAAAAAGGGGGGGGGGAAAAAAGGGGGAAAAAAAAAAAGGGGGGGGGAAAAAAAAAAAAGAAAAAAAAAGAGAGGGGGGAAAAAAAAGAAATTTAAAAAATTTTTTTAAAAAAATTTTAAAAATTTTTTCCCCTTTTAATTTTTTTCCCCCAAAAAAAAAAAAAAAAAGGGAAAAAACCCCCAAAAACCCCCCCCAAAATTCCCCCCCCACCCTTTCCCCCCTTTTTTCCCCCCCCCCCCTTTTTTTGGGGGGGGGGGGGGGGGGGGGGGGGGGGGGGGGGGGGGGAGGGGAAAAGGGGGGGGGGGAAAAAGAGGGGGGGGGGGGGGGGGGGGGTTTGGGGGGGAGGGGAAAAGGGGAAAAAGGAGGGGGGGGGAGGAGGGGGGGGGAGAAAAAAAGGGGGGGGGGGGGGGGGGAAAGGGGGGGGGGAGGGGAAAAGGGGGGGGGGAAAAAAAAGGGAAAAAGGGGGGTTTTAAAAAAAAAAAAAAAAAAAATTAAAAAAAAGGGGGGGGGAAAAAAAAAAAAGGGGGGGGGAAAAAAGGGGGGGGGGGGGAAAAAAAAAGGGGCCCCCCCCGGAAACCCCCTTAAAAGGGGGGGCCCCCAATTTCCCCCAAAAAAAAGGGAAAGGGGGGGCCCCCCCGCCCGCAAAAAAACCCCCCCCCCCCCCCCCAACCCCAAAAACCCCCCCCCGGGGGGGGGGAAAAACCCAAAAAAAAAAAAAACCCCAAAAAAAGGAAAAACCCCCAAAACCCCCCAACCCCAAAAAAAACAAAACCCCCACCGGAAAAACCCCCAAAAAAAAAAAAAACCAAAAAAAAAAAACCCCCAAAAAAAGGGCGGAAATTGGGGGTTTTTCCCCCCCCCTTTTTTTCCCCCCCCCCAAAAACCCCCCCCTTTTTTTCCCCCCCCCCTTTTTTAAAATTTTTTCCCCCCCCCCTTTTCCCTTACCCCTCCCCCTCTCCCTTTTTTCCCCCCCCCCAACCCCCCCCCCCCCTCCTTCCCCCCTCCCTCTCTCCTGCCTTTTTTTTTTTAAATTTTTCCCCCCCTTTTTTTTTAAAAAAAAAATTTTTTTTTAAAATTTTTTTTTTTTCCCCCCCCCCAAAAAAAAAAAAAAAAAAAAAAAATTTTTTTTTTTTTTTTTTTTTTTTTTTAAAGGAAAAAAGGGGGGGGGTTTTTTTTTAAAAAAAAAAAAAAAAAAAAAAAAAAAAAAAAAAAAAAAAAAAAAAGAAAAAAAAAGGGGGGGGTTTTTTTTAAAAAAAAAAAAGGGGGGGGAAGGGGAAAAGGGGGAAAAAAAAAAAAAAAAAAAGGGGGGGGGAGGAAAAAAAAAAGGAAAAAAAAAAGACAGAAAACCCGGGGGCCCCGGAAAGGCCGGAAAAGCAAAAAAAAAGAAGCCCGAAAAAAAGGGGGGGGGAAAAAAAAAAAAGGGGGGGAAAAAAAAAAAAGGGGGGAAAAAAACCCCCCCCCCAAAAAAAAAAAAAAAAAAAAAAAAAAAAGAAAAAACCCCCCAAAAAAAAAAAAGGGGGGGGGGGGGAAAAAAAACCCGGGAAACCCCCCCCCCCCAAAAAACCCCCCCCCCCCCCCCCCCCCAAAAAAAAAAAAAAAAAAAAAAAAAAAACCCCCCCCCCCCCCCCCCCCCCCCCCCCCCCCCCCCCCCCCCCCCTTTTAAATTTACCCTCCCCCTTTTTTTTAAAAACCCCCCCCTTTCCCTTTTTTTTTTGGGGGGGGGCCCCCCCAAAAAAAAAGGGGCCCCCCCCCGGGGCCCCCCCCCTTTTTTTGGGGGGCCCCCCCCCCCCCTTTTTCCCCCCCCCCCCCCCCCCCCCCCGGCCCCCCCTTTCCCCTTTTTTTCAAATTTTTTTTTTTTTTTCCCCCCCCCCCCCCTTTTTTTTTTTAAAAAAAAAAAATTTTTAAAAAAAAGGGGGGGCCCGGGGGGGGGGGGGGGGGTTTTTTCCCCAAATTTTTTTTCCCCCCCCCCCCTCCCCCCCTTTTTTTTTTCCCCCCCCCCCCTCTTTTTTAAAAACCCCCACCCCCTTTTTTTTTTTTTTTTGGGTTTTTTTTTTTTTTTTTTTTTTTCCCCTTTTGGGGAAACCCTTTTCCCGGGGGGGTTTTTTTTTTTTCCCCCCCCCCCCCCTTTTTCCCCCCCCCCCAAAAAAAGGAATGGGGGTTTTTAAAAAAAAAAATTCCCCCCCCCCTCCTTTGGTTTTTGGGTTTTTTCCCCCAATGTTTAAAAATTTTTTTTGGGGGGGGGGGGGGGTTCCCCCCCTCCCTTTTTTCCCCCGGTTTCCCCCCCCTTTTTTCCCCTTTTTTTTTTTTTTTCCCCCCCCCCCCCAAAAAAACCCCCCCCAAAAAAAAAAAACACCGGGGGCCCCCCCCAAAAAAAAACCCCCCCCCCCAAAAAAAAACCCCCCCCAAAAAAAAACCCCCCCAAAAAAAAAAAACCCCCCCCCCCCCCCCCCCGGCCTTTCCCAACCCCCCCTTTTTTTTTCCCCCCCTTCCAAAAATTTTAAAAAGGGGCCCCCCCCCAAACCCCCCCAAAAAAAAAAAACCCCCCCCCAAAAAACCCCAAAAAAAACCCAAAAAACCAAAAAAAAAAAAAACCCCCCCCCCCCAAAAACCCCCTTAATTTTTTTTTTAAAAACCAAAAGGAAACCCCCCCAAAAAAAAAAAACCCCCCCTTTGGGGGGGGGAAAAGGGAAAAATTTCCCCCCCCAAAAAAAAGGGGTTTTAAAAAAGGTTCCCCCCCCCCCCCTTTTTTTTAAATTTAAATTTTTCCCCCCCCCCCCCCCCCCCTTTTTTTTCCCCCCTTTCCCCCCCCCCCCCTCCCCCCCCCTTCCCAATTTTTTCCCCCTTTTTTTTTTTTTTAAATTTTTTTTTTCTCTCCTTTCCCCCCCCCCCCCTTTTCCCCCCCCCCCCTTTTCCCCCCTCCCTTCCCCCTTTTTTTTTCCCCCCCTCCCCTTTCCCCCCCCCCCCCTCCCCCCCCCTTTCCCTTTTTTTTTTTTTTTTTTCCCTTTTTTTTCCTTTTCCCCCCCAAAAATTTTTTGTTTTCCCCCCTTTTTCCCTTTTTTTTTCTTTTTGGGGTTTTCCCCCCCCCCCCTTTTTTTTCCCCTTTTTTTTTTTTTTTTTCTTTAAAAAAAAAAAAAAAATTGGGGTTTTTAAATTTTTTTAAAAAATTTGGAAAAACCAAAAAAAAAAAAAAAAAAAAAAAAAAAAATTTTTTTGTTACTTTTCCCCCCCCCCCCTTTTTTTTTAAAAGGGGGGGGGAAAAAAAAAAAAAAATTTTTTTTTTTGGGTTTTTTTGCCCCCCCTTTTTAAAAAAGGGGGGGGTAAAATTTTGGGGGGTTTTTTTTAAAAAAAAAAGTGTTGGGGTTTTTTTTTTAAAAAATTTTTTTTTTTTAAATTTTTTCTTTAGGGGTTTTTTTTTTTTCCCCGGGGAAAAGAAAAAGGGGTTTTTAAGGGGCCCCCCCCTTTTTTTTTAACCCCTTTTTTTTTTTCCCCCCCCCCAAAAAAAAAAAAAACCCCCCCCCCCCAAACAAAAACCCCGGAACCCCCTTTTTTAAAAAAAAAATTTTTTTGGGGGAAAAAAAAAAAAAAAAAAAAAGGGGGGGGGGGGAAAAAAAAAAAGGGGGGGGGAAAAAAAGGGGGGGGAAAAAGGGGGGGAAAAGGGGGGGGGGGGGGGGGGGGAAGGGGGGGGGGGGGGGGGGGGGGTGGGGGGGGGGGGGGGGGGGGGGGATTAAAATTTTTTTAAAAAAAAAAAACCCCCCCCCCCAAAAACCCCCCCCCCCCCCCCCCCCCCCCCCCCCCCCCCCCCCCCCCCCCCCCTTTTCCCCCCCCCCCCGCCCCCCCCCCCCTTTTCCCCCCCCCCCCCCCCCCCCCAAATTTCCCCCCCAAAAACCCCCAAAAGGGGAAAAAAAAAACCCCCCCCCCCCCCCCCCCCCCCTTCCCCCCCAAAAACCCCCCCCCCCCCCCCCCCTTTTTTTTTTTTTTTCCCCCCCCGGGGCCCCCTTCCCCGGTTTTTTCCCTCCCGGGGGGGCCCCTTTTTTTTCCCCCCCCCTTTTTTTTTTTTTTCCGGGGGGGGGGGGGGGGGGGGGGGTTTTTTTTTTTTTTTTGGGGGGGGGGGGGGGGGGGGGGGGGGGGGGGGGGGGGGGGGGGGGGGGGGGGGGGGGGGGGTTTTTTTGGGGGGTTTTTGGTTTTGGGCCCGGGGGGGTTTTTTTTTTTTTTTTTGGGGGGGGTGGTTTTGGGGGGGGGGGGGGGGGGGGGGGGGGGGGGGGGGGGGGGGGGGGGGGGGGGGGGTTACAATTTTTTTTTTTTGGGGGGGGGGGGGGGGGTAAAAAGGGGGGGTTTTTTTTTGGGGGGTTTGGGTTTTAGTTTGGGGTTTTTTTCCGGGGTTTTTTTTTTACGGAAAAAAATTTAAAAATCCCGGGGCCCCCCGGGGGCCCCCCCAAAAAAGGGGGCCCCCCAAAAAAAAAAAACCCAAAAATTTTAAAAAAAGGGCCCCCCCCCCCCCTTTTTTTTAAACCCCCTTGGGGAACGAATTTTAATTTTTTGGGGAAAGGGTTTCCCCCCGGGGGGGGGGTTAGAAAACTACCCCCATCCCCCCCGGAAAGTCCCCCCTCTCCCCCCCCCCCCCCCCCCCCTTTTCTCCCCCTCTCTCTCCTCGCCTCCTCGCCGCTCCCCTTTGGTTCGCTCACGGGTTTTTTCTTTTTTTTTTTTTTTTTAAAGTTTATTTTTTTATACGGGGTAAGGAATAAGCCGTAAATGTGCTTTTTTTACATCCAGAAAACCGTGTTACGCCTTTTTGTAAATTTTGTATCTGGCCCCCCCGGCACACAAGGCCTACTCTTAAAAAAAGCGAAATAGGTTTCACTTTGTCGCAAGTTTTTCGCGTGCGTTCGCACACGGGGCCTCGGTTTATAGTCTCTCCGGAGGAGGGGTGTGTGGTGGGGGGGGGGGGGGGGGGGGGGGGGGGGGGGGGGGGGGTTACGGTTGTTGTGGTTAGTGTGTGTGTGGGTTGTCATGTTGTGTGGTCAATGTGTGGGGTTGTGTGTGTGGTTAGTGGTTTTTGTGGTTAGTGTGTGTATGTGGTGGTGTGTGTTGCGGCGCACGAGGTTCCATAATCACTATCTCCTTTCTCGTAATCACGACTGCTGCATGTCAGTTAAAAACGGCAAGGGAAGGGAAGCTCGGTAAAAGGGAAACACCAAAAAAGGGGCAGAAAACCCGGGTTTGTCTCAGAGAACCTGGAAGATGTTACGTAATCGCCTTTTTCCTTTCGTGTTACGCTAAACCCGTTGCAGTGATCAGGCTCTTTGACATTCAGGGGGGGCGCGCCCTTTAAAATTTCACGTCTCCCTGCCCCCCTGAAATGTCAAACCACCCCTTGAGACAGCAACCCTGATGACCTTGATCACAACCCGGACCCGCCAACTTCCCCCAGACCTTTCTGAGACTGTTAAGGGTTGTATCGATAGTGTTGTTTAATTGATGGCACTGCTAGTGGGTGATCCCTTTAGTCACAAACAAACAAAGCCTGCAGTTTGTGTACCAAATTAAAAGGGAGCCATAAAAAAACTAATACTGCAGTTTCTATAAATTATCAAAGTCGAAGAAGTTACTTTAAAAAAATAAACCCCACTAATATTTTGAAAGTTGCTATATCAGATTCAAAGCAGTCATGGAAAAGTAGTATGTGTTCAAATTGTTAACAAAAATGTTTTCTGCATCTTCTATGCCAAATTCAAAGTAATGACAAAAAGCATTTCCTCTAGTTTCTATGCCACATTCAAAGTAATGATAAAAACATTCCCTGTAGTTTTTATACCAAATCCAAAGTTATAACAAAAAAGCATTCCTGTAGTTTTTATGCCAACTCTACTCACAAAATACTCCATACTGCATTATAATTATCACATTACATAAAATTACATTGCATTGCATCACATTACATTACGCTCCATTGCATTACGTTAACAGGGTACGGAATTCTTTCTGCGTAACCTTCTGGCTGTTCCGTTGAACTAGCCTAATCAGAAGAGGGGAGAGAGAAGAGAGAGGAGAGAGAAGGAGGAAGAGAAGAGGAGAGAGAGAGAGAGAAAAGAGAGGAGACAGAGAGAGACAGAGAGAGAGAGAGAAGAGATGGACAGAACAGACAGCAAAAAGGGACAGACAGACAGAAGACAGAGAGAAAGAAGAAAAGAGAGAGAAGAGAGAGAGAGAGAGAGAGAGACAGACAGACAGACAGACAGACAGACAGACAAACAGAGACAGAGAGAAAGAGAGAGAGAGAAAGAGAAGAGAGAGAGAAGAGAGAGAGGAGAGAGAAGGAGAGAGAAAAGAGAGAGAGAGAGAGAAAAGAAAGGAGAGAGAGAGAGAGACAGAGAGACAGAGAGAGAGAGAGACTCCCTGCCCCTTGCTGCAGACAGACCAGACCCATGTGGGGGTGCAGATATCGATGATAGTGGCATGGCGTGGCGTGCGCAAGGAAGGAGTTCACACCAAAGGCTTGTCGTGAGCTGTGAGAAAAAAATTTTACAGATAGCAACAACAGCCAGTGGGGCCTGAACTACCCTGTTTTGGCCAACAGACAGACCAGACGATAGCAACAACAAGCCTTTGGGGGCCCGAACTATCCCGTTGGCCAACAGACAGACCAGACAGATAGCCTAACAACAGCCTGTGGGCCTGAACTACCCTGTTGGCCAACAACAGACCAGACAGAGAGCAACAACAGCCTGTGGCTTAAACTACCCTGTTGGCCAACGACAGACCAGACAGATAGCAACAACAGTCTGTGGGCCTGAACTAAACCCTGTTTGGCCAACAGACAGACCAACAAGAGCAACAACAGCCTGTGGGGCCCAACACCCTGTGGCCAACAGACAGACCAGACAGATAGCCTAACAACAGCCTGTGGGCCTGAACTACCCTGCTGGCCAACAGACAGACCAGACAGATGCCTAACAACAGCCTGTAGGCCTGAACTACCCTGCTGGGCCCAAAAGACAGACCACATCAACGTTTTGCTATACTGCCCTGGCACATTTACATTCCTGGGAGGGAAGATAGGGGTTTGGAAAGCAGGATGGGGCTAATTATTGACTTTTATATCTGTTAACGTGGTGTCTTTCGAAAATATAATTTTGTGTTTTTCTGTAATAGTTTAGAAACGACAGCGCGGGAGTTTTTTGTCTATTATTGTGACATCTTCTCTATAGTCTAGACATTTTTTGCTTCTCCACAGAGGTATAAATATTATTTGTTCAGTATATGTGTGATGTACAAAGCAGCAATCTCAGATGGAGAAGATGGTTTAAAGAAACTGTAGACTACAGTATACTCAGAAACACACGACATAACTCTTTCTTTACTTTTCTCCAAACTTCAATTAGCACCTCGGGTTGTTTTTTTTTGTTGTTACTAGTTGTTTTGTTTTGGTTGGTTGGTGGATTGTTGTTTTTTTACATCCGTTTCACCCAATCCTCTGCTCCTCATCCCCCCTGATTTTCTTCTCAACCACACTCACTAATTTGATTTCAAACATTTTTCAGTTTAAAGTGACAAAAAAACTATAATTCATTACTTGAAAAAAAACAATGCCAACGTTCTTCATTATGTTTGTTTGTTGCACAACTCAATATCAGCACTGTTACTTTTGAAAATAAAAAAAAGTATTGGTTTGCAATCCCAAAAGTCTTAATCTAATTTTGTTGAGGAATAATTGCCGGTGTAATACTATTTAGCATGATTGCAATTTAGATGTAACAACACTATCCGTATGGAAAGTAAAAATAAGATAAAAGCTACTATATGGCATTTTCAAAAAAAAATTTTTTTTTTAAAGATTGTGTATATGCATTATTACTTGGGAAAATAATTTTCAGGTTAAAGGTAATAATAAATTTCCACATAAAATCTACAATAGAAGTTTTTTAGATTTGATGCCCGTTAAATGGCCAAAAACCCCAAAACACACACAACCCAGAAAAATGAACTGGCACATGTGCAAAAGACAGGAGTGTTTATAATGTACTATTAGGATTTTCAGCAATATGAAACATCGATTATTTCCAGTAATTTTCCATAAACATTTAAAACAGTTGCGGTAAATAATGTTGAAAAACATTAACACATCAAGAACAACACAACAAACAACAAACGAATCTGTAAGTAGGCTTGCTGATGCAGATCCACTGCTGAAATTGTGTTTCTAATTACCAGTTTTTTCATCAGTTTTCGGTTGCTTCCCTTTTTTTTTGTTTTGTTTTTTTTAAAATTATGAATGGCGTGTATTTCTAAATCACCACGAGATTGAACTGAAAAAAAAAAACTGAATGAAAAAGAAAAAAAAAAACTACCCGCATCCTGCAGAATCTAAAAGCTCTAAAAGAAGCAAGAGCCATTACCAGACTAGGTGTGGTACAGGGGAAGGTATGGGAGAGAAGAAGGGTTAAAGCCAAAGTATTTTGAAATTACAGTGGAACAAAGGGACGGAAACAAAAAAAGAAAAAGCCGGTTCTACTGCACCCAGTCTTTTACAGGTTACTAAGTACCATTCCCTTCTTGGCGGTAGTCAGCGATACATTGTTCTCCCGGTAATATGAACTGTCCAGTCTGATGATGTTCTATGGTCTCCTGTCTCTATCCCTTGGTTTCGTTTTTTAATGACAAGCACGAGATGTCCTCTACGCTTTTGGTGGCTAACCCGAGAAATTAGATGCGCTGATATGATCTGATAGTGTCTTGTGCAGCTGCCCAGGGCGCGTCTTTCATCCTGGATATAATTAGAAAATTCGTAGAGAAATTAAAAGTTGAAAGGGAGAAATTGAAAAAAAAAAGAAAAGGGGTTTTTAAATTTTTAAATACTTCTTTTGGCCTATTGCTAATTTTGATGGAAAAATCTTGTCGCAGACATATCAATTATCTGTCCGTAAATTTCCGAGGTTAGTTTTTTCTTTTTTGAATTGAAACAAAGACTCTGTATCATAGATATCGCGAAGACCCATTTCTCCTCTTACAGTGCGTGAAGTTTTTTTATGTTTTTGTCATAAAAAAAACCCTTTTGAAGGAGTGACAGTTGAAACAGTTACTTTTAATTCGAGTCGTAATGCGAGGTGCTGGTGCTCCTTTGCAGATATGGCAGCTTGCTTTTGGGGGAGGTTTTTTATTTTTGGAGGAGGTTATGAGCAATTTAAGACTTCGTTTTTGTCTGGTTCACCCCCCAAACTACGGGAGCCCAGCTGCCTTTTATGCCCTTTCCATGGTACTTAAGTCAACAAAAACAAACAACAAAAAACTCCCCAAAATCAACACCCAAACCAACGGTTTTTATACAAAAACCTAATATTATGTATAATTCTCCTCGTAATATAGATATGATATATAAAAGATATATATTTCCGTTACTAAAGATAAAAGGAATCTTCTTAAAACAAATACAATTTAAAACAGCTCAGTGCCTTGTTGAAACAAACCACGTTTAAAATATTACTTATCAAGCGGATATAGCAAAGAAATCCCGGCTGTTGCGTCACCCCCCCTTGGCTATTCAATTTCTTAATTTACATTGGTTTAAAAAAATTCAACATCCCACCCTTCCCCTTCATTTCCTTTTGTCCCCCTCCCCTCCCCCCCCCTCCCCCATATCTGCGCTATCCACCTACTCCCTAGGTAGAGCAGAAACCGCGTAGGTGCAATCAAGTGATAGTCAACACAAAACCCCAAATGCCGTGTTAACACAGTTGCATTTTATATTCTTTTATAATCCAAAAAAACCCCACTTTGTGAGAACTTGAAACACAAAAGCGATGGAAAACGAACTTTCATTACTCTTTCTACATGGTTCTTGCTGCTTATATCTAATTTTATTCTGACACAGAGACATTGCAGAACATCACACACACACACACACAATCAAAACTCACACGCGCACGCACGCCCACACACACATCATACATAATAAAACGCACGCACACACACACAGAAAACACACACACTCACACCGGCCCGCACAACGCAAATAAATAAACACACATATGGACATTTCACGCACGCATGCAAAGCATGCACGCACATACACACAATCATGCTCACACGCACACACTCACACACTCACACACTCATACACACACTCACCACACACTCACCCCACACCCCACGCGCGCGCGCGCGCGCGCGCGCGCTCGTGCGCGCGCGACTGCCATCCTCATAACCATCATCAACCAGTACCAACAACAACAACGGGAAGGGTTTCATTCTCTTATCTGATTGACCAGAATCCTTGTTCACAACGAAAAAAAGAAACCCCCCCCCCCACCATTCTAAGGGTCTTAGCTCATCAGTACCACAGCCTTTCTTTTTTCTATCAGAGACAGACAAAGAAACCATTGCATTAAACCCCCAGAAAATATAATATGTAAAATTGGGATTGTTGTTGTTTTTTTTTAGATACACTGCTGTGAGTATGGAAGGGAACGTAACATAGTCACAACTGTACTGGTGTGGGAGCACAACGCTACACTGTTCTCAACTCTCCCTGCAAAATGTTGTTGTTAGAAATGGAGAATGCAGACTGCGGGGAACAAAAAAAGGCATCCACAAGAAGGCAGCTATGTGGATACGCCCACATTCAGATGTCCTGGTTATCATTCTATGTGTGTGTTGTTTTGGGGAGAAAGAAGGGTTCGGAAACAGCGGGAAAAGTTACGACTTGTATCCCTTTGTGCATTTGGTCTTATTCTGTTGCCTCTCTGTTGTTTGTCTGCTGTCCCCGTTTGTCTATCTGTCTTTTATGTCCGACTGTATATCAGTATATCGTCTGTTCCCCTCTGTCTGGCTGGCTGTCTGTCTGTCTGTCTGTCTGCCTCACACACACACACACACACACACACACACACACAACACACACACACACACAACACACACAGCAGCAGCAGCCAGCAAGGGAGCAGCAATAACATGAATTCCTCTCCTTTTCCTCAAAACCCTTACCTCCCAAACCGTGACACAAAAAA
>CM054134.1:38938340-38994314 GCA_028751875.1 Rapana venosa | reverse complement strand
TATATATCTTACTACTTATGTCAGTAAGAGAAATTCCCCGGTAGTTTTAGGGTTATCAACATCACCCTTTTTTATGCAATGTTAAGTATTATAGATTCAGCCCAGTTATCTGGAAAAAGACCATCATCAAAAATTTTGTTGAATAGTTTTTAGAAGGAAAAGCACAATATTTCACCTCCATATTTTAGCAATTCACCAATGATTTGATCAGGACCGGCTGCTTTCTCACTCTTTAGTTTTCTAAGTGCCCCTAATATTTCATCTTTAGATATGGGACGATCAAAATCTTCCTCAGTTCCATCACTGTCAACATCAGTAATCATGGAGTTGGCTAATGAGTCTTTCTCCAACAGGGTTTTGAAATGTTGAAACCATCTGTCAACTGATATACTATTCTTTGGCTGACTTTTTCTAAATGACGCCTTCTTAACACTTTTCCAGAACTGGATTTGAGAAGAGATAGATGACATCATATCTGCAAGTAAGGTCTTATTATACTGTTTCCTTTTTTCGTTCAAGCATGCATTTATATTCCCTTCTTGTGACACAGTACACGTTTTTTGTCCTCATTTCTTAATGTTTTTCGGAAAGTCTTCAGAAGTTTTCTGACCTTATATTTCATACTTTTACATTCATTATCAAACCAAGTATCATTTGATGGACCTTTATTGATATGTACCTGTTTCTTCATACATTCAGCACTGGCTTTTATGAAACCATTAAACAAATCTAAAGCTTCATTAATGTTCTCATCAATCATCTGAAAGGCATTAAAAAAATTTCACACATGTTCACATCGTGGAGATTTTCTTTAAACTGAGAGTTTGTTTTCATCCCATACAAACTTTTCCATAACAGATGGCTCCTCAGTTTCCACACCTGTATTATATACTGGATTAATATATAATTCAACAGGAAGGTGATCGGAATCAGAACGCTCGGCAACAAACAAACGACATGAGTCAAAAATCTGAGAGAACAAATCATCTGACACTAAAAAATAATCATTAACACTACATCCTCCATCAGAGATGTATGTATAGCGTCCTTGTTGGTCACCATTACATACGCCATTTAGAATTTGTAAACTAAGAGCAGTGCACATATTCAATAGTAATTTACCATAATTGTTGATAACACAATCTTCAGAATTACGATTGCTGCTGAGAGACATACTTTTACTTTGGACATCTGAAACTAGAAAGTCAATTTTTCTACATGCTGACAGAATAAGTTTTGGAGGTCCTGCTGTTTAAAGTCTCCAAATAGTATTATATCTATTCTCCACGTGTTCACCACAACAATTTACTAACATTGAATTACTTTCCAACATAGCGCAATTCCATTATCACTTGTCAAAACACTGTTATTAAAAGGCGAACTTCAGGTGGGATATACACAACTGACAAGCAAAACATTTCTTTCTGTCCACAACAGAGATTTTGTCATCAGAGAAAAGTGCAAAATATTAGGATATGGAACATCTAAACAAATTCTAAAATGGCAGTTAACTCCATGCTTATTAAACCAAATACTAAACCAACATAGAAGCATCCCTGTTGGCTATCTTTAATTAGCCGACTTACAGGAAGGCCTTATAGCAGTAAAAAACATCTGGATGTGACATGATTTCCAGGACATGTTGTCAGAATATAAAATTTAAAACATACGAACATAAGATACAAAATTCTATATCAGACAGTTTTCTGCCAACTATCCATTTACGTTCCAAGACTCAAATATTGAAAAAGTGTTATTTGTTTTATCTTGTATTACCACAATTCAATTGATCCACACCCTCAAGGAACTGACACTTTCTATCCAATTACATTGACATGACTATAAGACACAGCATTCTTGCTTTCTGAACAGCAGTTAAGAAGGCTCTTTAATGGGAAGACTGCCTAAAACACACCATGGTCAGATGGTAGCGAAGTTAGACCTAGGCCAAAGTCAGACCTGTCTTTGTCTAAGCCCTTCAACATAGCAATGTGTCAACGCCTCACTTCTTCACAACTGGCTCATTTGGCTAAGCCCTTATTACAAGGAGGTGTCTGAGGACTGAGTGAACGGTGTCTGTCTTATTTTCCTCCACCCTGTAAACTGAGACTATGGAGGATGATATGTATGGCTGGCCACAAGCTATTCCCTTCTTTCCATTTTAAGATCATTAAGGGTCATCATTTCGCGGAAGCTGATCCAAATGATCAAAGACCATTCTCAAATTTTTTCCTCTGCCCTAGCACTCTTCAAGTATGGGGTAGTTGGGACTGTATCTATATACGTTTTTGGAAAAATCGTCGTATACAAAAATCCTGAACCTTTCAAAGAGTTTTAGCCTTCAAATATTCTAAGCTTTCTTGATAAAATACACAACCTGGGAAGAATGGGAGAGTTGGGTTTAGAATCTTATCCTGTGCTACACTATCAAACTTAACTATGCTACATCTTTTTTCGGAAGAAGAAGATTTTTCAACGAACATTTCACATTCAGCTCAGTATCATTACTTTTCTTTTCCATGAGTGAATAATGATATTGATTCCGTCTTGGAACGGCCCTTCTGAACGTGCTGCGATTCTTTTTATAGTTTTTCCACTCTGTCCATCAGTTTGTATTTTGATTGCTTTAAATCTATATTTTCAGTCCTTATGATTGTTCATGTCTTGTCTAATATCAAACATTTATATCTCTTTCAAGGCGTCAACAATCTGTTTGTCAACCATTTGTATTTGTACTCTCATAGCTCTCTGGTTGTTGTCTTTAGCATGTTCTCCACTTTTCAACTCTTGCGCTCCCTCATCGTGATAAGAGTTTCCTCAGGAGCTACTGTAGGAGAGGTGTACTTGTCTACTGAGTGTACAGTTGCTAGGTGTGCTCCGGCTGGCCTCTATCTGACGCTTACTTTGGTTTGTCACCGTGAGCTTTTCCTGTGATTGTGCTAACGTACCACCAGCACACTCTGTCAGGCTGGTTTGCCTCAGCTTCGCGTCCCTTGACCAGGTCCTAGGGTTTCGTCTCCACATCACCACGCCGATAGCAAAAAGTGCCTCCCCCACCGCAGAATAGTTAGGTTGTAGGGTCCAGTCCTAACAAGACACCTGTCTCGCCCAGCTTTTAGCGTCATGATGGACACGCCTAGGCGATATTGAATGTTGCCCGTTTGGACATGAAAGCAGGAGGAGACATTCTGACGCAAAAATGTCCCCACAAGACACCCTGTTACAAAACTGACAGCGTATATTCCCATCTTCTTATCTAAAACTGTATTCTAACAAGATGAAAAAATTAAGGCCACTTACAAACTAGTACTAATTCACGCCAAAATAAATACTAGGAGACAAATTTCCCTAAGTCTTCACCTTCGCATTACGTGATCGGGCCTCCGAGAGAGAGAGAGTGATGAGACGAGAGAGAGAGAGAAAGAGATGCAGAGAGAGAAGGAGATGGAAGATGAGAGAGAGAGTGATGAGAGACGAGAGACGAGAGAGAGTGCGAGAGAACAGACAGACCGGACAGAAGACACAACAGAGAACAAACGAGAGACAGATCTAGGACAGACACAAACAGAGAGAGCAGATGGAGAAGAACGGAGGGGGGGAGGTGAGTGCTGCGCCGTGGAAAAAATTCCAGGTTTAAGACTTGCACAAACGATTGATTTATAACTGTTTTATGGTCAGCTAACAGAAAGACACTGATGAGTGTGATACACTTCAGCACAGTATCATATTCAGCACACCGCCTCCCCAGCATCTCATAGGCACCGACATGAGGCATTCAAGCAAAGATGAGTTCTGGGAACAATAGCATTAGTGGATTGTGAGCAACCTGCAAAGATCTGCTTGGTGTTCAAACATCATTTCCATATTCTTAGTACTTCTAATTTTAGGCATTTTCTTTCGGTTGGCAGAATGACAATCAGTAAATTTCCCCCAGACACATAGTGTTCTGTTTTTGGAGTTAAAACAATTGTACCCCTTAGCAACAAATAGTTAAATGTTGCTCAGTCATCTTGATATGATGCTTCACTGCACTTTTTACCTTTTCTGTTGGCATTTATTTTTTTTATTTTTTTTTATTTTTAGATTTCTGCATTAATTGTAAATCTATTGAGCGAGATACTGGAGTTATTGTGTGGCACGATAAAGACAGTGTCAATGTAAATCCAGTCTGCATAACTAAAGCACTTTGCATGATTGCTAATTCCTACCGTAATCTTTCCATAACCTTTAACTCCAAGTGTGTAACTAAAGATGCATCTTTGCTGATAGCATCCGTTTCTTGAATTGAAGGTATTTCCCCCCAAAAAATAATGTGTTCAAGGTCCAACATTCCACATGTTACAAGTATAACAGTTTCCTAGTTTCCCAATAACTGCTGATGTGTATGAAGTAATCAGGGAGTTATAACACTGAAAATTATAACGTTGTACATTTACTTTGACCTTACGTCTAAATGTGTTTTCTGATCGATTAAAAGTGGAGAGTGCTCTTATCTTGCTTAACTTTTAGTTCAGAAAATGTCATCCATTCTGTAAATGTCTGAAATTTTCTAGATTCAAAGACTGTGCGCTTTCCCTGTTCATGTTGGACTATGTTTGGTTAAATGTGATTTTTTCTGTAGAGATTTAGAAGAATGGTGGAAACATTGTAAATAAAGCAGAATTCTTGTACTGACAGCAGACTTCCATGTCGGGGACAATATTCATACATTCATGATCAAGAAAGGAGTGTTTTCTGTGAGAGACATAGTCTCTACTAGAGAGTTAATGCATAGCAATTGAACTCTTTGTTTACTTCTACAAGGGTTTTGTTAGCACCCGAGCTGGTTAATCTGAGTAATATCGTGAGATGTTATTTTTGAGCGACACTAAACCCATAAAATTAGAATCATTATCGTACAGGAATATGTCAAAGCAAGGAACACAGGCAAAACCCTCCCTTGCTAAATAGGATGCCTACAGAAAATGGGGGGCTTACTGGCTACAAATGCAGTTTAAACTTCTAATTTTTACTTGATTTTCTTTATAGATAGATCTTGATGTACCTGGTCAACAAGGCGACCAACCTATAAGATGTATATTTTAATGCACAACCAGTAATGGGGCCCTCAATCTTTCACAATCATCCCACTGAAGTTGCGCGCCTTTGTTAGGACAGTTTCTCACACTGATTCAATAATGCCTTATATCTCCGAGAGGGAGCATGGGGTATAACATGGGATCTTGAGATTTTGTTGAAAGTGGCAACAGCCAGTATAACCAAGGCATCATTAATATTCGATGGGCTCTCAAAAACAATATCCTTCTCACTCTGGCGGGGGGGAGGGGGTTCGATATAAGCTCAAAGCCAATAAACCGGACTCTAAGTTGAAATAAATGCATCAAGTAGTTATAGTGTATCTTGTTGCTTCACTCATTCCGTTGAACTAGCTCAACTGGTTCACAGGGTAGAACGACATACCACCAAGGGGTAGTATTAAAGTTGATAGTTTTCTGGCAGGTAGTATGGCAGCACTTTTAATTATATTTAACATTGTAACATTGTCGTCGCCCGGTAGTGTTCGCGCAGTCAGATCTGTGCGTTCTGGAATAAAATCCTAGACTCACTACTTTCTGTATTATATTTTCCATGGTAGAGCAGGGGACCCCGCTTTTTTATAAGCAGTGAATGATTTAGGTGGGTTCGAGTCACTTTACGTGGTTTCATGTGGTTTTTAATGGTTACTCATGTCAACTAGTGTGGTCGATTAATTTCAGAATAGAAGTTACTCGTTATTTGCTTTCATTTTTTATTAAATTATTATAAAAATTTGCAAAGATGGTTTTTAAGCGGGAGGCCCCCCCCACTCTTGGGCGGGGGGGGGGGGGGGGGGGGGTGGGGGGGGGACAACACGTTAGACGGGGGACGTACTGCCAAATATAAATGTCACCCTAATGAGATAACTAGGTCTATAAAACCACTAAAATTTCCTTGACATTTTCAGTTTTCAAACCCAGGAACATCATTATGGATAGTACTATGCCAATTCGCTCAACTTGCTACACTCATCGTAAAGTCAACCAAAATTAATCGTAGGCGAATAGATAGATCACCTACATAAACAGCCTTACCACCCGTACAAGATCTCAGCCGGTCGCATATCGACGCAATACAACCAGACTTCAATGACCGTAGTATAAATACGGGTCCGGGACTATAGGCGGCTAACCGTAACTATCGTCCTACATTCGTTACGATAGTTTCGGGGCGGTGGCTTTCTCTACATCGACAAATAACTAAATCATACATACAATAACGCCAAAGATGACAAAACAGGCTACTACACCGCCAATGCGCTCCTAGGAACCCCTCCCTCCAACTAAAGGGCAACATCGTTATCCCAGTTACCTAGTCCTTACTACTCTCTTCCTTAGTCTGCTTTATCTCTTCACCATAGCTAACATGTCATACCTGAATAGTATGACCCCCTAATGGTAGACGATCTAGAACAGCCCCAATGGGGGGGGGGGGCATTCATCACCAGCGACACAACTAACCGACAACGGGGGCCGGGTTGCCGGGCCGACCCTGTACAGTGGTACACTCCCCACAACCTAACGATTACCGAGAACACAATATTCCATCCGAGCTTCCAGGGGAATACGGCGCACATGTTGCCTGAGGGGGGTGGGGGGGGGCGGGGGGGGCATCTACTACACCCACACCAACTACTCGCAGTGAGAATTCTGCACCACAGCCCTCTTCCGCGCGTTGTCAAGGCGAGTGCGTGGAAACTGTATATATGGATTTTGCCTTGTTCCCGATAGGGAATTACTAGGACACTGGGAGTTGTCAGGGGTCTAAAACCCTCGATTCTTATTCTCGCCCAATTACCTTCACGTCATATTTCTACTTGTAGGCCCAAATGATCATAGTTGAATAATAAAGATAGTGTGAAACGAACAACACAAAGTACGTACCACTAAATAAAAAAATTTGTCCATATTCTGGCGGTACAGCAAAAAACCCGTCTCGCCAGGCCTCCTCAGCACAATAATAGTCCACTAGCTTCACCACCTTCCGTTCTATCCAAAAAAACCCTCTTGACCCCCCCACCCCTGTTAAGCTTCTATAGTCCTAAATCAGTATATTAAACTTCCAACAGTCTCAACCACACTGGGAATTATAACTCATGGTGGGGGGCGCGCACCCGGACAGCCCTACAATTGACATGATGAACTTTTTTCCCATGTCTATACATCATCCCTTCGGCTGACCACAACACCATTGAATACGACCGCCCCCCCCAGCTGAGCGACCCGTGCGACACCTACCCTCCTCCCACCATTGTCATACCACACAATAAATCATTATATTACGAGACACACATTGACCAGTGTTACTTCTCGCGCGGCAATCTACGAATCGAGTGAACTGTAGCCACTAAAAACTATTGTGCGCGCGCGAGTTTATGATTTGCCCTGAATCCACTACCTTCAAACTAACATGCGAGAAGTCACCTTGGAATACGTTCCAAACAACGGTGTTAAACACGTTAAGGCGCGCCACAAACCAATCCTTTTGATATAATGCGCGGGCCCCTCTTCCTAGTGAATGGTTAACCCTAATGTACATACGCCATCAGGTGGACCCCGTTCGACCTACGGAATTTTTATCGCCAAGGCTATATCATCAATGGGGGGGGGGGGGGGGAGATGCTTCACCCAGCATGATTGATTTTTCACAATGTTGACCTTCGGGATTCATGCAAACCAATTAGTGTGAGCCCCTACTCAAACTGTAGTCCTTATTCCTTTACTGAGGAGGTGCTATGATTATGTTGTCTAACACATTCCTTGTAGCTTAGAACGGCTATTTTGCCAACTCCAGACCTTGCAACCCTCTATTAGTTGATCTCGAACCCTGCGAGCGCGATATCAGTGTTAAAACTTCATTAACTCCGTCTCCACCTTCATAATTTCAAACTAGTATGAAGTCAACCTCCGGCAACTTGAATCAATTTATCACAAAGTTGGGTAGTGGGAGGGGGGGGGGTTGGAGGGGAGGTGGTCTATGTCTACGTCTGTCTATTGCTGCTCAGCTTACAGTTACATACGTGGAGTCCAGTATACGTCTCCTTTTAAAAACAGATTATAATACCCCCCCCCCCCCCCCCCCCCAAAAAAAACCCAACAAAATCCTCCATCACCCTTTAAATTAAAAAGAGCAGTGATCAATACCAAAAAGCCAACAATCGACGACGAAAGCTTCTAGGATCCCTCTAGAGATTCAGCACACAAAAAAAGACCACTCTGGCTACTTCTATACAGTTGGCCTCTGGCAGTTTGTGTTGTATGTGTGCGTGTGTGCGTGGAGCGCAGTAGCAACACGAAGTTAAGCCATGTATCAGCAGTTTAACAGCTCTCTTTTGTGCTCCTCTGAATACCTTAATCCCTTAACGAGCCGGAGTCCCTGCTGGCAGGATTAAGGGCTGGACTGGCTGGGCTTGGTGTGGGTGTTAGAGAGCCTTTCGAACTCTACTCCACTGCCTAGTTGGAACCCGCAAACAGTAGGCTACAGTAGTGGTGTCGACAGTGTACCTCCCGTTCTCCCCTGACCACTTCTTTTTCTTTCTTGTCTTGTTGGCCCTTGCGATGGGCCACGTACACTACAGCGAGTAGCTTCTTCTTCGTCGTCGTCGACGCTCATATGACTGTAACTTGTGTGGGTCATCAGGAGCGAAATATTTCGTTGCGCGCACGCAGCTGTGCGCGTTGTTTGATAAGCGCCTGACAGTTCAGGCCAGCAAATCTGACTTCTCGCATGGGAAGAGAATTGTTAATCTTTTTAAAAGTCTTTCTGGGGAGAAGGGAGAGTGAGGGGGGGGAAGGAGATCGGGGGCACTCTGAGAAAGGACTAGAGATGACCAAATATATAGTGCAGAAGAAGATTACGAAAGAAAGGAGAACACGGCTGAAACAATGGGAGAGGGATGGAAAAGAGGGAATTCCTTGCACAGAATTTCCCGAAGGTTGGAAGCCGCTATTCTATACTGAAGCCCCAGCTCACGCCATACCCCCCACCCCCACCCCGCATTCCCACGAGTTACGTTTGTCTGTGTGTGGTTTCTAATATCCCGTTATGGTTGCTTGTTGTTGTTGTTGTGTTGTTGTTGTTGTTATTTTAGTAATCCAAGAGTGATGTCTTCTGCGAAATGAAAGACAATCTTGGAGTTTTTTTGTTGTGTTTGTTTTATTGGGTCTTTTTTATCTGGTGTGTGGTGGTGTCTTTTTTACCGGAGGGGAGGGGGGGGGATGCTGGTCGGGTCCTGCACCTTCTTGGTCTGTTGGAGAGATATCCTATCTTGCGTTTGCCAGATCTACAGTCGGCTGAGTCATTGAATAATCTTTCTGCACCCACATATACCCAGGCTTGGTCATTTGTGTTCAGTGCCCTGGAGGGGGTGATGGTGGGGGGGGATGCAGAGTGTTTGTTGGGATGTTTTTCTTCCTTGATGGGATAGAGCTCTTAAATCTTTCGACCACACACGCGGTTAGATTTTTGCACGTATGTGACATCGTTTTTGTGAACCTAATACGCGAAGGTAGCTAGCGCATTCCCATACTCAAGAATGCATGCTTGGGTATATTCCGTAACTACAGAGTCAGTTAATGCGAATTAGGGGATTTGTTTGAACGTGCATAGTTTGCTTATTCTGCGTGCGTTTTTAGATAACAGGAAGAGAATTAAGACACTAGGAGGCCTGCACACTTGATTTGACCTGGGAGATCGTAAAAATCCCTCCCCCCATAAACCCTTTAAATACAACACAAACCAGAAGCCACCGCAAGATTCGAACCCACGACTTCAATTGACCAGTGGATTGAAGTGTCGGAAAAGTATTAAACCACCGCCGCTATGGCGATTCGTCAGTGAACTGTGTTAGAAAATGATTATTTTTCTAGGACACTCTAAGTATCTGTCCTGTGTCTAGATTTCATTAGATTTCTGTTGGGCGCTCCAATTTAGACTTGTAGGCTATTTCTCTGTCCGTGTACGTATGATAATGATATCATTATCATGTTCGGTCTGAATCCCTGTGAAAACAATTAGAACGTCTTATGCTACTGAAGTTTTGCCACAGATTAGCCATGTTATTAATTATTGTCAGTTCATGGACGTTACTTAGCATTCATGGATATAAGAGCGTTTATGTTGCTCTGGCTATGACTAGAGTACCAGTGGGACATTCCTCGTGGAGAAGTGTTGCAAAAAAAATATCGTTCGATGTGCCCTACTCCCGTCTGCTAGACTACGGATAGGTGAGGGGAAGGTGAAGAAGGTACTACATGTATAGCATGTTTGGTACTTGTAATACGATCCTAGGATCTGTATATTCTCGTATCAGAGCTCTGGTAGGTCTGATCTCCTCTTGCACCTGAGCTGCATTCCGCTTGTCCGTAGACATTAACTTAATTAATTTATTTTATTTATTTTTTATTCGAGGATAATGATATAGGCACTCATGTGCTTTTTTTAACATCCGTTACCGTGTGTTGCGGTTTTGTAAATTTTGCCATCTATTTCCACCGACACACATCGGCCCTACGCGTCTGCCGAAAATCGGGATGTGTGGATTGAGAACGTGTGCGCAAGAATAGTTCTGCACTGGCGTTCGAACACGGGGCCTCGTTTTATAGTCTCATCCGAGGAATATAGTTAAATTGATGCCTTTAGGGTTATTGCACTGCTGCTGGTCTTACTTCCCTCACCTTAGGCTGTCAACTAGCGTACTGATGGATTCGTCGCATCAGGATTAGTGGTTAGAGTTGTGTCACACTGTGAGACAATAGGCTGTTCACCCAATGACCGTGGCACAGTCGTCAGCTCGTTGTGTTCCTAGCTGAAAAAGTCACGGGTTTGAATCTCGTGAGACGTCGTGTGGTAGCATTTGGTGCTTTTTTATATTCTGGCGGGTCTCCTTACCCAAAAATGAGTTTGTTATACAAGACTGGCGCCACACGACCGTAGCACCATTTCCTTGCAGAGTGAATTTTTGAGATTGTTGATCAAAATTATTCTGACCGGCATTACAGGTGTCTGCGGGACGAAATAGCGCGTAGTAGTCAGAGTACTGTGACCTCCTCACCCATGCTCGTGGTTAGTGCTATGCATCGAGATAGTTTAAGCTGTCGCCTGTTCCGAACTAGCGCATGCGCAAGGACACTCACATAGTGTATTACCCCTGTATGTTATGGAACAGTATTATGTCAGTCGTTGGATCTCAGACTGAGTGAGACACCCACCCGGGGTAGTGTTGATTCTTTACTTCTGTAGTGACCGACTGTAACGTCCCTCACAACGACCGTTTGCGACTCAGTGAAACATCCAACCCAGAGGCTTTAGACACTAAAACTTACCAACAGGCAAGTGAAAAGTGTAAGTGAGATGTTGTGCGGAAATAATTTCGAGGTCAGTCTGGTGACACTCAAGATGACTCAACCAGGACCTCCGATCTCAGTCGAGTTTAGTCTTTTGGTGGCATGATGATGCAATGATAATAGGATGATGTAATGATGCTGCTGTGGAGAGGTGCATGTGCTTGAGACTACTTGAGAGGGCTTACTATTAGATACTTCCTATCCGACTCGTCAAATGGAGCCTGATAAGATACAGGAACTACCCTGCGTTTTTGTCAGAGATAATTTGAGTGAGCACTCTCAAGATCACATCCGTAAAGGATGAGCTCGTTTGTGTAGGATTTGGTCCAGTCTTGCCAATGAGCCATAGCAAACTACTATGTGGTAAGAGCCTACTGGAGTAAAAATGAAGACTAAAAAAATAACTGACTATGGGAAGTCGAACTACTGTGACTATGGGAGTCGAAACCGCAACCTTCCAGCCCGTAACCCCAAGGCACCTGTCCACTTCATTTTTGTGTAGTTTCCATTTATATCCGTACTAGAATTAGATCTAGAGTACGAAGATATTCTCTGCGTGAATAATTCGGTGCTCTCCCCGGGGATGAGATCACGTCGCCATAAGAGCAAGCCCGCACCCTTTAGTTTTCTTTGTTGGTCCTGACGAATGGTTTATTGTTCTTTTCCTATGCTGAGCTGGACTTTTGTTCAGAATTTTAGGCCCAACTGCCACAACAAGTAGATGGAAACGGAAAGATAAATGGAGAACGAACACACAAACTCTCTTGTTGCCGTGGGTTCTTTTACGTGCGCTGCATAATTTTCTGTAACACACGGGACCACGGTTTTTCGTGCTCATTCGAAAGATAGCGCCCAGACACCACCTCATGGTTCTAATGGTATGGGGGGAAAAAGTTTCGGGCCCAGACGGGATAACATATATCCACGACTCTCCGACCGGACTTTTCGCTTTCTAGACAGGCGGCGTTACCTCTAGCCACCGATCCATACTTCACCATGTAGCTAGTTGTTTCCCGATTCTTTTTCACCCGCCAAGATTTTTCTTGTTTAGTCAGGTGGCCAAGACTGTCCAACAGACCAAGGAGGTTACTAGCTAGATGTTTCACACAGAAAGAAGCGGTAGAGTGGAGCGGTTTTTGACTGTAGTCAAACAAACAGGCTGCCATGCCACGGACAAAGTTTTGCAGGACACAGACACTTATCAAGGCCTGTCAGCGAGATTCAAAGGAGGAGGCCACTTCGTCGTTATCACCAGCTTCAACGCATTTTTCTCTCCAGAAGCTTCTGTATAGCCATTATCCACATGTTAGTTACCAGCAGGTCTTTGGTGAGTTGTACAGTCTATAGGAATGAGGAGTGAGCCTTGCTTGATGAGAAGGTTAAATATCGATCCCCAACAACCAGAAGAAGAAAAACTTTTCAGAATTATTATCATAAGCCCTTTAAGAAAAGACTTTCTTTTAGATAAAGCTTGGAAAAGCGCGAGTGGTAAGAGATGTAATAGAATCAGATCCTCTTCTATTTTCCAGAAAATAAAAATATTATATGATACATGGGTCCTTTTTTCTGTGTTAAATCGGTAGGTTTATGATTTTTTTTATCATTTGCAATGAGGGGAAATGCTGTAATGTGTTTCGTCTCGCTTAGTGAAGCTGTAGTTGCTGTTTGACCGATACTTTGCTTTCAATTTTGGTGTACAATGAAGTAAGAATACAGAAGCTTTAACTCTCTCTCTCTCTCTATCTCTCTCTCTCTCTCTCTCTCTATCCTCTCTCTCTCTCTCTCTCTCTCTTCTCTCTAAAGAGTCTGTGTGGGCTTTGATTTGTCTACGACTGCACAATTTGGTCATCTGCGCTATGTGAAAAATGCTTAGTATGGACAATGAGATAATAAAGGTCTCAGGAACTCAGTGTCTGACTCTCTCTCCTCTCTCTTCTCCTCTTCTTGTAATAGTTCTCCTCCTACATTCTCCCTCCCCTGGTCGTCCTCCTCATCTCTCCTACCTCCTTTCACCTTCATCCTCTACCATTTTCTCTTTGCTGTCTTTTCTATGTCTGCAATTCCCCCTCGGGGATGCCTAGATGAGTCTGTCAGTAAAATAGTAATCCCACCTTTCTGAAGAAATCTGTGGCTAGAACCCCTCTTTTCTATCCCTAGCATCTTTGGTCTAGCCTTAGTTTCCTTTTTCCTTCCATGTCATCCTCTTCTTGTTATTTTCTGCTCTTCTTGGTCCAGTTCTCTGCCTTTTTTTTTTTTAAGACAGAAAGATTATAAATGGACAATTCTCTCCCAAAATAACACGTCTCCGACCTTGCGAAAGTGGGCGCTGAGGCTTGATTTGATCGATGGCGCAACGTTGAACGTCTAGCCGCCTCGCATTTTCCTCATAATTATGTTGACACGACAACAAAAGGGTTGCTGTCTAAGCTCTCCTACGACGACGACAGATTGGACAGCCGAAGCAGAAGACTCGTAATGTTACACCACCTGCAGTAGTTTCATAGGGAAAATATGGGCAGAACAGCAAGTGCCCTTTTACTATGAAGTCAGAGTAGATTTACGCGGCTTTACTTCAGGCTGAAGTTGGATTCATCCTCACTGTCTGTGCGTCTACTCGAAGAGTTAGAACACGGAGATGTAGTGAAAGAAGCGAGCGCGGCTCTGTGTGACTGTCAACATCTGGTGCTTACTTACCACTGCATTAGGATATCAGGTGTGGGGAGTTGTTCAGACAGAGGACCTAGCCTAAAACACACGAGTGACTGTTGCTAGACAGCTAGAGGACTGAGATGTCCTGCATGGGGATATTGTGTTGATATTCACTTGTGGGGGGTGGTGGGCTCCATTACTGTCGGGATATAGGAATATGATATTGATTGTGGGATGGCACAATCTGTCCGTGGTGTTTTGGGTGTGATATTTTATTGTGGGATCGGCTCCATTTCTATGTCAGTGATATATGGGTTGATATTTTTTTGTGTGGATGGTCATTTTCTGTCGTGGATATTGGCGATGATATTCATCGTGTGGGGTGAGTGGCTCATACTGTCGTGGATATGGGTTTTGATATTTTATATGTGGATATGGCTCAAATTTCTGTCGTGGATATTGGTTGATATTTTATTGTGGGATGATTATTACTGTCGTGGATATATGGGGTTGATATTGATTGTGGGGTGGCTCATTACTGTCGTGGATATTGGGTTAATATTGTATTTAGGATGGCTCATTTCTGTTAATGGATATGGGTTGTAGTCATTCATTGTGGGATGAGTCATTACTGTCGTGGATATTGGGTAGAAATTTGTTGTGGGGTGGCTCATTACTGTCGTGATATTGGGTTGTTATTTTATTGTGGGATGAGTATTTCTGTTATGGATATTGGGTTGATATTCATTGGGAGTGGCTCATTCCAGTTTTGTTCTCTTCTCTCTCTCTCTCTCTGCGTCTCTCTTCTCTCTGCTCTCTCTCTCTCTTGCTCTTACTCTCGCTATCTCTCTCTGCTCCTGCGCTCTATTTACAGGTAGGTGTGACGTGTAGTGCACTGTGAACTTTTCATCCTGTTGCTTGAGTCAATTACTGGAGTGTCTGCCCAATGGCCTAAGCCGACACGTTCAGACTTCTGAGCAGCCTTTTTGAGAATGTACAGAGATTGATGTGGGCTATTATGTCTCGGTGACCCACCGAGTGCTGACATCAATTACAGGATCTATGAAAGCGCGTGTGTTGGTAGTGTGGCGCTCGGGATAGCAAATTTTGTTAAAAATATTGATAACTGAACAGTAGGTGCGGAGCACTCGTCTTTCCCGCAGCCAATGTTTAAAGCGCAGCGCCGAAGCTGCGTTACCAGTTGTTGGCATGTGGCTAGTGACCGTGTTGCGCGCCTTTGGCTTCAGTACATGTTCCCCTGTTCACCCAGCTGTAAATGGTCCTGCCCTCTTTGGGTCAGCGAAGGTAAAGCCTTGCGAGGGAGAGAAGAGATGGGTAGTCGCCCTCAATATGCTGGCCCTAGAGAAGTGAGGTCTCTGTACGCCGGCGCTTCCCCTACGACCTTATAGGTTATGGGACTCCTTTTACTTTTACCATTCCATGTAAAGGGAGATATTTGCGATCTTCTTGTTTGGCTATATACACAGTTGGCAAGAAGTTAAGGCACTGTGGCAGGTACTACATAGTTGAAAGTGATCTGGAATATCTTTTTTTTTTAAATTATCACCACCCTTAGTCACCATGACGCCACCAGGATTCGAACCCGCAACTTCATGAGAATCGAAGAGTGAAAGTATTCAAACGATGTTTAGGCCACTGGGCTACGTCGTCCGTCAGTGTAGGATTGGTTCAGCTGAGATAGAGCTTGCGCGCAATGCACTGTATGTTGGCTTGAAAGTACACAAGAGAAAGAAGTTCATAAATGTGATCCTTTTGTTGCTTCATGTATAGTTCAGGTGAACCAGTGTTCACCCCTACTAAAAGATTCGGTGTGAAAAGCCCTGGTGTGCGCAATCAAAAACTACTAATTACCTTTTATAAAACAGCCGTAATAGAGTTTTCAGTCGTTACTTCGAAATATTTGTGGCTGATATGATAGTGAGTGTGCGTCTACTTTCTAGTCTGTCTTTGCAATACACGTACATGTACACACACACACACACACACACACAACACACACCACACACACACAACACACACACACACACACACACACACACACACACACACACACCCACACAACCATGAAGTTCTTCGGATTGAAATGATACTATAAACCGAGTGGTCCCGTGATGTGCGAAACGCTCGGAAATAACATCTTGCGCACACGTTAATCCTGTCCGCTTTTCGTAAAGAGTAGCATTGTGTAGCCGGTGGTGGGGAAACAGATGACAGAATTTACAAAACCGCATTCACCACGGGGACTGGATGTCTAAAAAAAAAAAAGCATATTAGGCTTATTTCCATTATCATCGATATAAATGAATAAATAAAAAAAATAAAATTCAACACACCCACAACTTTATACTCAAAACATTGTTCGAAGATGATTCTCACACACCACTCACACACGCCACACACACCCACACCACACACAACACACACACACACACACACACACACACACACACACACACAAACACACACACACACACACCTTTGAACAGAAAGTTACTAGAATGACATTAAATTCCAAGACTTGGTAACGGCACAATTTTTCATTTGCACGTGATGACTTGAGGGCAGTCCGTTTGAGTCAATGTTGTTCATTATTATGACAGGCAAGGCCCGTGATACCTCAGAATGGTGCTTTGGTAGAAACAGATGCAGCTGCCATATGAACTCGTTCATTTTTATCCTGAACAGTTGCAGAGTGGTCCACAGTACTGCAATTCCTGGCTAGGGAAATGTGCTAATCAACATACTTACAATGTATTCCTTTTTCTTTCATCAGCTGAAGCTGCCAGGTTTTACCAACGGGAGATTGTATGTAGTGTGTTGTGTGTGTGTGTGTGTAGTGTGTGTGTGTGTGTGTGCTGTGTTTAAGTGTGTGTGTGGCTGTGTAGTGTGTGTTTGTGATTCTGTTGTGTGTGTGTGTGTGTGTGTGTTGTGTGTGAGTGTGGTGTATGTGTAGTGTGTATTGTGTGTGTGTGTGTTTGTTGTGTGTGTCGTGTGTGTGTGTGTTGTGTGTATGTGTGTGTTGTATGTGTGGTGTGTGTTTTGTCATGTGTGGTGTATGTGTAGTGTGTGATGTTGTGTATGGTGGTGTGTTGGTGTGTGTGGTTGTAGTGAGTTTGTGTGTCGTGGTGGTGTGTGTGTGTGTGTGTGTGTGTGTGTGTGTGTGTGTGTGTGTGTGTGTGCGTGTGTGCTTTTGTGTGTGTATGTGTGTCGTGTTGTGTTGTGTGGCTCAACCGTTTTCCTTTCACTATTAAGGTAGTCGTATTCCACTATTTTGGGATGTGACGTTGACTAATCCTACTTATGACGAGCCAGAGGAGTGATAAAGGGTATTCTAATTATAATACGCTCAATTTAGAATTTGTAAAATAAGAGCAAGTGCAAATATTCAATAGTAGTTACCATAATTGATTGATTAACACAATCTTCAGATATACGACCTGCTGCTGAGAGGACATACTTTTACTTTGGACATCTGAAACTAGAAAGTCAATTTTTCTACATGCTGACAGAATAAGTTTTGGAGGTCCTGCTGTTTAAAGTCTCCAAATAGTATTATATCTATTCTCCACGTGTTCACCACAACAATTTACTAACATTGAATTACTTTCCAACATAGCGCAATTCCATTATCACTTGTCAAAACACTGTTATTAAAAGGCGAACTTCAGGTGGGATATACACAACTGACAAGCAAAACATTTCTTTCTGTCCACAACAGAGATTTTGTCATCAGAGAAAAGTGCAAAATATTAGGATATGGAACATCTAAACAAATTCTAAAATGGCAGTTAACTCCATGCTTATTAAACCAAATACTAAACCAACATAGAAGCATCCCTGTTGGCTATCTTTAATTAGCCGACTTACAGGAAGGCCTTATAGCAGTAAAAAACATCTGGATGTGACATGATTTCCAGGACATGTTGTCAGAATATAAAATTTAAAACATACGAACATAAGATACAAAATTCTATATCAGACAGTTTTCTGCCAACTATCCATTTACGTTCCAAGACTCAAATATTGAAAAAGTGTTATTTGTTTTATCTTGTATTACCACAATTCAATTGATCCACACCCTCAAGGAACTGACACTTTCTATCCAATTACATTGACATGACTATAAGACACAGCATTCTTGCTTTCTGAACAGCAGTTAAGAAGGCTCTTTAATGGGAAGACTGCCTAAAACACACCATGGTCAGATGGTAGCGAAGTTAGACCTAGGCCAAAGTCAGACCTGTCTTTGTCTAAGCCCTTCAACATAGCAATGTGTCAACGCCTCACTTCTTCACAACTGGCTCATTTGGCTAAGCCCTTATTACAAGGAGGTGTCTGAGGACTGAGTGAACGGTGTCTGTCTTATTTTCCTCCACCCTGTAAACTGAGACTATGGAGGATGATATGTATGGCTGGCCACAAGCTATTCCCTTCTTTCCATTTTAAGATCATTAAGGGTCATCATTTCGCGGAAGCTGATCCAAATGATCAAAGACCATTCTCAAATTTTTTCCTCTGCCCTAGCACTCTTCAAGTATGGGGTAGTTGGGACTGTATCTATATACGTTTTTGGAAAAATCGTCGTATACAAAAATCCTGAACCTTTCAAAGAGTTTTAGCCTTCAAATATTCTAAGCTTTCTTGATAAAATACACAACCTGGGAAGAATGGGAGAGTTGGGTTTAGAATCTTATCCTGTGCTACACTATCAAACTTAACTATGCTACATCTTTTTTCGGAAGAAGAAGATTTTTCAACGAACATTTCACATTCAGCTCAGTATCATTACTTTTCTTTTCCATGAGTGAATAATGATATTGATTCCGTCTTGGAACGGCCCTTCTGAACGTGCTGCGATTCTTTTTATAGTTTTTCCACTCTGTCCATCAGTTTGTATTTTGATTGCTTTAAATCTATATTTTCAGTCCTTATGATTGTTCATGTCTTGTCTAATATCAAACATTTATATCTCTTTCAAGGCGTCAACAATCTGTTTGTCAACCATTTGTATTTGTACTCTCATAGCTCTCTGGTTGTTGTCTTTAGCATGTTCTCCACTTTTCAACTCTTGCGCTCCCTCATCGTGATAAGAGTTTCCTCAGGAGCTACTGTAGGAGAGGTGTACTTGTCTACTGAGTGTACAGTTGCTAGGTGTGCTCCGGCTGGCCTCTATCTGACGCTTACTTTGGTTTGTCACCGTGAGCTTTTCCTGTGATTGTGCTAACGTACCACCAGCACACTCTGTCAGGCTGGTTTGCCTCAGCTTCGCGTCCCTTGACCAGGTCCTAGGGTTTCGTCTCCACATCACCACGCCGATAGCAAAAAGTGCCTCCCCCACCGCAGAATAGTTAGGTTGTAGGGTCCAGTCCTAACAAGACACCTGTCTCGCCCAGCTTTTAGCGTCATGATGGACACGCCTAGGCGATATTGAATGTTGCCCGTTTGGACATGAAAGCAGGAGGAGACATTCTGACGCAAAAATGTCCCCACAAGACACCCTGTTACAAAACTGACAGCGTATATTCCCATCTTCTTATCTAAAACTGTATTCTAACAAGATGAAAAAATTAAGGCCACTTACAAACTAGTACTAATTCACGCCAAAATAAATACTAGGAGACAAATTTCCCTAAGTCTTCACCTTCGCATTACGTGATCGGGCCTCCGAGAGAGAGAGAGTGATGAGACGAGAGAGAGAGAGAAAGAGATGCAGAGAGAGAAGGAGATGGAAGATGAGAGAGAGAGTGATGAGAGACGAGAGACGAGAGAGAGTGCGAGAGAACAGACAGACCGGACAGAAGACACAACAGAGAACAAACGAGAGACAGATCTAGGACAGACACAAACAGAGAGAGCAGATGGAGAAGAACGGAGGGGGGGAGGTGAGTGCTGCGCCGTGGAAAAAATTCCAGGTTTAGACTTGCAGAATTGATTTATAATCTGATTTTATGGCTCGGCTAACAGAAAGACACTGATGAGTGTGATACAAATTCAGCACAGTTTCATATTCAGCACACCGCCTCACACAGCATTCTCATAGGCACCTGACTATGAGCTTCAAGCAAAGATGAGTTCTGGGAACAATAGCATTAGTGGATTGTGTGCAACCTGCAAAGATCTGCTTGGTGTTCAAACATACATTTCCATAATTCTTAGTATCTTTCTATTTTTAGGCATTTTTCTTTCGGTTTGGCATAATGGACAATCAGTAAATTTCCCTGACACATAAGTGTTCTGTTGTGTTAAAACCATTTGTACCCCTTAGCAACAAATAGTTAAATGGTTGCTCAGTCATACTTGATATGATGCTTTCATGCTCTTTTTACCTTTTCTGTTGGCATTTATTTTTTTTATTTTTTTTTATTTTTAGATTTCTGCATTAATTGTAAATCTATTGAGCGAGATACTGGAGTTATTGTGTGGCCACGATAAAGACAGTAGTCATGTAAATCCAGTTCATGCATTAAACTTAAAGCAATTTGAATGATTGCTAATTCCTACCGTAATCTTTCCATAACCTTTAACTCCAAGTGTGTAACTAAAGATGCATCTTTGCTGATAGCATCCGTTTCTTGAATTGAAGGTATTTCCCCCCAAAAAATAATGTGTTCAAGGTCCAACATTCCACATGTTACAAGTATAACAGTTTCCTAGTTTCCCAATAACTGCTGATGTGTATGAAGTAATCAGGGAGTTATAACACTGAAAATTATAACGTTGTACATTTACTTTGACCTTACGTCTAAATGTGTTTTCTGATCGATTAAAAGTGGAGAGTGCTCTTATCTTGCTTAACTTTTAGTTCAGAAAATGTCATCCATTCTGTAAATGTCTGAAATTTTCTAGATTCAAAGACTGTGCGCTTTCCCTGTTCATGTTGGACTATGTTTGGTTAAATGTGATTTTTTCTGTAGAGATTTAGAAGAATGGTGGAAACATTGTAAATAAAGCAGAATTCTTGTACTGACAGCAGACTTCCATGTCGGGGACAATATTCATACATTCATGATCAAGAAAGGAGTGTTTTCTGTGAGAGACATAGTCTCTACTAGAGAGTTAATGCATAGCAATTGAACTCTTTGTTTACTTCTACAAGGGTTTTGTTAGCACCCGAGCTGGTTAATCTGAGTAATATCGTGAGATGTTATTTTTGAGCGACACTAAACCCATAAAATTAGAATCATTATCGTACAGGAATATGTCAAAGCAAGGAACACAGGCAAAACCCTCCCTTGCTAAATAGGATGCCTACAGAAAATGGGGGGCTTACTGGCTACAAATGCAGTTTAAACTTCTAATTTTTACTTGATTTTCTTTATAGATAGATCTTGATGTACCTGGTCAACAAGGCGACCAACCTATAAGATGTATATTTTAATGCACAACCAGTAATGGGGCCCTCAATCTTTCACAATCATCCCACTGAAGTTGCGCGCCTTTGTTAGGACAGTTTCTCACACTGATTCAATAATGCCTTATATCTCCGAGAGGGAGCATGGGGTATAACATGGGATCTTGAGATTTTGTTGAAAGTGGCAACAGCCAGTATAACCAAGGCATCATTAATATTCGATGGGCTCTCAAAAACAATATCCTTCTCACTCTGGCGGGGGGGAGGGGGTTCGATATAAGCTCAAAGCCAATAAACCGGACTCTAAGTTGAAATAAATGCATCAAGTAGTTATAGTGTATCTTGTTGCTTCACTCATTCCGTTGAACTAGCTCAACTGGTTCACAGGGTAGAACGACATACCACCAAGGGGTAGTATTAAAGTTGATAGTTTTCTGGCAGGTAGTATGGCAGCACTTTTAATTATATTTAACATTGTAACATTGTCGTCGCCCGGTAGTGTTCGCGCAGTCAGATCTGTGCGTTCTGGAATAAAATCCTAGACTCACTACTTTCTGTATTATATTTTCCATGGTAGAGCAGGGGACCCCGCTTTTTTATAAGCAGTGAATGATTTAGGTGGGTTCGAGTCACTTTACGTGGTTTCATGTGGTTTTTAATGGTTACTCATGTCAACTAGTGTGGTCGATTAATTTCAGAATAGAAGTTACTCGTTATTTGCTTTCATTTTTTATTAAATTATTATAAAAATTTGCAAAGATGGTTTTTAAGCGGGAGGCCCCCCCCACTCTTGGGCGGGGGGGGGGGGGGGGGGGGGTGGGGGGGGGACAACACGTTAGACGGGGGACGTACTGCCAAATATAAATGTCACCCTAATGAGATAACTAGGTCTATAAAACCACTAAAATTTCCTTGACATTTTCAGTTTTCAAACCCAGGAACATCATTATGGATAGTACTATGCCAATTCGCTCAACTTGCTACACTCATCGTAAAGTCAACCAAAATTAATCGTAGGCGAATAGATAGATCACCTACATAAACAGCCTTACCACCCGTACAAGATCTCAGCCGGTCGCATATCGACGCAATACAACCAGACTTCAATGACCGTAGTATAAATACGGGTCCGGGACTATAGGCGGCTAACCGTAACTATCGTCCTACATTCGTTACGATAGTTTCGGGGCGGTGGCTTTCTCTACATCGACAAATAACTAAATCATACATACAATAACGCCAAAGATGACAAAACAGGCTACTACACCGCCAATGCGCTCCTAGGAACCCCTCCCTCCAACTAAAGGGCAACATCGTTATCCCAGTTACCTAGTCCTTACTACTCTCTTCCTTAGTCTGCTTTATCTCTTCACCATAGCTAACATGTCATACCTGAATAGTATGACCCCCTAATGGTAGACGATCTAGAACAGCCCCAATGGGGGGGGGGGGCATTCATCACCAGCGACACAACTAACCGACAACGGGGGCCGGGTTGCCGGGCCGACCCTGTACAGTGGTACACTCCCCACAACCTAACGATTACCGAGAACACAATATTCCATCCGAGCTTCCAGGGGAATACGGCGCACATGTTGCCTGAGGGGGGTGGGGGGGGGCGGGGGGGGCATCTACTACACCCACACCAACTACTCGCAGTGAGAATTCTGCACCACAGCCCTCTTCCGCGCGTTGTCAAGGCGAGTGCGTGGAAACTGTATATATGGATTTTGCCTTGTTCCCGATAGGGAATTACTAGGACACTGGGAGTTGTCAGGGGTCTAAAACCCTCGATTCTTATTCTCGCCCAATTACCTTCACGTCATATTTCTACTTGTAGGCCCAAATGATCATAGTTGAATAATAAAGATAGTGTGAAACGAACAACACAAAGTACGTACCACTAAATAAAAAAATTTGTCCATATTCTGGCGGTACAGCAAAAAACCCGTCTCGCCAGGCCTCCTCAGCACAATAATAGTCCACTAGCTTCACCACCTTCCGTTCTATCCAAAAAAACCCTCTTGACCCCCCCACCCCTGTTAAGCTTCTATAGTCCTAAATCAGTATATTAAACTTCCAACAGTCTCAACCACACTGGGAATTATAACTCATGGTGGGGGGCGCGCACCCGGACAGCCCTACAATTGACATGATGAACTTTTTTCCCATGTCTATACATCATCCCTTCGGCTGACCACAACACCATTGAATACGACCGCCCCCCCCAGCTGAGCGACCCGTGCGACACCTACCCTCCTCCCACCATTGTCATACCACACAATAAATCATTATATTACGAGACACACATTGACCAGTGTTACTTCTCGCGCGGCAATCTACGAATCGAGTGAACTGTAGCCACTAAAAACTATTGTGCGCGCGCGAGTTTATGATTTGCCCTGAATCCACTACCTTCAAACTAACATGCGAGAAGTCACCTTGGAATACGTTCCAAACAACGGTGTTAAACACGTTAAGGCGCGCCACAAACCAATCCTTTTGATATAATGCGCGGGCCCCTCTTCCTAGTGAATGGTTAACCCTAATGTACATACGCCATCAGGTGGACCCCGTTCGACCTACGGAATTTTTATCGCCAAGGCTATATCATCAATGGGGGGGGGGGGGGGGAGATGCTTCACCCAGCATGATTGATTTTTCACAATGTTGACCTTCGGGATTCATGCAAACCAATTAGTGTGAGCCCCTACTCAAACTGTAGTCCTTATTCCTTTACTGAGGAGGTGCTATGATTATGTTGTCTAACACATTCCTTGTAGCTTAGAACGGCTATTTTGCCAACTCCAGACCTTGCAACCCTCTATTAGTTGATCTCGAACCCTGCGAGCGCGATATCAGTGTTAAAACTTCATTAACTCCGTCTCCACCTTCATAATTTCAAACTAGTATGAAGTCAACCTCCGGCAACTTGAATCAATTTATCACAAAGTTGGGTAGTGGGAGGGGGGGGGGTTGGAGGGGAGGTGGTCTATGTCTACGTCTGTCTATTGCTGCTCAGCTTACAGTTACATACGTGGAGTCCAGTATACGTCTCCTTTTAAAAACAGATTATAATACCCCCCCCCCCCCCCCCCCCCAAAAAAAACCCAACAAAATCCTCCATCACCCTTTAAATTAAAAAGAGCAGTGATCAATACCAAAAAGCCAACAATCGACGACGAAAGCTTCTAGGATCCCTCTAGAGATTCAGCACACAAAAAAAGACCACTCTGGCTACTTCTATACAGTTGGCCTCTGGCAGTTTGTGTTGTATGTGTGCGTGTGTGCGTGGAGCGCAGTAGCAACACGAAGTTAAGCCATGTATCAGCAGTTTAACAGCTCTCTTTTGTGCTCCTCTGAATACCTTAATCCCTTAACGAGCCGGAGTCCCTGCTGGCAGGATTAAGGGCTGGACTGGCTGGGCTTGGTGTGGGTGTTAGAGAGCCTTTCGAACTCTACTCCACTGCCTAGTTGGAACCCGCAAACAGTAGGCTACAGTAGTGGTGTCGACAGTGTACCTCCCGTTCTCCCCTGACCACTTCTTTTTCTTTCTTGTCTTGTTGGCCCTTGCGATGGGCCACGTACACTACAGCGAGTAGCTTCTTCTTCGTCGTCGTCGACGCTCATATGACTGTAACTTGTGTGGGTCATCAGGAGCGAAATATTTCGTTGCGCGCACGCAGCTGTGCGCGTTGTTTGATAAGCGCCTGACAGTTCAGGCCAGCAAATCTGACTTCTCGCATGGGAAGAGAATTGTTAATCTTTTTAAAAGTCTTTCTGGGGAGAAGGGAGAGTGAGGGGGGGGAAGGAGATCGGGGGCACTCTGAGAAAGGACTAGAGATGACCAAATATATAGTGCAGAAGAAGATTACGAAAGAAAGGAGAACACGGCTGAAACAATGGGAGAGGGATGGAAAAGAGGGAATTCCTTGCACAGAATTTCCCGAAGGTTGGAAGCCGCTATTCTATACTGAAGCCCCAGCTCACGCCATACCCCCCACCCCCACCCCGCATTCCCACGAGTTACGTTTGTCTGTGTGTGGTTTCTAATATCCCGTTATGGTTGCTTGTTGTTGTTGTTGTGTTGTTGTTGTTGTTATTTTAGTAATCCAAGAGTGATGTCTTCTGCGAAATGAAAGACAATCTTGGAGTTTTTTTGTTGTGTTTGTTTTATTGGGTCTTTTTTATCTGGTGTGTGGTGGTGTCTTTTTTACCGGAGGGGAGGGGGGGGGATGCTGGTCGGGTCCTGCACCTTCTTGGTCTGTTGGAGAGATATCCTATCTTGCGTTTGCCAGATCTACAGTCGGCTGAGTCATTGAATAATCTTTCTGCACCCACATATACCCAGGCTTGGTCATTTGTGTTCAGTGCCCTGGAGGGGGTGATGGTGGGGGGGGATGCAGAGTGTTTGTTGGGATGTTTTTCTTCCTTGATGGGATAGAGCTCTTAAATCTTTCGACCACACACGCGGTTAGATTTTTGCACGTATGTGACATCGTTTTTGTGAACCTAATACGCGAAGGTAGCTAGCGCATTCCCATACTCAAGAATGCATGCTTGGGTATATTCCGTAACTACAGAGTCAGTTAATGCGAATTAGGGGATTTGTTTGAACGTGCATAGTTTGCTTATTCTGCGTGCGTTTTTAGATAACAGGAAGAGAATTAAGACACTAGGAGGCCTGCACACTTGATTTGACCTGGGAGATCGTAAAAATCCCTCCCCCCATAAACCCTTTAAATACAACACAAACCAGAAGCCACCGCAAGATTCGAACCCACGACTTCAATTGACCAGTGGATTGAAGTGTCGGAAAAGTATTAAACCACCGCCGCTATGGCGATTCGTCAGTGAACTGTGTTAGAAAATGATTATTTTTCTAGGACACTCTAAGTATCTGTCCTGTGTCTAGATTTCATTAGATTTCTGTTGGGCGCTCCAATTTAGACTTGTAGGCTATTTCTCTGTCCGTGTACGTATGATAATGATATCATTATCATGTTCGGTCTGAATCCCTGTGAAAACAATTAGAACGTCTTATGCTACTGAAGTTTTGCCACAGATTAGCCATGTTATTAATTATTGTCAGTTCATGGACGTTACTTAGCATTCATGGATATAAGAGCGTTTATGTTGCTCTGGCTATGACTAGAGTACCAGTGGGACATTCCTCGTGGAGAAGTGTTGCAAAAAAAATATCGTTCGATGTGCCCTACTCCCGTCTGCTAGACTACGGATAGGTGAGGGGAAGGTGAAGAAGGTACTACATGTATAGCATGTTTGGTACTTGTAATACGATCCTAGGATCTGTATATTCTCGTATCAGAGCTCTGGTAGGTCTGATCTCCTCTTGCACCTGAGCTGCATTCCGCTTGTCCGTAGACATTAACTTAATTAATTTATTTTATTTATTTTTTATTCGAGGATAATGATATAGGCACTCATGTGCTTTTTTTAACATCCGTTACCGTGTGTTGCGGTTTTGTAAATTTTGCCATCTATTTCCACCGACACACATCGGCCCTACGCGTCTGCCGAAAATCGGGATGTGTGGATTGAGAACGTGTGCGCAAGAATAGTTCTGCACTGGCGTTCGAACACGGGGCCTCGTTTTATAGTCTCATCCGAGGAATATAGTTAAATTGATGCCTTTAGGGTTATTGCACTGCTGCTGGTCTTACTTCCCTCACCTTAGGCTGTCAACTAGCGTACTGATGGATTCGTCGCATCAGGATTAGTGGTTAGAGTTGTGTCACACTGTGAGACAATAGGCTGTTCACCCAATGACCGTGGCACAGTCGTCAGCTCGTTGTGTTCCTAGCTGAAAAAGTCACGGGTTTGAATCTCGTGAGACGTCGTGTGGTAGCATTTGGTGCTTTTTTATATTCTGGCGGGTCTCCTTACCCAAAAATGAGTTTGTTATACAAGACTGGCGCCACACGACCGTAGCACCATTTCCTTGCAGAGTGAATTTTTGAGATTGTTGATCAAAATTATTCTGACCGGCATTACAGGTGTCTGCGGGACGAAATAGCGCGTAGTAGTCAGAGTACTGTGACCTCCTCACCCATGCTCGTGGTTAGTGCTATGCATCGAGATAGTTTAAGCTGTCGCCTGTTCCGAACTAGCGCATGCGCAAGGACACTCACATAGTGTATTACCCCTGTATGTTATGGAACAGTATTATGTCAGTCGTTGGATCTCAGACTGAGTGAGACACCCACCCGGGGTAGTGTTGATTCTTTACTTCTGTAGTGACCGACTGTAACGTCCCTCACAACGACCGTTTGCGACTCAGTGAAACATCCAACCCAGAGGCTTTAGACACTAAAACTTACCAACAGGCAAGTGAAAAGTGTAAGTGAGATGTTGTGCGGAAATAATTTCGAGGTCAGTCTGGTGACACTCAAGATGACTCAACCAGGACCTCCGATCTCAGTCGAGTTTAGTCTTTTGGTGGCATGATGATGCAATGATAATAGGATGATGTAATGATGCTGCTGTGGAGAGGTGCATGTGCTTGAGACTACTTGAGAGGGCTTACTATTAGATACTTCCTATCCGACTCGTCAAATGGAGCCTGATAAGATACAGGAACTACCCTGCGTTTTTGTCAGAGATAATTTGAGTGAGCACTCTCAAGATCACATCCGTAAAGGATGAGCTCGTTTGTGTAGGATTTGGTCCAGTCTTGCCAATGAGCCATAGCAAACTACTATGTGGTAAGAGCCTACTGGAGTAAAAATGAAGACTAAAAAAATAACTGACTATGGGAAGTCGAACTACTGTGACTATGGGAGTCGAAACCGCAACCTTCCAGCCCGTAACCCCAAGGCACCTGTCCACTTCATTTTTGTGTAGTTTCCATTTATATCCGTACTAGAATTAGATCTAGAGTACGAAGATATTCTCTGCGTGAATAATTCGGTGCTCTCCCCGGGGATGAGATCACGTCGCCATAAGAGCAAGCCCGCACCCTTTAGTTTTCTTTGTTGGTCCTGACGAATGGTTTATTGTTCTTTTCCTATGCTGAGCTGGACTTTTGTTCAGAATTTTAGGCCCAACTGCCACAACAAGTAGATGGAAACGGAAAGATAAATGGAGAACGAACACACAAACTCTCTTGTTGCCGTGGGTTCTTTTACGTGCGCTGCATAATTTTCTGTAACACACGGGACCACGGTTTTTCGTGCTCATTCGAAAGATAGCGCCCAGACACCACCTCATGGTTCTAATGGTATGGGGGGAAAAAGTTTCGGGCCCAGACGGGATAACATATATCCACGACTCTCCGACCGGACTTTTCGCTTTCTAGACAGGCGGCGTTACCTCTAGCCACCGATCCATACTTCACCATGTAGCTAGTTGTTTCCCGATTCTTTTTCACCCGCCAAGATTTTTCTTGTTTAGTCAGGTGGCCAAGACTGTCCAACAGACCAAGGAGGTTACTAGCTAGATGTTTCACACAGAAAGAAGCGGTAGAGTGGAGCGGTTTTTGACTGTAGTCAAACAAACAGGCTGCCATGCCACGGACAAAGTTTTGCAGGACACAGACACTTATCAAGGCCTGTCAGCGAGATTCAAAGGAGGAGGCCACTTCGTCGTTATCACCAGCTTCAACGCATTTTTCTCTCCAGAAGCTTCTGTATAGCCATTATCCACATGTTAGTTACCAGCAGGTCTTTGGTGAGTTGTACAGTCTATAGGAATGAGGAGTGAGCCTTGCTTGATGAGAAGGTTAAATATCGATCCCCAACAACCAGAAGAAGAAAAACTTTTCAGAATTATTATCATAAGCCCTTTAAGAAAAGACTTTCTTTTAGATAAAGCTTGGAAAAGCGCGAGTGGTAAGAGATGTAATAGAATCAGATCCTCTTCTATTTTCCAGAAAATAAAAATATTATATGATACATGGGTCCTTTTTTCTGTGTTAAATCGGTAGGTTTATGATTTTTTTTATCATTTGCAATGAGGGGAAATGCTGTAATGTGTTTCGTCTCGCTTAGTGAAGCTGTAGTTGCTGTTTGACCGATACTTTGCTTTCAATTTTGGTGTACAATGAAGTAAGAATACAGAAGCTTTAACTCTCTCTCTCTCTCTATCTCTCTCTCTCTCTCTCTCTCTATCCTCTCTCTCTCTCTCTCTCTCTCTTCTCTCTAAAGAGTCTGTGTGGGCTTTGATTTGTCTACGACTGCACAATTTGGTCATCTGCGCTATGTGAAAAATGCTTAGTATGGACAATGAGATAATAAAGGTCTCAGGAACTCAGTGTCTGACTCTCTCTCCTCTCTCTTCTCCTCTTCTTGTAATAGTTCTCCTCCTACATTCTCCCTCCCCTGGTCGTCCTCCTCATCTCTCCTACCTCCTTTCACCTTCATCCTCTACCATTTTCTCTTTGCTGTCTTTTCTATGTCTGCAATTCCCCCTCGGGGATGCCTAGATGAGTCTGTCAGTAAAATAGTAATCCCACCTTTCTGAAGAAATCTGTGGCTAGAACCCCTCTTTTCTATCCCTAGCATCTTTGGTCTAGCCTTAGTTTCCTTTTTCCTTCCATGTCATCCTCTTCTTGTTATTTTCTGCTCTTCTTGGTCCAGTTCTCTGCCTTTTTTTTTTTTAAGACAGAAAGATTATAAATGGACAATTCTCTCCCAAAATAACACGTCTCCGACCTTGCGAAAGTGGGCGCTGAGGCTTGATTTGATCGATGGCGCAACGTTGAACGTCTAGCCGCCTCGCATTTTCCTCATAATTATGTTGACACGACAACAAAAGGGTTGCTGTCTAAGCTCTCCTACGACGACGACAGATTGGACAGCCGAAGCAGAAGACTCGTAATGTTACACCACCTGCAGTAGTTTCATAGGGAAAATATGGGCAGAACAGCAAGTGCCCTTTTACTATGAAGTCAGAGTAGATTTACGCGGCTTTACTTCAGGCTGAAGTTGGATTCATCCTCACTGTCTGTGCGTCTACTCGAAGAGTTAGAACACGGAGATGTAGTGAAAGAAGCGAGCGCGGCTCTGTGTGACTGTCAACATCTGGTGCTTACTTACCACTGCATTAGGATATCAGGTGTGGGGAGTTGTTCAGACAGAGGACCTAGCCTAAAACACACGAGTGACTGTTGCTAGACAGCTAGAGGACTGAGATGTCCTGCATGGGGATATTGTGTTGATATTCACTTGTGGGGGGTGGTGGGCTCCATTACTGTCGGGATATAGGAATATGATATTGATTGTGGGATGGCACAATCTGTCCGTGGTGTTTTGGGTGTGATATTTTATTGTGGGATCGGCTCCATTTCTATGTCAGTGATATATGGGTTGATATTTTTTTGTGTGGATGGTCATTTTCTGTCGTGGATATTGGCGATGATATTCATCGTGTGGGGTGAGTGGCTCATACTGTCGTGGATATGGGTTTTGATATTTTATATGTGGATATGGCTCAAATTTCTGTCGTGGATATTGGTTGATATTTTATTGTGGGATGATTATTACTGTCGTGGATATATGGGGTTGATATTGATTGTGGGGTGGCTCATTACTGTCGTGGATATTGGGTTAATATTGTATTTAGGATGGCTCATTTCTGTTAATGGATATGGGTTGTAGTCATTCATTGTGGGATGAGTCATTACTGTCGTGGATATTGGGTAGAAATTTGTTGTGGGGTGGCTCATTACTGTCGTGATATTGGGTTGTTATTTTATTGTGGGATGAGTATTTCTGTTATGGATATTGGGTTGATATTCATTGGGAGTGGCTCATTCCAGTTTTGTTCTCTTCTCTCTCTCTCTCTCTGCGTCTCTCTTCTCTCTGCTCTCTCTCTCTCTTGCTCTTACTCTCGCTATCTCTCTCTGCTCCTGCGCTCTATTTACAGGTAGGTGTGACGTGTAGTGCACTGTGAACTTTTCATCCTGTTGCTTGAGTCAATTACTGGAGTGTCTGCCCAATGGCCTAAGCCGACACGTTCAGACTTCTGAGCAGCCTTTTTGAGAATGTACAGAGATTGATGTGGGCTATTATGTCTCGGTGACCCACCGAGTGCTGACATCAATTACAGGATCTATGAAAGCGCGTGTGTTGGTAGTGTGGCGCTCGGGATAGCAAATTTTGTTAAAAATATTGATAACTGAACAGTAGGTGCGGAGCACTCGTCTTTCCCGCAGCCAATGTTTAAAGCGCAGCGCCGAAGCTGCGTTACCAGTTGTTGGCATGTGGCTAGTGACCGTGTTGCGCGCCTTTGGCTTCAGTACATGTTCCCCTGTTCACCCAGCTGTAAATGGTCCTGCCCTCTTTGGGTCAGCGAAGGTAAAGCCTTGCGAGGGAGAGAAGAGATGGGTAGTCGCCCTCAATATGCTGGCCCTAGAGAAGTGAGGTCTCTGTACGCCGGCGCTTCCCCTACGACCTTATAGGTTATGGGACTCCTTTTACTTTTACCATTCCATGTAAAGGGAGATATTTGCGATCTTCTTGTTTGGCTATATACACAGTTGGCAAGAAGTTAAGGCACTGTGGCAGGTACTACATAGTTGAAAGTGATCTGGAATATCTTTTTTTTTTAAATTATCACCACCCTTAGTCACCATGACGCCACCAGGATTCGAACCCGCAACTTCATGAGAATCGAAGAGTGAAAGTATTCAAACGATGTTTAGGCCACTGGGCTACGTCGTCCGTCAGTGTAGGATTGGTTCAGCTGAGATAGAGCTTGCGCGCAATGCACTGTATGTTGGCTTGAAAGTACACAAGAGAAAGAAGTTCATAAATGTGATCCTTTTGTTGCTTCATGTATAGTTCAGGTGAACCAGTGTTCACCCCTACTAAAAGATTCGGTGTGAAAAGCCCTGGTGTGCGCAATCAAAAACTACTAATTACCTTTTATAAAACAGCCGTAATAGAGTTTTCAGTCGTTACTTCGAAATATTTGTGGCTGATATGATAGTGAGTGTGCGTCTACTTTCTAGTCTGTCTTTGCAATACACGTACATGTACACACACACACACACACACACACAACACACACCACACACACACAACACACACACACACACACACACACACACACACACACACACACCCACACAACCATGAAGTTCTTCGGATTGAAATGATACTATAAACCGAGTGGTCCCGTGATGTGCGAAACGCTCGGAAATAACATCTTGCGCACACGTTAATCCTGTCCGCTTTTCGTAAAGAGTAGCATTGTGTAGCCGGTGGTGGGGAAACAGATGACAGAATTTACAAAACCGCATTCACCACGGGGACTGGATGTCTAAAAAAAAAAAAGCATATTAGGCTTATTTCCATTATCATCGATATAAATGAATAAATAAAAAAAATAAAATTCAACACACCCACAACTTTATACTCAAAACATTGTTCGAAGATGATTCTCACACACCACTCACACACGCCACACACACCCACACCACACACAACACACACACACACACACACACACACACACACACACACACAAACACACACACACACACACCTTTGAACAGAAAGTTACTAGAATGACATTAAATTCCAAGACTTGGTAACGGCACAATTTTTCATTTGCACGTGATGACTTGAGGGCAGTCCGTTTGAGTCAATGTTGTTCATTATTATGACAGGCAAGGCCCGTGATACCTCAGAATGGTGCTTTGGTAGAAACAGATGCAGCTGCCATATGAACTCGTTCATTTTTATCCTGAACAGTTGCAGAGTGGTCCACAGTACTGCAATTCCTGGCTAGGGAAATGTGCTAATCAACATACTTACAATGTATTCCTTTTTCTTTCATCAGCTGAAGCTGCCAGGTTTTACCAACGGGAGATTGTATGTAGTGTGTTGTGTGTGTGTGTGTGTAGTGTGTGTGTGTGTGTGTGCTGTGTTTAAGTGTGTGTGTGGCTGTGTAGTGTGTGTTTGTGATTCTGTTGTGTGTGTGTGTGTGTGTGTGTTGTGTGTGAGTGTGGTGTATGTGTAGTGTGTATTGTGTGTGTGTGTGTTTGTTGTGTGTGTCGTGTGTGTGTGTGTTGTGTGTATGTGTGTGTTGTATGTGTGGTGTGTGTTTTGTCATGTGTGGTGTATGTGTAGTGTGTGATGTTGTGTATGGTGGTGTGTTGGTGTGTGTGGTTGTAGTGAGTTTGTGTGTCGTGGTGGTGTGTGTGTGTGTGTGTGTGTGTGTGTGTGTGTGTGTGTGTGTGTGTGTGCGTGTGTGCTTTTGTGTGTGTATGTGTGTCGTGTTGTGTTGTGTGGCTCAACCGTTTTCCTTTCACTATTAAGGTAGTCGTATTCCACTATTTTGGGATGTGACGTTGACTAATCCTACTTATGACGAGCCAGAGGAGTGATAAAGGGTATTCTGCTAGAAAATAAAAGGTAGGGAACATCAAATGATAAGTAAAAAGATTCTGCATATGACAGTTCTACAGGAAAAGTACACAGGATGAAAGTATGTTTTCTGGTCTTCACGGAGCGCTGTGTGTGTCCTCAGAACCTGTCTATAGATACAGGTATCAGAGCTCACCTTGTTGAAGACCCAGATCTCTCCATTGACAGTGGGTCTGGGTACTCCGTGCCCACTGTAGTGGAATAACACTCTGTCCTCCTGCACACCAGGTAACAAAAGGAATGTCAAACATCCATAACAATCACAGAAATAATATTGTGGTTCAGCACAGAGACTGAGACAGACAGAGAGAGAAAGAGAGCATACAATTGATGCAAGATGAAAATAAACAAGGAATGTAAATAAACAAAATATGGTTCAGCATCAATTGCTCATTATAATACAAAAATCAGACACAGATGGATAAACAAAGACATAACTCTTAGCTTTGTATGTTTGTGAAGAATGTCATCCCTATGTGAAGAATGTCATCCCTATGTACATGTGCATGCACATAAACACATTCATACACATACTCACACAATCAACACGTTAAAAGTAATGGTAGGTGACTGGAAATGTTATCAGCAGCCACCAATGATGTGCACCACAGAGTTCAGATAATATCAGGACTGTGTCAAGAATCACATTCATCATAAAAATAAGACAAAACAGACATGAGACTTATAGTTTGGTGAACAGATAAGATCACATTATAAATAAAAATTCTATATATTATTATCATTATAGATGAGTTGTTGCTTTTACTATTTACTGACTAAACACCTTTAAAACAAAAGATGAGAGTTTTCCATCTTTTGTGTCCATAAAATCATTTGATTAGCAAATATGGTCATCATTCCATCTTTTTCCTTCTTTAATTTGTGTGTTTGTGTGGTTTTGTTTTTCTTCTTGTTTGTTGTTTTTTGTTCGGTTGGTTTAGTTTTTTGTTTTGTTTGTTTGTTAGGGTGTTGCTGTTGATGTTTTGGTGGTGGTTGGGTGGGTTTTTTTGGGGGGGAGGAGGGGGAGGATGCCTGCAGCCCTACCAAGTCACTTTGGTGGTGTTCAAAGCTGCCGGCTTTCTGATCCAGCATCTTAGGACATCTCCTAGAACTCCCCATAACCCCACAGCACAATCTGTGCTGAAGCTAGCCTAAGGTTACAATATCTCAGAAATGTTTCCTTCAGACTGAATTCATTAACTTTCACCCGGATGTCCATTGCCTTAACTCAATGCCAATGCATCAGGGAAGGCTTTTTTTTGAAAGGGGGAGTGGGGGGGAGGGGGGGTTGGTCGAGTTTTGTTTGTTTGATGTTGATTTGGGATGGGTTTTTGTGTGTGAGTGGGGGGGGGTGTTTGCTATTTGCTTTTGAGTGTATTATAGTTTAACTCACTGGTAAAAGGCTAAAAAAGATAAATTCACCTTTGCATTTCTGCGCAAAGAAGTGCACAATTTCTTCACTTCCTCCACAGTGGGGTCAAGAGACTGCTTGTACCGAGCGCGGGGCTGCCATCGCTCGTACTGCTTTTGCAGGTTTCCTCCAATGGTCTCCAGAGCCTTTTGAGCGCTCATTGACAATGGATCTTGCAAAATAGATAGGAAAATCAATGAAGCACAACACTGAAAGAAGAACAAGTGATGCCACTATTACCTTGCTGCACAATGCCTATTCCCACCTAGAAAAACATGACTCTTTTGCGCCTACATTCACTTTGGGTGTTTCAATGCCTTCCAGCTTCAGCCACATCTTGACACCCTCCTAACTACTTCCCTCCCCACCATTCCTGTGATGAGCTTAGCCTAAGGTTCGATACACAAATTTTCCTTTCAAACAATATTAATCTCCCAAGATCAACTTCCTTACTATCGCCAATGCACTGTGGGTCTTTCTTTTAAGGGTTGGGAGGACGGTTTGGCTCTGATTTTTTACGTTAATAATTTTTGGATGGGTTTTGCTGTGGAAGTGGTCGCATTGTTATGTATTTAACAAGTTGTTTTCCTCTTGGTGGCAAAAAAAAAATTCCCCTTTAAATTTCGCGCAAAATTAAGAGGGTTTTTTCATTCCTCGTGGTTTACAAGAGATGCTTGTTGATTGGCGGAAGCCACTGCTCGTATACCTTTTAGGTTTAATGGTCTGCGGTCTTGATTAAACATTACTATGTTTTTGACTTGATTTATATTCTCATCGGAATCATAAATCTTGATTCATGAGAAGAAAGGCCAACGCTGCATCAACCCAAACTCCACCTAAAATTTACTTTTTGTGAAACTTTCATTCCTTCCCCCTTCCTTAATACCTTTACCTCATTCAATATTAACACCTGTCCTCAAATTGACCATACAAGATTCCTCATGACAAAAACACAGTTTAGTCCGATTTTCAAAGGATTTGAATTGCAAAGAAAAAAAGGGTTTCCAAAGGAAACTGAAAATATCTTGAACTAAAGATTTTGAGTTTGACCCTAAACACAATAATCAAAAAATCAATAACTCAATGTCTGAAATCTGCAAAACATCATATGTATTCTAAATCAAGTTAGTTCACAACATTTGCAACGAAAACAGTATTAAAAATTTAATAAATTTGGTTTTGTTAGAAAATTTTTTTACAATATGAGACAGCTTCATTGCTCTTTTTCTCTGAGCCTGTTATTTTCCCCAGGCCTCCCTCAACCCCTGTTTTTTATAAAACAATACGTAAATTTTTTTTTTAAATCCCACCATGACTTAATCTTTTTTTTTTCTCATAGAGAAAGGCCAAGGCTGAATCAAAAGAACTCAATTACTTTTGCAATGAATAAAACAAGCCCACTTACTTCCAGGTATCCATTTATCACCTTCAGAAATAATATACATCGCTAACCCATAAATTGGAAGAACGAGTCCAAGTTGGAGAAATACCTTTTTCAACTGTTTGAAACTTCCAAAGCAGAAAAAGAAAAAAAGTTCTAAAACAAAGACAAGATAGCAAAAAAGCTTTGCATAATGAAAAGAAAACCATGACACAATAAACCAACCCGATCAAAAAAAGCGTAATTAAATGAAGATTCAATCTATCCATAAACATACAAAACAATTTTCATCGACACAGTTAAAGATTAAAATTGGAGTCCATGGTAGAGGAATTCAATACAGCGAAAATGAACAGGCTCATACTCAACAACTCCTGAGAGTTTTCCCAAAGAGCAATCGCCCCCCTTTTTTGAGCCCTTAGGGTGCACCTAACTTTTTAGACCCCGCACAAACACAAATAGATTTATAGATATTATTATAAATTAATTAGTTTAAATAATCATGATTGCATCTAAACAAAAGCATACTTTACAACCTTTGAGAAATAAAATAACATGTAATTAACCCCTTTTTAACCCCAAAAAATGAAAACTTTCCAACCTTTGAGAATCTAAATTATACAGAATTTACCTCCTCAAAAAGTGGGGGTTAGTGGCATGCGCCTTCTGAAGCTCAAGCATTTTTGATGGTTAAAAGAGTAAACTTACCATCTTCTGACATGGTGGTGTAGTCAGGAAAGAAAGGTGTACCATGCTATGTAACAAAAACAGCCGTAGGCTAGGTGGAAACCAAAAGTACAATTATCACTTGTCACTCGGCTTTCATTATGTACAAACTCAGTAGATTAAATCATTTAGAGATGATAGAAGAGTTGTGCACCAGTTGTACTAATTTCTGTTGCTTTTTATTTGTTTTATAACTACTGAAGTCCAAAGAGTCAAACCTCTGCCAGACTATGTCTGCTCTTTGCATCTAACAGCTTCGCACAGATCTGTCCACTATTGCTTGCAAGCCAATACTATTTATCACATGCTCAACAAAAACACTTGTTTTGTTTGTTGCGATGTGCTAGTCTCTGAACTCAGCTTTCATCAGTTACAAGGCATTTAAATTACAGATTCATCCTTGCTTTGTCCTTTTGAACCTTGACGGACATAAATCTATTCAATTGGGGCCATCAATAGACAACTTTTAATTTAGTCAGTTACTGTGCATGCACTTGAAAAATGGAAAATTACCTCTCTTGGGACACTTTGTGATCGGCTATTCCTAATTTGTTTCATCAACACACACACACACATTTGAACCATTATCTTTTTGCTGTTGTTTTTTTGCATAAACTGCGTCTCTTCAGCCTATCATCTTCATTTGAAAGAATATTTTTGACAGACATGCCTTGATTATCAAGTGTTTTCAAGGAGGTTTTTGTCACAAGTTGACATTTCTGTCATTTTCAAAGGGATTAAAAGCGGTGAAGCGACCTGAAAAATCAAGGAGGTTCAAGGAGCGTTTTTGATCATACACATGTCCCCATAATGGCTACAGGTCTCAAGCTGATCAGATAGAAATATGATTTACCTATCCAGCACTGCATTTTGGCACATGGTGAGATTTTTACAACATCTGGAGGATCCACACCCACGTTCAGACACAGGACCAGTGCAACACTGACAGTTTTCATCTGGAACAAAACAACAACAAAAAACATAAAAACCATGTCAGAAAGTTCTCTTTTTTCTTCAATATATAACAAAACTACACATTCTTATATGTTCATGGACCATGTACAGAAAAATACCAAACACATATTTTAGATACTGGAAAAACAGACGCTATAGCTGAGTGGTTAAGACCGTTTACTTTAACCCCATGGGTGGATGGAATCCTGGGTTCGAATCTTGGCATCTGCGTCTGTTGAATAATGTAAGGGTGGGAACTTAAATACGATCTCCCATGTTAACTTCAAGTGCAGACCTGCCAGTGCCTTGATTCCCTTTGTGTATATAATAAATACATACGTGTACACACATGTATTTATAATACAGAAGATCAAAAATGCATGTTGAAGATCCATGTCAGCGTTCGGTGGGTTATGGAAACACAAACATATCCAGCAGGCAGCCTGTACCATGAAATCAGCGACTCTAAAGTCTCAATGTGCTAGCTGAGGCCAGCAGGCAGACCTCCTGAAAAGTCACAAGCATTGGAGAAGACCAGAGGCTGTTCATCCTGCCTGGTAAGGGAACGCACAGAGAGAGAGAGAGAGAGAGAGAGAGAGAGAGAGAGAGAGAGAGAGAGAGAGAGAGAGAGAGAGAGAGAGAGAGACAGAGAGAGAGAGAGACAGAGAGGGCAAAAAAGTCAAACTGGTTCAATGTCACTGTAACTCTCACATGGCTGGGCTATAAGTATTAGTATTAGTCTATTACAGCTTGTCATGACATGCTGTCTTAATTTTTTGTTTTGTTCTTTGGCTAGAACTTTGACAGAGGTTCACCAATGGTGAGATTTTTATGTATGCAACTGTTTTTCCCCCTCCACCATTTAGGTAGTTGCATTCTGACTTTGGGGATGGTGTCTAAACATGACACCTGTATGCAAGCGTTTTAAAAAGTTTTCCCACCTGTACCTACCACCACCAAATAGCCTGCTCTTGTCAAAGGTGGAACGGGTTTTAAACACATACATGTGTGCAAGTGCTTTCGTACATGGGACCTTGGTTTTAAATGCAGTCTCATTGGAAGGACTTTGACTTTCAGTTTATTTTCTCATCAAACTGGGATGAAAGGGCAAGGCTGGGAACTGACTGTTCAAAGAACCTCACAGTTTACTTGTTAAGCAGGTGAATGTCTTAACAAACAATCCTGCCACCTCCTTCTCATTACACCTTTTAAGGTTAGACACGGGTGTAAAAGGGGCCAAATTCATGTTTTTTTAGAATACAAAGTTGCTAGATGCAAATATGGAGATTTCCCTGTGTGAATTTAAAGAATTTAGGTTGTAAAACATGTCTGAAGAAACAGGTTTCTTGTACCTCTTATACTTATAGATAAAAACACTTAGGAGTTTGAAACATTTAATTTTGGCAGCCATTTTTGATTGTTTCCATGGCAACAGTGCATAAAAATGAGTAATTCATAGATTTTTAGCATTTACAAGTGATGCCCTTTCAATGTATGGTACAACTTTTAACATGAGCTTGTAAACAAAATTTCTGTTTTGACCCCTAAATCAATGTCAAGTTTAGTCATTTCCACCCCTTCCAAAACACCAAATAGAAATTATACAATTTGCCACTTAGAGACATTTTAAAGATGCCTGTCAAAGTTAAGCATAATTAACTTCTTTAGTAATAAATAGCCTACATGTTGTCATGACACTTTGGGGGACGGGATAGCCTGGTGGTTACAGTGATGTATTCGTGATCTGCTGACCTGGGCTCAATTCTTGTTCAAGAGGATTTTTCCTCTGGAGTTAACTTCAGTGCCAACTCCACTCTCCCCCAAAAGTCTTTTGGATGAGACTATAATTATATAAACTGAGGTCCCAAGTGCGAATGCACGCAGAACATCTTGAGCACATGTTAAAACCCGTTCCGCTTTTCGGAAGAGAAGACCATTGTGTGCCGGTGGGAAGGGATGACAACATTTACAAAACTGCATACACACAGGGACTGGATGGAAAAAAAGCACATGAGTGCTTATTCCATTATCCTCGAAATAAAAGAGTAAAATAAAATAAAGAGTAAAATAGATGTCTGTCTATAAATATTCACTGATTCGGCAATATTAACCTCTTCAGCAACACTGTGACTATACCAGTTTACATACACACTTAAATGCCTATCAAAGGGTAGTGATAAATAATTAAATTATGAATACACTATGACCCTGAATCAAGTTGTTGCTGTCATGTTCAATGTGCCTAAAAGTTCCCTTTGATACCATCCTGACAGAAACGTCTTTCTTTGATTTTACATCAAAGGTTTTTTTCAGTTGTACATTCAAATCAAACTTTTTCACATGGTGCACTACACTCAGCAAAATTCTATCACAATCTAAACATCAGTGTTTTAAACTTTTGAGTACCTCCCAATGAAAATCTTGGCAATTAGCTGCCAGTGACTGAGTGAGTATACTATACAATAGGCATGGCAGAGAATGGGTTTATATATTAGATCTATAGTATAATAAATAAAAAATAAATAATAAATACAGTCAGGTCAGTCAGAGAAGTTCTCTGTTACTGCTACTGGTATCCATGTAACCCAGTACAACCTGTCGCATGTGGGGGAGGAAACCCCAATAGAAAAAAAAACAACATATGGAGACTTGAGAGGAGATTGGCGCCACCAAGGAATATCCTAAGCCCACAGAAAAGACATGAAAGACAAATGCAAAGCCAATATGATACTGGATCGGTCAAGGCCCGGGTTACCAACGACCGCGCTTTCCATTGATCAACACCAGGGTGGAAGTGACAAGTCAGCTACTGGAGTTAAAACATTACTTAAGCTCCCTAGAGAACAGATCACCATTGGTACATGGAACGTCCGTACACTCTACCAGTGCGGAAAAATCAAAGAACTAGAGTATGAGCTTAGCCGCTATAAATGGGACATTATTGGACTAGGAGAAGTGAGATGGACAGGATTTGGTGAGACAATGACTGAAGAAGGCAACAAGATCTGGTACAGTGGTCAAGAGAAACATCACCAACATGGAGTGGCATGTATGTCAGAAAGGAAGTAGTGGGGTGCATTATCACTGTACACTGGCTTCCAGCAGGATTATCAGCATCCGGGTGTCGGCCAGCCCAAGAACATCACCATCATACAAATCTATGCACCATCATCTGACCATGCAGATGAAGAAGTAGAAGAATTTTAACGAAGATCTTGAAGAGACCATTATGAAGATACCCAAGAAAGACATCATCATCATTCAAGGGGATTTTAACGCCAAAGTAGGTCCTGACTCATTACAACCAATGGCCGAACAGTTGGTCATTTGGAACATGGAGAGACCAATGACAGGGGACTACGTCTGCTGGAGTTTGCCTGCACCCACAGACTTACCATTGCCAATACCCTCTATCCCCACAAGCAGTCAAGGAGACAACCTGGCATGCGCCAAACAGCAAGATCCATAACCAAATAGATTTTAACTTAAACACCACGGCGCTTCAAATCCAGCATCAACAGAGCCAGAACAAGAACCTACCCTGGAGCTGACATAGGCAGCGACCACAACCTTGTGCTGCTGGTATTCAAAATGAAGCTGAAGAAAAATAAACAGCCTGCAAACCCAGTATCAAATTTGACGTGGACAAACTGAAAGATCCAGATGTCGAGGAGATCTTCCAAGCTAAGCTTGGCGGACGTTTTGCGGCATTAACCCTCCTGGACAATGACATCAATGACCTCACCAACAACTTTAATGAGGCAGTCCGAGAAACAGCAGAGGAGGTACTCGGTCGTCAGAGGAATAAACACCAGCCATGGACTACCATTGTACCAATGACATCTTGGACCTCTGCGATACAAGAAGAGCACTGAAACCAACCAGGTCTTCCAACCCTAAAGAATACTGGGAGGCCAACAATCTTGTGAAGAAGTCAATGTTAAAGGCCAGAGAGAAGTAGATCAGTGATCAATGTGATGAGATCGAAAAAAGCATGAAAGTGGGCAAAAGTAAAAAGGCATATGACACCCTGAAGAAACTCACAAAACCACTTCAAACCAAATCATCAGTCATTGAAGACAGCTTCGGAAACCTCCTCACAGAAAGCTCAGCTGCATTGAACAGGTGGTCTGAGTATTGTCAAGAACTATACAACTACCCAATCCAACCTGAAAAGAGCATAATAGAAGAGGAAGCAGCAACATCAAGAGTACCCTCGCCATTACCCATACTGAGGGAATAAGTGGAAGAAGCCATCCGCAGTTTACCAGTAGGAAAGTCCCCAGGAGCAGACAACATACCAGCAGAGCTGCTCAAGCATGGTGGCGAAACAGTCATCACATATGTTACAGCTATCTGTCAGAAGATTTGGGAAGACAAAAGAGTGGCCAACAGAATGGACACAATCACTCATCATACCCCTGCCCAAGAAGGGGAATTTACGCCAATGCCAAAACTATAGAACAATCAGCCTCATCAGCCACGCCAGCAAGATCATGCTCAAAGTTATTTTGAATCGACTCAAGAAGGAGGCAGAAGAACACCTTGCAGAGGAACAAGCTGGGTTCAGGGCAGGCAGGAGCACAATCAAACAGATTTTTAACTGCCACATCCTGATGGAAAAACATCTTCAACATCAGAGAGACCTGTTCCACAACTTCATCAACTTCAAGAAGGCTTTCGACAGAGTATGGCACGAAGGCCTGTGGCAGGTCCTCAGAATGTTTGGCATTGAAGAAGGACTAGTGCAAACCATTCAAGCACTATACAACACCGCAAGCAGTGCAGTCCTTCTGAACAATCAGGTCGGAGACTACTTCAAAACCACAGTTGGGGTCCGACAAGGATGCCTGTTATCTCCAGTCCTGTTTAATCTGTTCTTGGAAAACATTATGAGAGAGACCCTCCATGACTTCCACTCTACCATCTCCATTGGCGGCAGACCCTTCAACAACTTGCGGTTTGCCGATGACATTGACCTCATGGGCGGAAGTAACACAGAGCTGCAAGATCTTACGACCAGACTTGAGAACAGAGCTGGAGCATATGGGATGGAGGTGAGCTTGGAGAAAAGTAAAGTACTTGTGAACAGCACGAGCAACGCCACTGCTAAAATTTACATGAACGGCCAGCAACTGGAGGAGGTAAACGCTTTTAAATACCTTGGCGCTACACTCACAAAGGACAGGTGATCGACGACAGAAATCAAAGTCAGACTAGCCATGGCAACATCTTCCATGACAAAACTCACCACCATATGGAAAAGTAAAGAGATCAGTTTCCCAATCAAACTAAAGCTCTACAAAGCCCTAATTCAGACTATCCTGTTGTACGGAAGTGAAACCTGGACATTGACTGCTGAAACAGCAAAGCGAATCCAGTCATTTGAAACAAAATGCCATAGAAAACTGCTGGGCATATCCTGGAGAGACCGAAAGACCAATGAATTTGTCAAGAGTCAAATAACGTGGCTGACAGGTCCACAGGAACCCCTTCTCACCGTCGTCAAGAAGAAAAAGCTGACATGGTTCGGCCACGTCACCCGCCACAACACTCTGCCAAAAACAGTACTGCAGGGAACACTCGAAGGTGGCAGAAAGAGGGGAAGACAGAACAAGTCATGGATGGACAACATCAGAGAATGGACCAGGATGAACGACTTGGCACTACTGCGCAGAGCCAGGGACCGAGATGGATGGAGGAGGCTTACCACGGCATCGTCTTTCGTGTCTCCTCCACGACCGCCAAGGTCACGGGACTGATGATGATGATGAATAATAAATTTTAAAAAGCGGTCATCAGGTATTGTGAACACAATTCTGAGAACATTAAATAATTAATCGGTTAAATATGTGAGTGTATGTGTGCATTTTATTTATTTATTTTATTCATTCTTTCAAGGATAATGGAATAAGCACTCATGTGTTTTTTTACATCCAGTCCCTGTGTGTATGCAGTTTTGTAAATGTTGTCATCCGTTCCTACTGGCACACAATGGACTACTCTTCTGAAAAGCAGAACAGGTTTCAACATGTGTGCAAGATGTTCTGTGTGGGTTCACACACAGGACCTCGGTTTATACTATAAAGTCTCAGAGAGAGAGAGAATGTGAGTGTGTGAATGAGTGTGTGTGTGTGTGTGAGTGAGTGACTCAGTGAGTGAGTGACTCAGTGAGTGAGTGAGTGAGTGCTTGTGTCTTTGATTTTATGTCTGTTCACTCTCACTCTCAGTGATATTAGTGCTTGTGTGTGTGAGACAAATCTGGACTAGATGCCTTAAGTGCTCAACCAATCATCCAATGACATGAATTTGGCAAGAATTGTCCAAAGGAATTAAATGGGACTGCTTAACAGCAGATTTACAAGTGCAAAGCTGTTTCAACAACAATTTGTGACTAGTTGGTACTTTGAATACATGTGCAAAGCAGTGTTGAAGCGTACTGTTCTGCCATGTGACACAGTGACAGTGAGACTTGGTTATGATTTAAGTCCTAAGTAGTAGTTTAAATCAATGATTAAAACATCAAATTCATTGGGGAGAGTGCACATCATTCTGTCCTTGATAACTTTTGCTGAGAACATAATGTTCTTTTGAGCTTTTTGCCCCTTTTTATTATGATTGATTATATTACTGGCTGATGAATCTTATTCCTACTTGTGCAGGTCAATGGTCACATGACAGTTGACACACAAGTCCTGTATTGACAATCAGTGTCATGATCACATTCACAGTGTCAACATAAGTGACTATAATTGGTACACTGATCTGACCAAATGAATAAATTATGAAGAATGATTTTATACGCTGATGGTTTTCGACCACCCAAACAATCTTCTGCTCCCAAACATTCGTTCATATACAAGCGATAATGGCGAACAATGACAGAACACTTGCAACAGACCCTGTCTTTCAACCTCCATGGTTGTGTTTTCAGAACAATTTCACAGCTTCAATCTTCTCAGTGTGTCGCCTTTCATTGCAAACAGCCAACAACTGCTCATCGGTTAAATCATCGTCATCTTCTTCAAAAAACTCGTTATCAAATTGGTCCATTCATCGCTTCAAGTTTCATTCCCAACACAAACAAGAAAAATCACAAGAAGTATATCTCATCTTCATTGGTCATCCAAAGAAGGGACTGGCCATGTTGATTACGACGCGATAGACTATACGTAATAGTAACCCGTCTGAAATGAAGGAACAAAACTTCACGAAAGTATTTTTCGCTGATAGTATCCACAGCAATAAATTCTAAGAGAGAGAGAGAGAGAGAGAAGAGAGAGAGAGAGAGAGAGAGAGAGAGAGAGAGAGAGAGAGAGAGAGAGAGAGAATGAATGAATGAATGAATGATCTTTATTTCCCAAGGTTCCAGACTAAGTATTCATATACTTTTTTTTCCTCATCCGGCCCTTGCCCTGATTAGGGACTATAAACAAAATATACACACAAAGACCAAAAAAAAACCCAACGACAACAACGACAACAAAAGTTCAACGTATGATTTTAAGAAAAATATATACATGTGTATTCAACAAACACACAATCCCCAATAATATTGACCTGAACATTAATATCAAAGAGACACACATGAGAGAGAGAGAGAGAGAAACACACTGGCTCAAAGATGAAACGAGTACAGGCCGAATGGAACACACAGTAGGCCTTCACACACACACACACACACACCGAGTCATGAATCAAGAACCAAGAATTGGAAACCCTAGAACCCCCCCCCCCCCCCCCCCCCAAAAAAAAAAAAAGTAACTCAGAAATTTTTGTTTGGATAATTATTGACAAATGTAAACTCGGTGATAAGTCAATTCAGTAACACGTAATTTTGAAAACTTTACAAGTTTCTTTATTAAGAACAATTTTAACACATTTCCCTTCCTGCCTTTAAACAAATTACAAACATTAAAGACTGGTCTAAGTCTCAAATAATTTTGGGAGCAGATCAATTCCAAAGATTTTCGATGTTGGACGTCCCATTAATGAAATAAAATTCGTCGTCATAATTCCGATAAACATGTAATATCATATAAATTTTTAAATTTTTATCTAATGATATTTGTAGCCCCACCGACCACAGATGCCATAATATTAGGCTGTCATCTAATTTCATTTCAGCAACTAAAATAAGAGTCTCCTCCAGTTTAATATCCAACCAGTCCCTTCAAACGTCCAACACTGTCAATCTGAAGGGGGAAAACCCAAAACACAACACTGAATGACAAAACATCTTAACAACCTAAACCCTTGAGGCCAAAAAAACCCAGGCTGTACGAGGACCCAGCCATTCCACTTAGTTTACCATCTATAGGATACAACAACAACAACAACAACAAACAACAACAACAACAGCAGCAGCAGCATCAGCAGCAGCACCAAAAACAACGAAACAGAACAAAAAACTGTTTTAAAAAAAAAATCCCCCACAAGGAGAGGTGTACCTCACAAGACAATTGTAAGTCTATCCAGTTCAGTTGGAAGCTTATCATACTTGCACGTAAACTACAGTAGTGATAAAACAAAGAATGTGTTGTGTGGTGTGTGTGTGTGCGCGCGCGCGCGCGCGCGTGAGTGTATGTGTGTGTGTGCGCGCGCGCGTGCGTGCGTGTGCATGTGTGTGTGTGAGTGCGAGCGTGGGCGCGTGTGTGTATGTATGTGGTGTAACGAACGCAACGCGTACATGCGTGCGTACGTGCTGCGTGTGCGTGCGTGCGTGCATGTGTGTGCGTGCGTGCATGTACGTGTGTGTGTGTGTGTGCGCGTTCATGCGTGCGTGCGTTTGTGTGGTGCGTATGTGTGTGTGCGCGCGCGTGCATATGTGTGTGTGCGCGAAGGGGGGGGGGGTGGGTGTTAAAACCAGGGATTCAAGTAGCAGAGCACATGCCTCTGCACAATATTTGGTGGACAGGGTACATGTAGCCACTGACTTCCTGATGGTCCTGCCATCGGGGAATCTTTATTTGCCCCACTTCCTCCATTTTTCACCACTTCTTTAGCAGATCCATCTGTATGTTCTCTTGCCCAGGTTTTGGGGAAGATATCTGGTTTTCAATACCCCAGTTCAGTGATTTTAGTTCAGCAGCTGTGTGGCACTCTCTGCTCCCAACACCTGGGATGTGAGCATGATGGCTGGGGTTGTCTGTCGCCAGTCATCATAATTCGGGAGGGATTCATTTTAGTTGGCGGGTTGCTGACAGGGGTGGTGATGTGTCCCTCAATAGCCTTGGGAGGTGGTTTGGGCCTGGTCTCCTCTGTAAGTGATCACAATGTGTGATGTAGTTAATGAAAATTAATGATAATGTATGGAATTTATAATAGCGCTGAATTTTGTAAAGCAACAAATCAAAGCGCTCAGATGACATTTTGTTTTTTCCGAGGATAAATGGAATAAGCACTCATGTGCCTTTTACATCCAGTCCCCGTGTGTATGCGGTTTGTAAATTTGTCATCTGTTCCCACCGCCACAATGGCCTACTCTTTGGGAAAGCGGAACAGGTTTTAACGTGTCGCAAAAATGTTCTGCATGCGTTCGCACACGGGCCTCGGTTTATAGTCTTATCCGAAGGACTACAGTTGATTATATCGAACACTTCTTCTACGATTGTTCAGTTGTATCAGGGTTCTGTAAGCTCACTGAACAAAATACAGAGATTTCGATGTCCATATGAAACTTCAGTCACAAAAGCTCAAATAACCCAAAGTACTAAAGCAAGATTCCTACTTTTTACAGATAGATTGATTCTAGAGAATCAAAGAACCGACTGGTGAAGCCTTTAAAAACCCTGCAAATAATTATAGTTGGGTAGTCCTCTTAGAAGGGACAGGGTAAGAAACCGACATACACAAAGTAAACATACACTAAAAAAGAATAAAAAAAAATAAATAAATAAAAAAAAATAAAATAAATAGGGTTTGTCTTTTTTTACAAGTGGACTATGTCCAGTGAGTCAGTGTTGCTACTGATTATCATATTGAGTTTGGATTACCTCACAAACGACCAAAAAAATGTATAAAGTGTAAGAGTTCCCTAGGCCCTCTCTCTCTGTCTGTCTGTCTCTGTCCTCTCTCTTTGCATCTGTTTTGTAATTTTGGAATCCGTTTTGAAACACGATGTGATTTAGTTTCATACATCAAAACTGATACAGGTTTGATAAGGCACCTGGGTTGTCGTAAGAGCAAAAGTACTTAAGTTCCCCCCCCCCCCCCCCCCCCCCCCCCCCCTGTTGCTCATCTAAAGTGACATTATTATCCTTCTTTTCCCACACAGCTCATTCCGATTTCTCCTCCTTAGCCATGCCCAGGTTCGTCACGTCATATTCTGAGGGTCAGAAGTCCGCAGAGAACTATAAATGTTAGGCCCCTGATCGAGAGGCCACACACAACAGGGTCCCTGCATGCTGCTGTTGCCACCACAACGTCCCCTCTAACAATCTTCCCCCATGAAACCAACCTCCATGGCTTTGACATGGATATGCATGTATACCTCCGTTGTTTGACATCTATTAATCTTAGGCACAGACGTGTGTGGGAAACCGAATATTGAGGTCACCATGAGACCAGAGCAACCATGAGACCACAGCATTTGACACTGAACGAGTATTATAATCATTGTTTTCTGTTGATTAAGACTTACACATGATGTTAAGGAAACAAAGCTTTGTAAATTTGTCATGTGTATTACCATTCGTCCTATATTTTCAGAGTAAATAAAGTTGGCCTTTTGTGTTTATTATAGTTTAATTTATTGAAGCAACTTTCTCAGGCAAGAAAGGCTCAGTCCGAAAAAGATTTCATAAGGAATGGTATAAGCCAAAATAAAATTAATCTTAATCAACACTTCAAAGCCACCTGTATGTAAACCTACATTATCCCTCATTTGCCCTTGAAATAAGATCAATAAGTTGTTATATTCCTGTTTCTTCAACATGATTATTTTTATGTATTAAATTCATGGTTCAATGCCTGCACATTTTACGATCCCAGCTCTTTTCTTCTGTAAACATCTTCTTCATTAATCCAGTTCACTTCCTAAATCTCTTTTTTCTCCTCTCATCCAGCATTTTTCACTTTACAGTTAAACAGATATCTAATGTGTATATTTTATCAATGTTTTCTTATTACGAGGATAATGGAATAAGCACTCAATTAGTTTTTGTATGTTTATTTTAAACATCCTGTCCCCGTTGTGCATGCTGTTTAAAAAAAAAAAATTTTGTCATCCGTTCCTACTGGCACAATGGCCTACTCTTCCACCTCCTAGCCCTCACACAGCAACTATTGTTGTCTGTCTTATGAGCGAAAAATGCGTTGCACTGCAGTTAAGCGCCCAGCGAATCCTACTTCGGCATGGGAGAGAATTATCTTTGAAGTTCTTTCTGGAAAAAAGGCGAACTTTTAATTGTTGTTTTATTTATCTATTCTTCTTTTTTGGAGGATAATGGAATAAGCAGTCATGTGCTTTTTAAATCCAGTCCCCCTGTGTAATGCATTTTTTTTCCCCATATTTTCATCTGTTTCCACCGGCACACAATGGCCTACTCTTTCGAAAAGCGGAACGGGTTTTAACGTGTGCGCAAGATGTTCTGCGTGCGTTCGCACACGGGACCCTCGGTTTATAGTCTCATAGGACTTTTGGGAAGAGTGGAGTTGGCTATTTATGGTGACAGACCCCTGGCATTCCACAGGGGAGCTTTACGTCCAGAGGCGGAGCAGTCTTTAACGTGTGCCCGGGATGTTCAGCGTGTGTTCGCATGATTGATGATTTTAAGTTAGGTCCCAGCGGATATTTCCGATTCGGGGCAAAATGTCTTCGCACATGGGGCATTGGTTTCTAAGTCTCATAGGGAGAGTGTGTGTGTGGGGTGTGTGTGTGTGGTGTGCGCGCGCCCCGCGATGCACGTGCACGGGTGTACGATTTACGGCTTCCATTGTGTTAGGGGCAGGTTGACATGGGGGAATCGATAGTTTGGGCTTAACGTCAACAGGGGTCACCCCATGTGGGTCATTTGTTGGTAGTTACGGGAGAATCGTGTTCTCCGTGAAAATTATCTGTCGTAATCACTCACTCACTCAGTCCCATGTCCCAAAGGACGTAGGGTGGACATGAGAGAAGACGCAACAGAGATCTTTTCCATGCTTTACGATCCTGTGTGGCTAGTAGAAGGTGTTGCAGGGGCTGGGTGGTCCATTCTTCTTCTCTTGCCTTCAACCGTTCCCTGCAAGATTGGTTTTGCTAAGGTGTTGCGTCTTGTGGTGTGACCAAACCACATCAGTTTTCTCCTCTTTATGGTGGAGAGCAGAGGTTCTTGGGGGCCACACGCTTTTTGATTTCTTCTTTCACATAGTTGTTGGTCTTGTGTTCTTTGTATGATATTTTGATGAGTCTTCTGTGGCACTTGTTCTCGAATGCTTGATTTTCCTCTCTAGCTCTGCTGACAGGGTCCATGATTCACAGCTATATAGGAGGATAGATATCACGAGGGATTTTTAAGAGGTGAATTTGGTGCAGAAGCTGATGTTGTTGCTTCTGATGATCTTCTGGAGTCTGGCTAGAGCAGATGTTGCTGTTGCAAGCAAGCTTTCACTTCATTGTTTGATGTGCCATCTTTTGTTAGGAGCCTAAGTATTGAATTGGCTCACCTCTTCCAGTATTTCTCCATTCATCTTTATTTCCGTGCTGTCATTACTAGCGCTGTTGACCATGATCTTTCATTTCCTGTACTGACCTCCATGCCGTATGCGCTCGCTCGATCTGATAGACTATCTGTGAGGTTTTGCAGTTCTTGTTTGCTGCCGCCCATGAGGTCAATGTCATCTGCAAATCTGAGGTTGCAAAGGGGTCTTCCACCAATGGAGATGGGTGGTTTTGCAGTGTCTCTGTCCATGATGTTTTCGAGGAAGAGGTTGAAAAGTACAGGTGAGAGAAGGCAGCCCTGACGAACCCCAACCGTGGTCTTGAAGAACTCGCCCATGTGATTGTTCATGAAAACTGCACTTCTGTCGTAATGGCTGCGTATATATTCACAAGCGTTTGTTTCTCCCCCACCTCTCCCGCCCCCTTCTTTTGTAATCTCTAAATCTCTATAAGATATCTTTAGAGCATTAAGTAAGACTTAGAAGATAAAAGAAACAGAAATTGCACTGCAATAGAGGGAAATTCAATAATTGATTGTTTATATAGCGAAATAAGATTTAATTGTTATTTACAATGTCGGACAAGGTTAGAGATTATCATTTTAAATGATTGTAGAAAAATGTAGGCGTAAAAGAGGTTTTGTGTATAACAGTATTGGGATGAATACTAATTTTCAGTAATAAAAAAAATGTTTAAAAAAAGGGGGGGGGGGGGGGGGGGGGGGGGGTGCAGTTTTCGAGTGCCTCATTTTGCAACACGGTCAGGTTGTAGCCTGGTTGAATGGGGTGATCAGTGTAGCTGGTATTTAATCTGCCTAATGAAATAAAACGCACACTTGATGAAAAGCATTGCAAGAGTAAATATCTGCTCTAAACCTCTACACTTATCTTTTCATCCATGCTAATAATTTCTCTCAAATCACTGAAAAGGAAACAATGAGTATTACAAGGGTACTGTTGAAGAAGACTGTTTAAAGGAACTTAAACGTTAACGTTTTCATTGGTTATGGCTAATTTTTTCGCCAGCTCCCGCGATGGTGTGCTCTCAAGGATGCCGGGCAAGGAATAAACAGTCATTACGAGAACAAGATTGTACGAGTAAGAACACCCTCGCATGTGCAGTTCAGGTAACTAACGAAAACAAAAGTGAAAGTCCCGTGAAACCATTATTACTAATAATGCGATTTTTAAAAAAAAGCAAGCAAACCAACGGTTAACAGTATGAAATAAACCCAGGATGGTTAGGTTGCTTGCTGGCTAGCAGTCTCCCCCAGTAGGAATTGTAAAAATGTATAGTCTTGTAACAGTTTTGTAGTTTTTATTTTGATAAACTTCAGTACATACAGAATCTATGCAAATAGAGACACAACAAATATTTTGGCATCTTTTTTAACATACACACACACAAGCACACACACATGCACATGCACACACACATACATGTGCACACATGCACAACACACACACACACACACACACACAACACCTTCTAATATCACAACTTGTGAAAAGACCTTAAATGAATTTGAATGCACACACACACAGGCACGCATGCACGCAGGCACATACGCACATGCACACACACACACACACATTACAATAGTCTCAAAATACATCTTCAACTTGTGTAATTTGTCTTTGTTACTGAGGAATATGACCTGTGTTTAACACAATTGTTTATCAATGTATATTTTTCCCTGTGTGCTACAGCAGTATAGGTCACAGAGACAATGCAGAGATCCTGTTGCAATGGAAAAAGAAACTGGTCACTTCTCCTGATGCAGCTTCAAACACTACAGACATGCTCAGAAAAGTAATGAGCAGAGTTCCGCAACAAGGTAGTGCTTTAAAAAAAAAATTTATTAAAAAAATCCTTGTTTTAGATGTCAAGATTTGATATGGTTTCCCTGCCTCCCCCCCCCCCCTTTTTTTTATTATCCCAAAATGTAAGTGCATAGGGGTGAATTTGAGAAAACAAAAACAAAAACATTAAACAAGTATGTAAGGCAGAAAGTGTGGGAGATATACGAGAATTAAAAAAAAAGAAATAATCCTTAATCGTGAAAAACAGTAACACAGGTAAAACATGAAATAATGGAAAGAGAAGGTGAAGAAGACCAGTCAATTTTTTTTAATTTAAAAAGCATTAGGTTCACATATAACCAAGTTTTGTCTTACTCATGACTGCAAACACAAAGTAGGCCTACAGGGAAAAACTAAAAAAGAGAGAACAGTCAAGTTACACAAAATTTGTGTAACACAAAATTTGTTAACTCGACTTTTCTTCCTTTTTTTTGGATGAATTTCAACATATAAAAAAATACAGATATAAATATCTCATAACTCATTTAAATGGTGTCTTGTGAGTTACTGAATTTGATATATTTTATCTGTTACTATTAGTTACTTTGACCTACTTAGGCATCCTAATTTTTCTGGTTTATTAATTTGTCATTCACCTAATTTACATAAAGTTTGTTTTGCCTATTACTGATCAGAGTTAATTGGAATGTAAACCATTTTTGTCACAATGTCAGCCACTGTCATTGTCATGATTAGAAATAAATTTTTGCATGATCCTTAATTGAAAGTGGGTATGAAGAAGAGGTGCTTGACAACCAATGAGATGTAAAATCCATTTTATATCAAAAAAGGAAAAACAAGAAAAGTAAATCCATTTTCATACCTCTTCATAAGTATGAATGCTACATAAATATATAATTCATACAAGGCAGAAAAATTTCATCCATTGTGTGTTTACACCTCTTCCTTTGAACTTTCAGAGCATGATTTGGAGCAGTAGGAGGTGTTATGTGATTTGGAACACTGCTTGGGTAATAAGAAATTAAAGGCCTAATACTGTGACAGTGTGTTTAATCTATTCTAAAACTTGCTTTTTTATTCATGCTGTCAAGGCATTTTTTTACATTAGATTAAGCGTACATATGCATACGTAGCTCTGCTCAAATAGCTGAAAGAGTTGTTTTACTTGTTTATGTTAAATTGTGTGTGTACAACTATCAGGACAGTGGTAACAACAGGAGAGTATGACGAGGTCAGAAGAGTGTGGGTGAAGCGTGGAGTCACCTGCAGTTCTTTCAACAGTGTGTCTGCTTCACCGGCCATCATCTCCTTCTGCCTGCAACAGAACAGGTAAGACCGCAGAAAGAAAAGTGTGAGAGTGTTTGAACAGGTGGTTAATGATTTAGGACGTGAAAATGCCTATGATCAGTGCTTTATTACTCTCCTCCTCATCCTCCCCATTTTTGTTGTTGACTTTCTTCTCAGAAACATTTTATTACTTTTAAAGATCAGTGTTATGGCTGAGTGGTTAAGACTGTTCAACTTCAATCCCATGGGTCCATGATATCATGGGTTTGAAATCTTGGCATTGGCATCTGGTGGATTAAGGTGGGTGGGTGGGGGTACTTTTATGATCTCCCAGATCAACTTCTAGTGGATACCTGCCAGTGCCTTAATTCCCTTCATGCATACATACAGAAGACCAAAATAAGCATGTTATACATCCTGTAATTCATGTCGCATTTAGTGGGTTACAGAAACACAGACATACCGTCATGCAACCTGTACAATAAAACGAGCTGCTCTTACTCTAAAGTAGGAACAGAAAGAAAGACAAAAGAGAATTAAATTGAATTGAATGGAATTAATTTTATTTAAAGAGGGTTATGGCATAGCAAACATGCTTTTTCACAACCAGCCCTCTGGGCAAAAGAACACAAAAACCTACAAAAAAACTCTCAACCAAACAAAAATACCATATCATCCATAATGTAAAATACATAATATTTTAAGCATATAGCTTAAAAAACTTGACTGAGAGAGAGAGAGAGGAGATGAGAGAGAGAGAGAGAGAGGAGAGAGAGAGGGTATATTTTTTTGCAAACATTAACAACATTTCTAAAAAGCATCCAATCCTCTAATCATGTAAATAGTGATATTGATAATAATAAGAATGATGATGATGATGATGATGATGATGATGATGATGATAATAATAATAATAAAAAAACAATGATGAGGATGACCAAAGCGATGACAGTGTTGTGGATGATGATGAGATGATGAAGCATATAACTTAAAAACCTGACTGGAGAGAGAGGGAGAAGAGAGAGAGTTTGAGTTTGATTTTATTATTTTATTATATTTATTTTGGGGACAATGGAATAAGCACTCATGTGTTTTTTTACATCCGGTCCCCATGTGTATGTGGTTTTAAAACATTTTGTTATCTGTTCCCACCGGCACACAATGGCCTACTTTTCTGAGATGTGGAACAGGTTTTGACATGTGCGCAAGATGTTCTGTGTATGTTTGCACATGGGTCCTTGGTTTATAGTCTCATCCGAAGGTCTTTGAGGAGGAATGGAATTGGCACTGATGTTGACTCAGGGGAGTAATCCCCATGAATGGGATTTGAACCCAAGTTGGCAGATCAAGAGTGCAGTGTGCAGTGTTTCTAACCATCAGGCTATTCTGTCCCTATCTGGAGAAATTGGAACTGAAGCCACTGCTTGCTCTTTTCTCTCAAATATCCTTTTTTTAAAAACCATTTTTTTTACATGGAGAATATGAAGTACTATATTAATATTTTTCATGATTGATTTTATTTTGGTCATACACTGTTGCAGCCGTATGCACGATATTATCAGGAAGACTGGGAAATTTGCTGTGCATGATTAGCCGAGGATCAGGTAAGGAATAGATTTTACTCCTGACCTTAAGTAAATCTGTGACCTTTGTTTTTAAATATCACGTTGGTGAATGTAAAAACAAAACAGAATAAACAAACAAAACAAAAGAAAGCACAAGAATTCAAGAGTGCAAAACGACTTTTCAAACCTTTGCTTTCCCCTGAGTTTGAACAAAAAGAAGTATGACATACGAATAAAATACTCCTGTAATCGATTTTGCAATTTGCTTTTGATGAAAAAAATAACCCTTAAAAAAGCGTAAACAATATTAAAAAGTAATATTGAAAAAAGAAAAAGGAAAATTTTTTTTTT
>CM054134.1:38896107-38933607 GCA_028751875.1 Rapana venosa | reverse complement strand
TATTTTCAGAGTAAATAAAGTTGGCCTTTTGTGTTTATTATAGTTTAATTTATTGAAGCAACTTTCTCAGGCAAGAAAGGCTCAGTCCGAAAAAGATTTCATAAGGAATGGTATAAGCCAAAATAAAATTAATCTTAATCAAACACTTCAAAGCCACCTGTATGTAAACCTACATTATCCCTCATTTGCCCTTGAAATAAGATCAATAAGTTGTTATATTCCTGTTTCTTCAACATGATTTATTTTTATGTATTAAATTCATGGTTCAATGCCTGCACATTTTACGATCCCAGCTCTTTTCTTCTGTAAACATCTTCTTCATTAATCCAGTTCACTTCCTAAATCTCTTTTTTCTCCTCTCATCCAGCATTTTTTCACTTTACAGTTAAACAGATATCTAATGTGTATATTTTATCAATGTTTTCTTATTACGAGGATAATGGAATAAGCACTCAATTAGTTTTTGTATGTTTATTTTAACATCCTGTCCCCGTGTGCATGCTGTTTAAAAAAAAAAAGTTGTCATCCGTTCCTACTGGCACAAATGGCCTACTCTTCCACCTCCTAGCCCTCACACAGCAACTATTGTTGTCTGTCTTATGAGCGAAAATGCGTTGCACTGCAGTTAAGCGCCCAGCGAATCCTACTTCGGCATGGGAGAGAATTATCTTTGAAGTCTTTCTGGAAAAAAGGCGAACTATTATTGTTGTTTATTTATCTATTCTTCTATTTTGAGGATAATGGAATAAGCAGTCATGTGCTTTTTAAAATCCAGTCCCCCTGTGTATGCAGTTTTTTTCCCATATTTTCATCTGTTTCCACCGGCACACAATGGCCTACTCTTTCGAAAAGCGGAACGGGTTTTAACGTGTGCGCAAGATGTTCTGCGTGCGTTCGCACACGGGACCTCGGTTTATAGTCTCATAGGACTTTTGGGAAGAGTGGAGTTGGCTATTTATGGTGACAGACCCCTGGCATTCCCACAGGGGAGCTTTACGTCCAGAGGCGGAGCAGTCTTTAACGTGTGCCCGGGATGTTCAGCGTGTGTTCGCATGATTGATGATTTTAAGTTAGGTCCCAGCGGATATTTCCGATTCAGGGCAAAATGTCTTCGCACATGGGGCATTGGTTTCTAAGTCTCATAGGGAGGAGTGTGTGTGTGTGTGTGTGTGTGTGTGCGCGCGCGCGCATGCACGTGCACGGGTGTACGATTTACGGCTTCCATTGTGTTAGGGGCAGGTTGACAAGGGGGAATCGATAGTTAGGGCTTAACGTCAACAGGGGTCACCCCATGTGGGTCATTTGTTGGTAGTTACGGGAGAATCGTGTTCTCCGTGAAAATTATCTGTCGTAATCACTCACTCACTCAGTCCCATGTCCCAAAGGACGTAGGGTGGACATGAGAGAAGACGCAACAGAGATCTTTTCCATGCTTTACGATCCTGTGTGGCTAGTAGAAGGTGTTGCAGGGGCTGGGTGGTCCATTCTTTGATGTTGTCAACCCATGATTTCTTTTGGCGGCCTCTTCTTCTCTTGCCTTCAACCGTTCCCTGCAAGATTGGTTTTGCTAAGGTGTTGCGTCTTGTGGTGTGACCAAACCACATCAGTTTTCTCCTCTTTATGGTGGAGAGCAGAGGTTCTTGGGGGCCACACGCTTTTTGATTTCTTCTTTCACATAGTTGTTGGTCTTGTGTTCTTTGTATGATATTTTGATGAGTCTTCTGTGGCACTTGTTCTCGAATGCTTGGATTTTCCTCTCTAGCTCTGCTGACAGGGTCCATGATTCACAGCTATATAGGAGGATAGATATCACGAGGGATTTTTAGAGGTGATATTTGGTGCAGAAGCTGATGTTGTTGCTTCTGATGATCTTCTGGAGTCTGGCTAGAGCAGATGTTGCTGTTGCAATGCAAGCTTTCACTTCATTGTTTGATGTGCCATCTTTTGTTAGGAGCCTAAGTATTTGAATTGGCTCACCTCTTCCAGTATTTCTCCATTCATCTTTATTTCCGTGCTGTCATTACTAGCGCTGTTGACCATGATCTTTCATTTCTCTGTACTGACCTCCATGCCGTATGCGCTCGCTCGATCTGATAGACTATCTGTGAGGTTTTGCAGTTCTTGTTTGCTGCCGCCCATGAGGTCAATGTCATCTGCAAATCTGAGGTTGCAAAGGGGTCTTCCACCAATGGAGATGGGTGGTTTTGCAGTGTCTCTGTCATGATGTTTTCGAGGAAGAGGTTGAAAAGTACAGGTGAGAGAAGGCAGCCCTGACGAACCCCAACCGTGGTCTTGAAGAACTCGCCCATGTGATTGTTCATGAAAACTGCACTTCTGTCGTAATGGCTGCGTATATATTCACAAGCGTTTGTTTCTCCCCCACCTCTCCCGCCCCCTTCTTTTGTAATCTCTAAATCTCTATAAGATATCTTTAGAGCATTAAGTAAGACTTAGAAGATAAAAGAAACAGAAATTGCACTGCAAATCAGAGGAAATTCAATAATTGATTGTTTATATAGCGAAAATAAGATTTAACTTGTTTATTTACAATGTCGACAATGGTTTAGAGATTATCATTTTAAATGATTGTAGAAAAATATAGTAAGGTTCTTCTCTTAAAAAGAGGTTTTGTGATATAACAAGTATTATGCTAGACTTGAATACTAATTTTCAGTAAATTAAAAAAAAAAAAATCAGATTTAAAAAAAGGGGGGGGGGGGGGGGGGGGGGGTGCAACATTTAATCAAGACCTTCACCTTCCGGTTGCAACACAGGGGTCAGGTTGTAGCCTAGGTTGAATGAGTGAATCAGTAGCTCACGGTATTTAATCTGCCTCTAAATGAAATAAAACGCACACTTGACTTGAAAAGCATTGCAGAGTATATCTGCTCTAAACCTCTACACTTAGTCTTTATGCATCCATGCTAATAATTTCTCTCAAATCACTGAAAAAGGAAACAATTAGAAGTAGTTACAAGGGTACTTGTTGAAGAAGACATGCTTTAGAAGGAACTTAAACGTTAACGTTTTCATTTGGTTATGGCTAAGCTTTTTCCCAGCCGACGATGGGTGTTGCTCTCAAGGATGCCGTGGCAAGGAATAAGACAGTCATTACGAGAACAAGATTGTACGAGTAAGAACACTCGCATGTGCAGTTCAGGTAACTAACGAAAACAAAAGTGAAAGTCCCGTGAAACCATTATTACTAATAATGCGATTTTAAAAAAAAAGCAAGCAAACCAACGGTTAACAGATGAAATAAACCCCAGGATGGTTATGGTTGCTTGCTGGCTAGCAGTCTCCCCCAGTAGGAATTGTAAAAATGTATATGCTTGTAACAGTTTTGTAGTTTTTATTTTGATAAACTTCAGTACATACAGATCTATGCAAATAGAGACACAACAAATATTTTGGCATCTTTTTTAACATACACACACACAAGCACACACACATGCACATGCACACACACATACATGTGCACACATGCACACACACACACACACACACACACACACACACACCTTCTAATATCACAACTTGTGAAAAGACCTTAAATGAATTTGAATGCACACACACACAGGCACGCATGCACGCAGGCACATACGCACATGCACACACACACACACACATTACAATAGTCTCAAAATACATCTTCAACTTGTGTAATTTGTCTTTGTTACTGAGGAATATGACCTGTGTTTAACACAATTGTTTATCAATGTATATTTTTCCCTGTGTGCTACAGCCAGTATAGGTCACAGAGACAATGCAGAGATCCTGTTGCAATGGAAAAAGAAACTGGTCACTTCTCCTGATGCAGCTTCAAACACTACAGACATGCTCAGAAAAGTAATGAGCAGAGTTCCGCAACAAGGTAGTGCTTTTTAAAAAAAAATTTATTTAAAAAATCCTTGTTTTAGATGTCAAGATTTGATATGGTTTCCCTGCCTTCCCCCCCCCCCCTTTTTTTTATTATCCCAAAATGTAAGTGCATAGGGGTGAATTTGAGAAAACAAAACAAAAACATTAAACAAGTATGTAAGGCAGAAAGTGTGGGAGATATACGAGAATTAAAAAAAAAAGAAATATCCTTAATCGTGAAAAACAGTAACACAGGTAAAAGATGAAATAATGGAAAGAGAAGGTGAAGAAGACCAGTCAATTTTTTTTAATTTAAAAAGCATTAGGTTCACATATAACCAAGTTTTGTCTTACTCATGACTGCAAACACAAAGTAGGCCTACAGGGAAAAACTAAAAAAGAGAGAACAGTCAAGTTACACAAAAATTTGTGTAACACAAAATTTGTTAACTCGACTTTTCTTCCTTTTTTTTGGATGAATTTCAACATATAAAAAAATACAGATATAAATATCTCATAACTCATTTAAATGGTGTCTTGTGAGTTACTGAATTTGATATATTTTATCTGTTACTATTAGTTACTTTGACCTACTTAGGCATCCTAATTTTTCTGGTTTATTTATTTGTCATTCACCTAATTTACATAAAGTTTGTTTTGCCTATTACTGATCAGAGTTAATTGGAATGTAAACCATTTTTGTCACAATGTCAGCCACTGTCATTGTCATGATTAGAAATAAATTTTTGCATGATCCTTTAATTGAAAGTGGGTATGAAGAAGAGGTGCTTGACAACCAATGAGATGTAAAATCCATTTTATATCAAAAAAGGAAAAACAAGAAAAGTAAATCCATTTTCATACCTCTTCATAAGTATGAATGCTACATAATATATATTCATACCAAGGCAGAAAAATTTCATCCATTGTGTGTTTACACCTCTTCCTTTGAACTTTCAGAGCATGATTTGGAGCAGTAGGAGGTGTTATGTGATTTGGAACACTGCTTGGGTAATAAGAAATTAAAGGCCTAATACTGTGACAGTGTGTTTAATCTATTCTAAAACTTGCTTTTTTATTCATGCTGTCAAGGCATATTTTTACATTAGATTAAGCGTACATATGCATACGTAGCTCTGCTCAAATAGCTGAAAGAGTTGTTTTACTTGTTTATGTTAAATTGTGTGTGTACAACTATCAGTGACAGTGGTAACAACAGGAGAGTATGACGAGGTCAGAAGAGTGTGGGTGAAGCGTGGAGTCACCTGCAGTTCTTTCAACAGTGTGTCTGCTTCACCGGCCATCATCTCCTTCTGCCTGCAACAGAACAGGTAAGACCGCAGAAAGAAAAGTGTGAGAGTGTTTGAACAGGTGGTTAATGATTTAGGACGTGAAAAATGCCTATGATCAGTGCTTTATTACTCTCCTCCTCATCCTCCCCATTTTTTGTTGTTGACTTTCTTCTCAGGAAACATTTTATTACTTTTAAAAGATCAGTGTTATGGCTGAGTGGTTAAGACTGTTCAACTTCAATCCCATGGGTCCATGATATCATGGGTTTGAAATCTTGGCATTGGCATCTGGTGGATTAAGGGTGGGTGGGTGGGGGGTACTTTTATGATCTCCCAGATCAACTTCTAGTGGATACCTGCCAGTGCCTTAATTCCCTTCATGCATACATACAGAAGACCAAAATAAGCATGTTATACATCCTGTAATTCATGTCGCCATTTAGTGGGTTACAGAAACACAGACATACCAGTCATGCAACCTGTACAATAAAACGAGCTGCTCTTACTCTAAAGTAGGAACAGAAAGAAAGACAGAAAGAGAATTAAATTGAATTGAATGGAATTAATTTTATTTAAAGAGGGTTATGGCATAAGCAAACATGCTTTTTCACAACCAGCCCTCTGGGCAAAAGAACACAAAAACCTACAAAAAAACTCTCAACCAAACAAAAAATACCATATCATCCATAATGTAAAATACATAATTATTTTAAGCATATAGCTTAAAAACTTGACTGGAGAGAGAGAGAGAGAGAGAGAGAGAGAGAGAGAGAGAGAGAGAGTATATTTTTTTGCAAACATTAACAACATTTCTAAAAAGCATCCAATCCTCTAATCATGTAAATAGTGATATTGATAATAATAAGAATGATGATGATGATGATGATGATGATGATGATGATGATAATAATAATAATAAAAAAACAATGATGAGGATGACCAAAGCGATGACAGTGTTGTGGATGATGATGAGATGATGAAGCATATAACTTAAAAACCTGACTGGAGAGAGAGGGAGAAAGAGAGAGAGTTTGAGTTTGATTTTATTATTTTATTATTTTATTTTGGGGACAATGGAATAAGCACTCATGTGTTTTTTTACATCCGGTCCCCATGTGTATGTGGTTTTAAACATTTTGTTATCTGTTCCCACCGGCACACAATGGCCTACTTTTCTGAGATGTGGAACAGGTTTTGACATGTGCGCAAGATGTTCTGTGTATGTTTGCACATGGGTCCTTGGTTTATAGTCTCATCCGAAGGTCTTTGAGGAGGAATGGAATTGGCACTGATGTTGACTCCAGGGGAGTAATCCCCATGAATGGGATTTGAACCCAAGTTGGCAGATCAAGAGTGCAGTGTGCAGTGTTCTAACCATCAGGCTATTCTGTCCCTATCTGGAGAAATTGGAACTGAAGCCACTGCTTGCTCTTTTCTCTCAAATATCCTTTTTTTAAAAACCATTTTTTTTACATGGAGAATATGAAGTACTATATTAATATTTTTCATGATTGATTTTATTTTGGTCATACACTGTTGCAGCCGTATGCACGATATTATCAGGAAGACTGGGAAATTTGCTGTGCATGTATTAGCCGAGGATCAGGTAAGGAATAGATTTTACTCCTGACCTTAAGTAAATCTGTGACCTTTGTTTTTAAATATCACGTTGGTGAATGTAAAAACAAAACAGAATAAACAAACAAAAACAAAAGAAAGCACAAGAATTCAAGAGTGCTAAACTGACTTTTCAAACCTTTGCTTTCCCACTGAGTTGAAACAAAAAGAAGTATGACATACGAATAAATACTCCTGTAATCGATTTTGCAATTTGCTTTTGATGAAAAAAATAACCCTTAGAAAAAGCTGTAAACAATATTTAAAAAAGTAAATCATATGAAGATTTAAGAAAACGGCCAATGTTTTTGATTGTTGAAAAAGTAGAAGAATTAAACTCAAGTTGGATTGGTGGTGGGGGGGGGGGGGAGGGGGGGCAGGGGGGGGGGATAGCCATAGCCAATGGGAGTAGGGTAAGATTGTGGGAAGGGGTTAACTCAATGAGGTTGTACTGAATCTTAAGATTTGGCACTCCTGTCCTTCACTGTGACATGCCGAAGCTTAAGATTCAGCTGAATTATGAATTTTTTAAATACACTAAGCAATGTTCAACTGAAGGGAAATTACTCTGGCCTGTCGGGCAATCATTTATCTAAAGAAGTTTGTTTCCTTTACCATAAGCTTGCCTAGTTTGCATGTGTTGGCTATTTTTCTTTGACATGTTGACAAGCGTATTGTAAGGGATTTCGGGCTTTCCAGTGTTATGATTTTAAAAAACAGAAGTTGTATAGTGCAAAAAGTGACATCAGATGGATTCAACCAGCTTCAGGGAACTTTACTTTGGTGAAAAATCATCACATTATTTCAAGGGGACTAGATGATGAACAGTTCAAGCCATATAAGATAAGCAGCCCTAAATTTCAAAACTTTTTATTTTTCAGCATTCAGTGACATATTTTGAAAATTTGTAAAAAATAATTACAGTCATCTATTGAAAAACTGTGTAACAATCTCAAATGTAAGCATAATAAACCCTTTAATGATGTATAATTTGTATGTCTTTATTATGTTGGGTAAATCTGCTGAATTTGTCAAATATAGCCCAAATCATGCGTCACCACAAAATGGTGGGATCCATTTCACTGCGACTCCATTGAGTTAAAAGTGTAACAGTGGGTATGGTGAGAGCTCATGCTGTTTTGTGGAGGTGATGAAACCCTTGAATGTGTTGTCACCCTGTGCTCAATAAACTGCGGTGTTTATGAGTTGCAGTGTTTGCATTCATTTTTCAATCTGTGTTTTTGTCTATTTATTTACTTTTTATTTGTGTATGCAGGTGAGACATGGAGTTCATTTTTCCAAGTACCATGAGCCAGGTGTTTGCCAGTTTGAAACTATTCCTCATGTGCAAGGAGATGAGGTGAGTGCATCGTGAATGTGCGTATTTGCATTTGTGTGCTCTGATCTATTTTTCATTGTTCTGGATTTTTTGCTGACGAGTGTGTGTGTGTGTGTGTGTGTGCTTGCGCATGTGTGTGTGTGTATGTATTTTACACTAACACATTAGACTAATAGTGCACACAAACACAAACATATGCAGTCTTGTACACATGGACTCATACATGTATTTTTTCTTGAGAAAAGAAACCAAACAATAATTGACAAAAATAAGAACAGTTTGAGTGTCATTAGTATTAACTTTAACTCGCAAGAAGTGCTACTAAAACAAATAAGAAATTAAAGGCATAGGGCACTGTGTAATGGCAAACAGAAAAAATGCTACTCAGATTATAAAGATATTTTTAATAATATCAGGTTGTTGTTTATGACAGGGATTGCCAATTATCTTGGGATCCTTGGCAGTGCTGATGTGCAGTACACACTCTTACCATGGTGTGGGGGACCATCATGTATGGTATGGCTATGTGAATGGCGTCAGTCTGTCAGAGACCGTTCAGGAACCTCTCATCTACTTCTACAGGTAAGGGCTATATAAAAAAAGGTAAAGGTGTCCCATAACCTTAAAGTCATAGGGGAGTCAGAGACCTCACTTCTCTAGGGGCTAGCATATTGAGGGTGGTGCCCATCTCCTCTCCCTCGCTGCTTTACCTTCCCTGAACCTAAAGAGGCATGTACCCATTTATAGCAGGGTGAACTGGGGGACTGTACTGAAGCCAAGATGCACAAACAGTCACCTATCCAACAGGTAACCACGCTCGGAAGGGCTGTGTATCACACAGGAATATTTACATTAAGTATGTTCTTTCGATCCAGAAGGACCATAGAGCCGGAGCTTATCCCAGTTTCTGTAGCGTTAAGCGAACTGATGGTTTTTCACCACCCCTGTGACAGGACGCTAGTCTGTCGCCAGATACTTCCCCAGCAGAGCTGGTACCCACTTGTACACCTGGGTGGAGTGAGGAAAATAGGAGTAAAGTGTCTTTCCCAAGGACACAATACCGAGCCGAGCGGGATCGAACCCGCGACCTCTGGATCACGAGTCGACCGCCTAAACCACTCGACCACGGTGCCTCCCTAATATTTACATTAACTGAGACTTAATTCTTGAAATAGCAAAAGAAAGTTCCAGTAGAGTAGGTATCACTCCATGATATGCATGTGTACATAATTTGATTGTAAACTGCTGTTTTACCAGAAGCCACACATAAAATGCGTCATAAAGTGTGTTTTGTGTGTGTGTGTGCGCGCGTGTGTGTGTGCGTGTGCGTGCGCGTGTGTGTGTATGTGTTTCTGATGCTGATGGTTATATGTGGATGTGCAGAAGAATGAAAAGAAAATGTACTTTGGTATTTTCCTTATCAGTTGGAATTAGAATGAGTTTTTCTTGTTTTTTTTGTTTTACCTTGTTAGTAATTAAGAAAAAAGTACTTTCTTTGATTTAGATCTTATCGGTCAGTTGGGGATGAGCTGTTTCTGCAGGCATTTGAAAATGCCACCTTACCGTTTGAGGACTGGAACCATGAGGCCCATTTGCGTATGGCTTGGAACTACATCCAAGAACATGGGCCAAAGCAAGCTGAACCTTACATCAAGTGAGTGAACACGTTACCAGTATCATGCAACACTCAGTAGAATATTGTGTGTACATGTACACTTTCATTGGAAGGATGAGGTTATTGGGGTGAAACTGAGCAAATGAAGATCACTTTTTGTGCAGCTTCCAACTTTGGAACACACATTAAATTGAGAAAGAAAGGGAAATATTTGCATATGCATCCATACACACATATAACTTAATATATCTTCAAGTGCATGGGCACACCATTGTTTGTATATCCTTTTGCAGTATCTTTTTGGTTTTATTTTTGCTTTTTTCCCCTTTAAAATAGGTTAAAAATGTTTTATTAACCACTTGACTACCCCACCCCGGAAATTTTCCACAGCTTAATGTGCACTCTATACTCCTACAACCCGGAAAATGTCCCGGGTTTTGAACTGAAGTAAACAAGCCAGCTTCCTTGACTATAGTTAAAGGGAAAGAACTCTAAAATTAGTGGAGATCACTCTCCTGTTGCTTGGCAACATCCAGCTGCAAAAACCATGACAAAAGCAATAGTTGTTTAGCTTGTATTTTGTGTTATTATGCATGAACTGCTTGGGCAGTTCTTGTTCAAAATGGCTGACACTTCTCGTTGAAGGTATCAATAACTTTACACAGCTGAAAAAATAGCAAATAAAACTTCAGATAATCCTGACAGTGATAAAAATGATCGTGTATGATTCAGGAGATAGTGCATTAAAAAAAAAAAAGACTGAGATTTTTCCTGGATTTATGTTTGATGTTATTGAGATAGGGGTACTCAGAATGACAGTGGTGATGAAGAAAGTGTATTTTTTGCCGATTTTTTTTGACATTTTAAATATATTTTCTTAGTGAAATATGCTAACTAATTTGAGCTTGCCTCAAAGCAATCTACGATATATATACTGTCATTGGGCAGACTATCAGGATTATTCTGTTAGTAATTTCTGAGTAAGAGGGACATGAACATAGCAAGTGGTACATAAGAATTTTATTCCCCGGCATATAGGGTGCACTTGCATTCGGCAGTTAAAGAGGTTAAAAGGGTTCACATCCACATGACATTTGAAGCTCCTTGATTTTTTAGAAGTCTTCCCTTTTCAAGGCTTTGAATCCCCTTGAAAATGACCAAAATGTCAAACCTGTGATAAAAACCTTCTTGAAAACCCTTAAAAATCAAGGCATGTCTGTCAAATATATTCTCAAAAAATGGTAAGCTTAAGATACATTTTTGTATGAAAAAAAAGTATATATATATATATATATATATATATATATATATATATACATACATACATACATATCTAAAGGTGTTTCATAACTTATAAAGTAATAGGGGAGCGAGGCGTCAGAGAACTCACTTGTCTAAAGGTAAAGGTAAAGGAGTCCCATAACCTATAAAGTCATAGGGGAGCGAGGCGTCAGAGACCTCACTTCTCTAGGGCCAGCATATTGAGGGCGGCGCCCATCTCCTCTCTCTCGCTGCTTTACCTTCCCTGACCCTAAAGAGGGCAGGTACCCATTTACAGCTGGGTGAACTGGGGGAACTGTACTGAAGCCAAGGCGCGCAAACGGTCACCCATCCAACTGGTAACCACGCTCGACGCTGCTTAACTTGGCTGGGTGAAAGCGAGTGCTCCGACCACTGAGCTATCCCACTCACTTGTCTAGGGGCCAGCATATTGAGGGTGGCGTCCATCTCCTCTCTTTTGCTGCTTTACTTTTCCTGACCCTAAAGAGGCAGGTACCCATCTACAGCTGGGTGAACTGGGGAACTGTACTGAAACCAAGGCATGCAAATTGTCCCCATCGAACTGGTAGCCATGCTTTGATACTGCTTAGCCTTGGCTGGGGGAAAGCGAGTGCTCTGACCATTGAGCTATCCCCGTCCCCTCAATATATGTATATGATATATGTGCATATGTGCGTGGACAAAACAAACCAGGAATAGCAGATGACTAAGTGTCCAAGGGAGTTAATTACTGATTTTGTGCATGCATAATCAATAGCTGAAAATCGTCTTCTGATCGCCTCATTTGAATGGATATATGCCTGTCAGAGTTCAAAACAATAAATCCAAGCTGCCTTACTGCTGCCTTACAGTTGAGAGTTTCTCATGTATTAAAAAAGTCAGTGTAAACCCACACTTTCATTGCACTGAACTCATGTGAGTTGTTTCAAAAACAGAGTAAATGCTTTTTTGCATGTTCAGAGTGTATTGGATGCATCTTTCCGACCTGATTGGACATTAATTTTTCTCATGCATTTATATCCAAGGGACATAAAACTCTGTTCCAATACAGATGGTAATTTTGTAGTTCTTTCCCTTCAACTACTTTTTCGCAACATTGTTACTGCTGCTAGCTAATTTGAATCAAGTCAAGTCAAAAATATGTAAATCATCCCATGAAGGGCAGTTACAACACTAACAGGCACATAATTGACGGGAATCATAATCTAAAAAAACACCCAATACCCCCCACACAAGAAAACTACGTTTCATTGTTTAAACATTCCAAGACAATTTCCTACAACAACAACAACAACAACAAAAGTCACACTCACTTAGTATGATTACAGCCAAGTCTCAAGAAAGACATGTTTTCAGTATGGCGGCACAGTGATGGAGCAGGTCTTGAAGAAAATTCAGTCCCATGAGGCTGTTGAATTAGATCATGAGCTTGGAATTTGGTTACAGAGACATTGTTGTTGGAATGTCTGCTAATTTAACTGTTCAAGTGATGGCTTGTGTCCTGATAATGTTAACTCACTGGTGGATGCCTGTGTCATAGCAAAAAACAGTGGTACAGTTTTCATTTTGCCTCCGACTTTTAAAAAAATTAATCGCATAAAGAACATTTTTTAACCATATAATTATAAGGATGATTGAAAACTTCAGTTTATTTTCTTGTATTGTCATATGTTCTAGGATAGCCAAGTGGTTAGAGCATTTCACTCATGATCTGAACACCTGGGATCAGGCCACCATGGAGGACCCATTTTAGGGGATTTTACCCTGGAGTTAACGTCCATGCTGGCCCCTCTCCCCAAAAGTCCTTTGGATGAGACTTTAAGCCAAGGTCCCATTGTGAATGCTCATAGAACTTCTTTTGTACACATTAAAACCTGCTCCGCTTTTTGGAAGGAGAATTAAAATCAAACTGCATGTGCACAGGTGTCGTGTTTAGACACCACCCCTAAAGTTGGAATGCGGCAACCTTAATGGTGGGTCAAAACCGTCACATTATGCAAAATCTCACCATTGGTGAACCTCAGAGCTCTAGCTGAGGAATGAAAAAAAAAAATATATATGTGTTCATTAGTGGTGTTGTTTGCAACATTAAAATGTCAAAATTTTATAATTTAACCAAAATGATTTATATTTTGAATATACATATAAACCATATTTCATCATTTGTGCACTAACCATCCTTTATAAAATAATGATATAAAATCAGTCTGCAGTGCATGAACGTGATTTTACAGTATGATGTGTCCAGTTGTGCAAATGGCTATGACTGACTCTGTGTACATATTTCTTTTTCAGACTAGGAATTCAAAAGTTCTGTGAGAGGAACAGAGACAAGGTGATTTAAGTCTGTTTCTTGTTCTGAATATACCTGAGAATGTTGCATTTCACCATGAATTTGAATGTAACAAGAAATCTGGTTGTAATAGTAAAAATGTATACTCTAGTCATGATTCTTTCTCTGTGTTAAAATATTGTGTAATATGCTAAATAGTATGACACAAAGCATTATTCATACACAGAAAAAAATGCTTGCTTTGGAGTTATGCTCAGTTCTGTATCACATTACTTCTTGAGCATTTTTGTACATACTGTTTAAAAAAGTGCCATAGTAATAAGTGTCAAAGGCAGTCTGATTATGAGTTGATGTAAAACGTGTTCTGACAGATGTCATCTTTATCACATAGTTAAACTACATATTTTTGTTCACATTAAAAGCCATTCTAGAACTGACTCAATCTAAGCATTGGAGAAGTCTTAATTCATGAAATGGGGCCCAGGTAAGTCTAGCGGCTAGAGTGATGAGCTCGTGATCTGATGGTCCAGGTGTAATGGTGGGTAAATGGTTGCATATACAAAATCTTACCAGGGGGGGAGGGGATCTTTCAAACTCTAGCCAAGCAACAAAAAAACAAACAAAAACTTTTGTCATGACACTATCTCTGATTCTCTCTGTGGGTTCCCTTCCTGGGTGGCATGCGTAGTATCTGATCTTCTTCTGTGCTTGTAATTCTGCAGGAGGTCTGTCTGCTGGCCTTGGTCAACACACTGCCAACAGCTAATTTTTTTGGGTACAGAATGCATACTGGGTATGTTCGTGTTTTGGTAACCCACTGAATGCTGACATGAGTTAGGGGATCTTTAAGATTCCTATTTGATCATCTGCATGTGTACATACATGACGGAAATTAAGGCACTGGAAGGTCTGCACGTTAAGTTGACTTGAGAGATTGTGAAAATCCCCATCCTTAATTCACCAGACACCGCTGCCAAGATTCAAACCCACAGCTTCAGGGATCCTGGGATGGAAGTCAGAAAGTCTCAGCCACTCAGCCACACGTCCATCAGTGATACGAATAAAGATATAAGCAAAGGAAGAAATAAAGGTAACATCCCTCTGTTTTAGGTATGAAAAGCTCATTTTGTTTAAAACAAAAGAAAAGAAAAATGAACAAAATATCTGTACTACTGAAGCACATCTTAAATTTTTGGACAGAACTGCCGATACACAAGCAAACTACACATTTCTGGGCGAAATCAATTTGATTGAAATAGTTTGTTGCTGTAAGCCATGAACTGAAATCATTTATTTATTATTTTGGTTTCTGACATTTTTTGGGGGGTGATGTTTCATTCAGGTGACAAGAGGCTACCATGAAACAATCACCATGTTCTTCATTCACCTGGTGTCCAAGGCGATCAAGGAAAGTGTTGATGCCAACATGACCTTCGAGCAGTTCCAGAAGGATAACCAGCACTTGATGGACTCCAAGCTGTTGTTTCAGTACTACAATGAAAGCACGTTGTTCCAGGAAGATGCCAAATACAGGTACACTTACCTTTATTAAAATGTCTATGTATGCTTTTGATGATTATGATAATTGTTACTGCTGATGTTATACCAGTTAGGAAACAAAACTTTTTACAAAACATCATGTACTTTTTTTTCATAACTGTGATGAAATAACTATTGCTGCTATAGTGATGTAAAACCAATTTTTTTTTAATGGGAAAGCTACTCTTAGTACTTTCTTTTTTTTTATAGTTGCAGTTCGTTTCTAAATTTGGGTTAATGATGAGATTCCAGTCTGTTGCAGTAAAGAAAAAAGAGCTAAAATTGAAGAGCGATTTGCTTCAGATAGTTTGCTGTCTACATAAAAAGTCAGTTTGCATTAATCAGAAACAGACTGTCTACTTGTTTTGCCTGTTGAAAAAAGTTTCCATATATTTAAATTTTGGGGTTTTTGTTTGTCTTCTGTTATTGATCTTGTTCCATTCTTCAGAATTGATGGACAGGACACTGAAGTTAAGACATGTATTAGATCTTATTCACAGTGTTACTAGGATGGTTACAATGAAACGAATGTCATATAGTGACTCTTCATTCTCTATCAAGGAAACTACAATGTACATTAACATAGTTTGTTCATCACACCAGATACTCCTGTCATTGACAAGCATAGTTGCCAGTTATTATAAGGATGGTTAAATTCAACTTCAGGTCAGAGAAACAAATCATAGCTGCTATAGTCAGTGCATACACAAGACTACTTTTTAATGTGAGATAGCAGCACAAGAACATTATATTTTTAATTTCATTTGTTTTCTGTTGATTCATTGAACTGAATCCAAATAGTCTCTGAAGTGGTATTATAAACTGGATCTGAACTTCCAAAAAACAGAGCATATGTGTCTGTAAGGTTGCATGTATGTGTGTGTGAGTGCTTTTGTGTGTGTGTGTGTGTGTGTGTGTGTGTGTGTGTGTATTTATGTTTGTGCTTGCATGCTTACATTTCTATTTGCATAGTCAAGTAACATATATTACTCAACTAACTTTTGTTATATCTGTGTTTCAGGTTCATCCCACCTGACAAGAAAGATTTACCGTAGCCTCCATATGCTGAATGTAGACTTTTTTAAAAATGGGAAACTGTGTGTGTGTGTGTGTAAGTATGTAAGTAAGTCTTCAATTTTAACGTCTTTCCACTTTAAGTGATACCAGATGGCCCTAAAATAGGAGACTGAGTAAAAGAGATGGATAGATAGATAGACAGATAGAGAGATAGATAGACAAATAGACAGATAGAGAGAGTGAGATCTACTCTGCGTGCGTGCATGTGTGTAAGTGTAACAAAGAGTAATAACAAGGGAAATATGCAAATAGTATTCTTAACATTAACAGATCAAGAATGACATTAAAAAAAAAGAAATTCAAAGAGAACTACAACTACAATAGGTGCCCTATAGGACTCTACAATAAACCTTGAGCCATGTCAAACATTAGCTTTACACAAAACTTTGTAAATGGTATTGTCAGAAAAGGCAGGGAGATGAGGTTTTAAATTCTCACATTTAAGTATGATATGGATATTTGAAATGTATTCACCACATAAGCAGTTAACATCCTTGCTGAATTTTGTTGTGAAGGCATTTAACAGAACATCTTGCGCACACGTTAAATCCTGTTCTGCTTTTCGTAAGAGTAGGCCATTGTGTGCCGGTGGGAACGGATGACAAAATTTACAAAACCGCATACACATGGGGACTGGATGTAAAAAAGCACATAAGTGCTTATTCCATTATCCTCAATGTAAAAGAATAAATAATAAATAAGTAAATAAAGTAAATCTTATCCTGAAAAATAATGCCTTGGGTTGTCTTTCTTTGACAGCATTTGTATGCATCTCTAAGTGATCAATGTATTCAATTACGCTCTTCCCACTCTGAGTTGAATGTGAAGCCACTTGCTTTGCTGATGCTTTTCAATGAATTTGTTTAAGGAAGCTTCTTCTAACAACCGATAACCCTCTGCAATGGATAGAGGGACATGCAGTACTATAGACCCCTTTTCATTACGTGCACCTTTCTTCGCAGCCGATCAGCCCATTCATTAGAAAATAATCCTATGTGTGAAGGAATCCAGCAAAAGGAAACATGAATTCCTCTTAAATGCAGAAGATTTATGAAGTATTTGATATTTAGTATAAGTTTAGTAGATAGCTTATAAGTTATAGACTTTAAAGCATATAATACTGATTTTGAGTCCATACAAAGTAATATGTGAAATATGTGTGTGTGCGTGCATGTGTGACACTGGGTGTTTGCGTGTATGCCCCCACTTGTGTTTGTATTGACAAACCTGGGAATGTATATACTAATGTTTACTAACGATGTGCGTTTGTGATTGCAAGGATATACTTGCATGTATGTCTGCATATATGGATACATGCAGCAGATACATGAATGTGTGCTGTCAATTTTATAGATTCTAGACAGTGTTTATTGTCACATTGGTTGTTAGTGTTCATGGACCTGTGCCAAAGAATAATGAACCTCTGGCTATGGGTCAGCTGTTGCTCTAGCTATACAGGCCGATTCTTCTGAAGCAATTGAAATCATAGGAAATGTTCTAAGAGAACATGCTGTAATTTGCAATAACAGTTTGCAACGCTGATCATTGTTGTAACTTTTTAACATAAAAAGTGAGCCGAGGTTGAGCTTTCAGATCAAACAGTGTAGTGCTTTTGTTTGGGGAAGGTAATTGAGTAGCCTTTTTTTGGTTTTGTTTTTGGTTTGTTCCTTGGCCAGTGCTCTGAGGTTTACCAATGGTGGATTAATGCACAGGTGACTAATTTTGCCCTCCATTAAGGTCGCCACTGTACAATGTTGGGGATCATGTTTAAACATAACACAAGTGTGCATATTTTATATGTTTTTTGGGTCATCTTTTCTTACCAGCATGAATGGCCTACTCTTCTGAAAGGAGAATGGGTTTTAACATGTGCACAAGATTTTCTGCATGCGTTTGCATATGGGTTCTTGGTTTATAGACTCATCCAAAGGACCTTTGGGGGTAGTGGAGTCAGTACTGATGAGGGGAAAAATCCCCTTGAAGAGTTGTCTTGGTGGTGGCTCAAACCCAGGCCATCAAAATTGCGAGTGTAATGATCTAACCACAAGGCTATCTTCCCCCCCCCCCCCCCCCACTCCCTACCCAAGGTGGCATTTATTGACGTGATCACTATTTGTCAAAGTCTTCAAGAACTGATTATGTCTACACTGGTTCTCATGTGTTCATGTCAGTAAAGGTATGAAGAAAAAATACAGTAGAGAATATTTGATTGTTTCTGTATCATGTCTGCAGGTTAAATCACACACACACACACACACACACACACACACACACACACACACACACACACACACAAATACAGGCCCCTGGCATCCCCACAGGTAAGTCTGTAAGTTTTAGTAGATATTTTGTGAATCAAACTTAAGTGTTGTGCATAATACTCAGGACGGACAATGTTTTAAAAAAGAAAATCACACTTTTATCTTAAATTAGTCTAGTCGATAAAGGAGGTGTGAAGTGTATGAATGAATATGCATGTTTTCTTAATGTATAATAAGCAAAAATTGCAGCTGAAAATACATATTGTTTGGAGTTTGTACCTATTGTCCACCAGTCTTTATGGTCTTTAGGGTTAAGTGGCATGCTTCCCTTGTGAGAGAGAGAGAGAGAGAGAGAGAGAGAGAGAGAGAGAGAGATTTATTCTTTTATTTCGAGGATAATGGAATAAGCTCTCTCTTTTTTACATCCAGTCCCAATGGGCATGTAGTTTTGTAAATTTTGTCATCTGTTCCCACACCACACAACGGCTTTTTCTTCCAAAAAGCAGAACCGGTTTTAACGTGTGCACAATATGTTCTGCATGTCGCCGCACGTGGTTGGTTTATAGTCTCATCCTAAGGACTCTTGGGGGTTGTGGGGAGTGTGGAATTGGCACTGACGTTAATTCCAGGGGTAAACATCCCCTTCAATGGGATTCAAGCCCGGGTCACAGATTGCGAGCGCAGTGTGCAAAGCTGTTACCACCAGGCTATCCCATCCCCAGAGAATGAGGAGAGAGAGAGAGAGAGAGAGAGAGAGAGAGAGAGAGAGAGAGAGAGAGAGAGAGAGAGAATCTTTTTACTGAGGGAAATGAACAAGCACACACAATGGTTTAAAAATGGTTTTTTTTTTACGTCTAGCCCTCTGTCAAAGAAAATTTATAATATTCTCCCTTCCCATATAAACAAAAATCTGAAAGAAAGAGAAAGAAAACACAGCAAAAGACCAAGATAAAGAGAGAGATTCTTATCAATTGGCTGCTTTGAGATTCTCTGTATTTTCTTCTAAATCCTTTTGGGATTTTTAATGTTTTGTTCTGAACAAAAGAAAAGGACAGGGAGCTAAATATGCACAAAGTGATCCAGTAAGGAAACGTAATGCATCATCTTTGTTCAGTTAAAGTAACTTATATTGTCAGAATGAAGTGCAGGCATTCTACAAGAATTCGATGTATGAGAGATATGTATTCTCAAAACATCACAGTGTAAAGTATGAAACTTATGTCAAAATCTGATCATCATATTTTATCTACCAGTCCAAGGGCATATGACTGGCAAGAAGAATGCTCTTTCTATGAATCCACCAACCTATTCAAATGTGTTAATTTTTCACTTCATCACACACAAAATTTTGCAAACGTTTGAACTTTATTTTTTCAAAACAGGAAAATTAATGATGGTTACAGGCAAGACATAAAAACATTTAAAAAAATCTGTTCATCAAACACCCTATCACAGAATATAGCTTTACACTGTGTCCATACAATTAAAGTAGGAGCATAACATCCTCATTTATATGCTAGCCACAATAATATGCTTACACATAACTTCACACACACACACACACACACACACACACCACACACACACACAGAGTCCAATTCTCAGGAAATCTGATTTTCCATGCATTTAAGTTAAGCACATAACTCTTGTCCTCATTTACATGCTAACCATAATAATTATGTGCACACACATTCTCTCTCTCTCTCTCTCTCTCTCTCTCTCTCTCTCTCTCTCTCTTTCTGTGTCTGTCTGTCTGCTTGTCTGTCTCTGTTTCACAAGTTAAATGGTTATGAGTACATTGTATGCAGTGAAACAATTATTTTTCAATAAAACATAAAAAAGCACACTTGAACTATCTGTACATCAGTAGGCTTCATTCCACTCTTGTTTTTACTCCTTCAATAAATATCTGTATGTATGTATGTTTGTCTGTCATGTCCGACGATGACCTCCAAACAGCAGAGGAGGCAGCTGCTGTTTTGGAAACTGGGCAGAAATTTGATTATAGTGGAGATGCTTTGCCCACAGTACATCCCCACTCTCTTGGCCAAGTGGACATAAGGACAGTCAGCGTTGGAGATGTTCTCCAAAGGCCAACCAGCCCCCAGGCTGCAGCACATAAGGACTGTGCGAGTCAAGCCTCCTAGTCAGAGAGTCATAGTCGATCACTAAAGACTAAGCTGTAAAGTGGAATTCCATGAGTGGGAAAGCCACTGGTCATACAGCCTCTCACTTTGCTGTTGCCCCCAGCGTCAATGGTTTAATCAAGAACTGTGATAAAGCCCAGGTGCTGACGATATTAACACTGAATCTTTGCTAAATCATTTTCACAATGAAGGAGATGTTTTAGATGGTTACCTGTATGACTATTTTCGTTTATATATATATATATATATATATATATATATAGATAGATAGATAGATAGATAGATAGATATATCTATATCATCACTATTTTCCATTCATTCACTCCTCATTTTCCTCTCTTAATATTCTGAGTTTTTATTTTTTCTTTCTTCTTTTTATTCTCAGTTAGTTATAAGATTTTTCTTGTTTTGAAAGAGTAAGATTTGGATACTCTGTAATATTTCTAAAAATAATTTACATGCTTTCATTCACAACTCTTTGGTTCTATACCTCACATGACATGCAGGTCACTGTGGTTCTTTTTCTTTTCCTTAGATGCTGTCAAAAGTTCCTCTGTGCATGTTTAACATGAAATTTTGTTGCAATGTTTCAAAGCCTTTTTTAAAAAATAGTTTAATTGTGTTTGTGATATTCAAACTTGTTATACCACCATTGAAGAAAGAAGTAAATGACAAACTAAATAAAGCAGCGGTTTAAATATTCTGGAGATTCTGACAATTTACTTGTGGACTTTGAAGGTTTGAAAAGTAGGAGAAATGAGTGTGGCATTTCTTCAGCATAATATCTGTATTGGTAGCAAAATTCAATTGAGAGATAAATCATCTAAATAGTTGTCTATGTGTATTGGTAGCAAAATTCAATTTCAGAGATAAATCATCTAGTTGTCAAAAGAACCCAATAAAAGAACATACTCTATGTTACAATACATATTGTGTGATTTTGGCAGATCTTCTTCAGTCAAGTCATTAGCACACCTCCAGAATGAAGTAATTTAAGTACCACATACATTGAAGCTGACACATTCACACACACACAAGAATGCATACAAGTTTCAAATAAACGCGCACACAAACATACATACAGATATAGATAAATTAACTGATTCATACATATCAATGAGAATACAAAATGGAATGTGGTAGAAACAACAATGGTCATACAAGCAGGAATGTCTCCATGGCCTTAATAACTTTGTCATGTACATCACTATTGGAGGACAACTACAACTGTGATGAGCTTGCTGCTGCTGCTGTTGCTGCTTTTGCTGTTGATATCTACGACTATGCCTCTGAGGCACCTGTTGTGGCCATGCCGACATTTTCTGGAACAACAGGGTTGAGGACATCAGATGGCTGGATATCGTACCCCAGCTTCTTCATGTCCTTCATCACCACATTGAATGACACTGTCACGAATCCTTGCGACCTCACACGAGTCACTGCAACATAACACAGCACCATAAGTTGAAATTCATGAAATAATATTTATTCTTACTTTCTGGAAATTTAAATAAGATTTGAGTAATAATAAAAAAATAATAAAAAAGTTGCGAGGGATCAAATAATGGTGAGCTTTCCAAGGTTTCAAGCTACCAAACTGGTTTATGAGGGAAAGAACAAAATGTCATATTGCATGAAGTACTGCACAGGTTTCATTGGCTTTGCAAAAGAAGTCACCATCATCATCATCATCATCATCATCAATGCCTTTGTGCCTTAATGGCATGTAGGGAAGCAACAAATGTTCTCCACTCCTGTCTGTCCTGGGCCAGCTTGCAAAAGAAGTGCCAAAGATATAACCCAGACACTGTCACACACACTCCCAGTTTTCTTATCATACTGCAAGTTACCATTTCCTCAGAAATATATCAGCTCTTGCATAGTCTGTTATGATCACATCATCAGCGACTAAGCTCTTTGTTAAAGTCTTAAGATTGAGTTGAAATGGTCCATCTCATGTAATGATGAAAAACAAAATTTGTTGTCAGAAAATTCATCCACCGATTTTACGCCATCTGAACAGATAGAAAACTCAAAATGACTTTGTGCACTATTTTGAGATAATGCTTTGCATAAGGAGTCTGGTGGGAAAGACTTTTTAAGCACTTGCTTTTAATTTTCACTGACTTTGAGGGCTACTGGTAATACAATTACATAGTGCTATCAACAATACATAAATTATTTGTCAAACAGCTGAGGCTGTATTAACTATTTAGCTCTAAACACTGACCAGCAGAAGCCCCATTTTAGCAGTGCCACTGAATTCTGAACACAAATTGCTTGACGTCAGCTGTGAAGCAAAGTACAGGAACATATACCAAGGACCATTTGAAAAAAAAAGCAAACCCACACACTCACAAAAAAACTATCAAATGGAAATGTTGTAATTTTTCATCACACATAAAAAAATCTTGTTCTGGAAATGAGCTGTGTCTTGTGAATGTCACCAGAACAGACACATTATGTGTTTTCTCCTTTTCAAGACGAATCTTTTTCATGTTGCAGGTGGTCCTGGTGACAATACTTTCATTATGTTCACAGTAACAAAAGTAAGTGGTGCAGCAGCACAAGCAGTCAGAGCCAAACGCAGCAGCACGGAAGTCATTGCAGCTACATAACAGTTTAAATGAATACAGCAGTTTCTACTCTCTTCCCATCCACATATGCAATAAGTACACATACACAGACCATACACAGACACAGACAGACAGACAGACAGACAGACACGCACTTTCTCTTCCCACCTCTCTCTCCTACTCTCACTTTTTTTGGATTATCTTTCTCTGGGTCTCTGTCTCTTTTACACACCCTCATCAATAACACTCCATTAAACAACAACCGCTCTGTTAAGGGCAAAATACTTCCTAGCAAACTTTTTTTTTTTTTTACAAACTGCTTATCACAGAGTCCTCACATGCTCCTTAGTAAACATGAACAGAAAGAATGAATCAAAGGTTCTAGGTGTTTTAATTTTTTAAAATTAATACATATATATATATATATTTTTTTTTTGGATAAATCTCTGATATTTTAAAGACAAAATCACAGACAGAAAATAAAAGTTACTAGTAGTGGAAAAACAAAAGTCTCAAAGTTTGCAACTGTAGTTATGACTTTCAGCGGCTTCTTCAATTATCAAGGGTCAGACAGAGCTGACACTTTTGCTTGCTGTGTGCTGAATAAGTTGCCACTCCTGTGACATGGTCTGTGCTCTAACAGAGAGAGAACTGAGAAATACGTTCCACAGACAAATTCAATATGTCTTGATATTGGTACCAAGAGTTTCTGGCAATGAAAGACTGACTGAAATTTGACAGGATTCAGATGCATGCTTCTTGATAGATGGAACTAAAATACTTTCTGCAGACAACTTTGATGTTGGTACTAAGAGTTCTTGGCAGTGAAAAAAAAATCTGACTTAACTTTCAAGGGATTTAGAAAGTGTGTGTGTGTGTGTGTGTGTGTGTGTGGTGTGGTGTGGTGTGTGAATGAGTGTGTGTGTGTGTGTGTGGTGTGGTGTGGGTGTGAATGAGTGTGTGTGTGTGTGTGTGTGTGTGTGTGTGTGGTTTGAGTGGTGTGTGTGTGTGTGTGTGTGTGTGTGTGTGAATGAGTGAGAACACACATTTACACGCATACACATGTGTTTGCTCTTTATTAGAAAGAATAAAGGCAGCTATATACCTGGAAATATGCACACAGATGCTCAAATAAATACACACTTCAGCTGAACATTAATAGTTTATAATGTGATTATCTGATCTCTCTCTCCCTCTCTCTCTCTCTCTCACACACACACGCACACAAGCTGAGCATATACACCTGCATTAAGTCTCTTTTTAAACTTACATGGATAAGAATGATGCTGTGTTCAATACTATTTATCTTAACAAAGTTTAGTCCCTTTGACCCATTCTCTTCATCTAAATATACAGTATACCTAAAAACATAATGTCTACAAAAGAGATAAGATTGGTTTAATATGAATCTTTCAGACATGATGTGTTATTACATTCCATTTTACCTCCCTCACTGTCTGCCTGGCTAAGAAAAGTATGTTCTTTCGAGCCAGAAGGCCCATAGAGCCGGAGCTTATCCCGGTTTCTGTAGCGTTAAGCGAACTGATGGCTTTTCACCACCCCTGTGACAGGACGCTAGTCTGTCGCCAGATACTTCCCCAGCAGAGCTGGTACCCACTTGTACACCTGGGTGGAGTGAGGAAAATAGGAGTAAAGTGTCTTTCCCAAGGACACAACACCGAGCCGAGCGGGGATCGAACCCGCGACCTCTGGATCACGAGTTGACCACCTAAACCACTCGACCACGGTGCCTCCGCCTGGCTTAGAATCTGACAAAAAAACATTACAGTTTAAATATGAAGAGCCGGCCACCTCTGCCTAAACTACCAGGTGTACATGAAATTCCACTTTCAGCACACAGAGGACAGCCCTTGCAAGACTGGTAGCAAGACAAGAGAGCATGAGCTGCAGCCCTTCCCATTACTTGAGGCACTGTGGAAGAGCATGCGGCCTGATCCCACCCCAGTGGCCAAGAAACCCTATGGAGACCTGGAAGACCTGCATGCCAATGTACGTTTACTGTGTGAGTGTATTAGTATTGGGTTTATCTAAATTTTATTATCACATATATCCCTAAGGGCGGGGACTGGATGCAATAAAAGCACATGAGTGCTTATTCATTATCCTCGAAATAAAAGAATTTGTCATTGTCATGTTTATGTTGTTGCGTAAATGCCAGTCTGTTATTCTAGAAAGTATTGATAGTAAAATCTCCACTTAGTTCTGTGACTTTGCTTCCTAGGGATTACACATCTGCCAAAAGACTACTGACACAAGTCTGAATAAAAATACAAACAAAGAAACAAAACAACACCCCCCCCCCCCCCTCCTACGCACAAAAATAGAGAAGAGAAAAGCCCCAGGACCAATGCAAAATAAAACATTAATGAACTTTCCTTAAGAATTTTGAAGCAGCATTCTAAAAAGTAGATGCAAAGTACCTTTGAATAACCTCAGCAATGCCAATAACAATAACAACAACAAAATCAGTTAACTCCCCCCTACCCCCCCTTAAAAAAAGAGAAAGAAAATTGATAAAAACAAAACAAAAACAAAAAAGCCAACAAACAACCCCAAACCAAATACCCCCTTCCCCCCAACAGCCTATAATATTGTTGTAACTTAGGCCCCATACAAAAACATCTTTAGAAGAATGAAGAAAAGAGAGGCTTTAGAAGATCATGCAGACAGAGAGCCTGACATGTGAACAAAGAAAGTATGACAGAATACGAACAACACAACATCTAACAAACAGCTGCTACAGCAGCATCACGTGTGTGAGGTAGCAGACAGAACAGCCTTAGGGAGAGAGCTACACCTCAGTGGAACGTGTGATGAAGGACCCACGATAGAGACTGACAGCTCCTGTCAGAACTTTCACCACAAGATAACTGCAGGCAGAAGGATTCCTTAGGCAGTGTTAGGAAACATTCCTTTTTTAAATTTTTATCCAAAAGCGCTCCATCTGCCACAAAGACAGCACTCGACAAATGGGGAAGACAGCAATGCTGTAAAATGGGGGAAGCTTGTGTAAAACCTTACATGTGCCTGGGGCCATCCTTGAGTGTCCAGGCAATGAAGAGCGCTCCCAGACACAGACTTGGGGAATCAATCACAGTCACAGCACAACAGGACATACACAAAGCCAACGTCGTCTCCCTTCATTTTCAAACCAGCGGATGGGAAGTGTCAAATTGTCAACATGCGTATTAAGGCCTGGAAATAAGGCACCTGCTTAGGAAGGAAGACAATCAAGTCTGTCGTCTGGGTCTGTATGAGTTGGGTCTTTTTCTTTGCACTTATCAGTTAGACCTTTGGCAGAGGCAGTGAGAACCTTTGGCAGAGGCAGTGAGAACCAGTCTATTCGATAAAACACTAAACTCAGATCTTATGTGAAAAATGCACAAATCATGGGTGATTCATAACACTAACTGAGCACACTGTTGTTTATCAGAGGACCTAAAAGAAGAGTGAATCAGAGGGGAAAAGAAAGAAACTGTAAAGGTCTAGTATTGTTTACTGAAATACCTGGTTCACAAAAAGAAAAAGGCAACTAGAGTTATCTGATGCAATCAATCAAAGTAAAGAAAAACAGACCTGCATAATGCAGGAAAGTGTTCTCTCATTAAGAGCTAGTTTCCAAAACAGGCATTAAAAAGGACTGTTTTGTGTTTGATAAAAATTCTTGTTTCAGTGTTTAATAAATGTATGCCAGAAAGTGATATATACATGATAATATATACACAAGAAGTCTGTAGGCCATCAACTCAGTGTCCAATTTTGCTAGCAACAACTGAGGCAGACAACTGTCTCTCTCTCATGTCCGTTATGCAATGTGTCACAGGAAGATGAAGTACACTTTGTTCTATGTTGCCAACAATTACATGACCTTAGAGTGAAATTTATTCAACCAAAATATTATATGAAACCATGCTTGTTTAAATTGAATTTATTGATGTCCTGTACAAATCCTGAAGTTATACAGAATTTTTCTTGATATTTGTACAAGGCTTTCAAGCTTAGAGAAATAGTCACTTCTTGAAGAAACATATAAATTCGTTATCAAACAACTTTTCACTGTATTTATGTTATTATAATATTGTTCACACTCCCCTTCATAAGGGGCTGAGGCCTATTTGAATAAATCATCTGCGTCTGCATCTCTCTTCCTCCCACCTGCCCCCCCTCCCCCTCCTCTCCCTCTGCCTCTGTGTGTATGCATGTGTGCATGCGTGTGTGTGTGCGTGCATGCATGCGTGCATGTGTGCATGTGTGTGTGTACATGCATGTGTGTTTGTGTGTGTGTGTGTGTGTGTGTGTGTGAATGTGTTGCAAGCATGCACTGCTGCCTGTCCGTACATGTCAGAGAATCAAAACAGAAATAAAACGTTGTGGCATTATAATATTCTGATTACAAAAACTTGAGAATTCATCAAATATTTGCTCTCTCTGTGTCTCGCAATGATTGAGGAAAAATAATGCATGTCCAAAAATGTCAGAATATTCTTGAAAAATGAATTTTTTGTAAGACAAAGACATGAATAATGAGATTTTTTTTTAAAGTTTCAGATCAAAACTTATATAATCTGGAAAGACAAAGGATGATAATGATTCAGTGGAACTTTTATGGGCATAAAGAATTTCAAGAGTTGTCTTTTTTTCTCAATGACATCAACATAAATATGTATATATGAAGGTATGTGCAAGAAGGAAGGTGGCAGGATGGTTAAGACATTCACCTGCTTAACAAGTAAACCATGAGGTTCTGGGTTTGATTCACAGCCTCACCCTTTCTTCTCAGTTTGACACACAAATTGAACTGATCGTCAAAGTTTTAGCTGAGACTATGAACCAAGGCTCTGTGTGCAAACGCATCAAAAGATGTGCACTCATTAAAAACTCATTCCGCCTTTTGGAAGAGTAGCCCATTTTGTGCAGGCAGGAATGGATGACAAGATTAAAAAAACAAAACACAAAACAACCGCATGCACACAGGTGTTGTGTTTAGACACCATCCCTGAAGTCAGAATATGGCTACCTAAATGGTGGTGGAGGGTGGGGGTGGGGGGGGGGGAAACAGTTGCATACGCAAAAATCTCACAATTGGTGAATCTTGGAGCTCTAGCCAATAAACAACAAAAAAACCCCAACCCCCCAAAAAGAGAGAAAGAAAAAAGAAAAGAAAAAGGTGTGTGCATGCACAGCAAAAGCACTAATACACTAATCATCAAAGACACTTGCCTTCCCTTCCTTCACCCTGCGCCACCACTCGAGGGTCCACATACTCTGGACGACGGCCAAGAAACCATGACGTCAGCTTCTGAAGCAGTGATGAAGATTCGGGAACAAACATGGGCACCTGTATCTTGTGCCTGAAAAACAATATGATACATTCATATTTGTCCTGCCCTATCTGTACACTGTAATCTCTTGTGGTACTCAAAACAAAACAATAACAAATTAAGATATATCAAACATTAGCCAAAGAACATTGTACCATGGACACTTTGTATAAACAAACCCCCTGTCACTAACCACACAAATACAGAGCACTTTTACTACGATGAACCTTTAAAATGGTAGCCTAGTGCATTTTGAAAACTGTTTCTGACAGTCATGTCTTGTTAAAAAATTATCAAATTTTCTCCCAAAAGGTTATTAAAATATACCTATCAGTATCATCACAGACTGATGGCTTACTTCTATGAAAGCAAAACAAAGTTCCTCACATTTATCTCTCTTCTCTGCAGTTTTCCTGTGAAAGTTTATGGTTGACTGCATCTTTGAAAGCTATAGCAAAGACTGTCCTAACCCATGCACACCAAAATTCTTGTTCTTCTTCCTTTTATTTTGATGGACTCCCACAAAAACTCAAAAGGGATCTCAGTCTTCATTAGGTGTAATTCTATTTAAAATCTATCACATACATTACCTTTACCGCGCATACGTTGTATAAAAACAGAAAAAAAAAAGATAAAAGCTCCTAGGTTAACCTTCAACACAGATAATGAACTGTAGCACGACAGCAACCAGCATGCTAGATATACCATAGTTTGACAGTAGTGAATGCACATAAAGGTACCCATTAACAGAATATGATCAGTCAAACAGACGAGTCTGTACTAGGAAAAAACTCCAACACCCTCAGACTGAAATACGGCTGAGTAATGAGAAATGATTAACTTGGGGCATAAAAAGGAATCAATTTTCTGGTGAAAATCCATCCATCACTATCATAATAGGAGTTTCATTACCAGTTCTGATGGAGGTGGGGAAGAGGAAGACAGTGAACCCTACTTTATGTTGCAGGTCTGCTATTATCAGTCAATGTAATATGTTCATTAATCATATTGCCTCATTGTTTGCCGGTGGTATAATTAAATAGCCACTATACAGCTCTCTCTCTTTTTTTTCTCCTTCCCTCCTTGTGTGAATATGTGCATGATGTGTGGTGTGGTGTGGTGCAGTGTGGTGGTGGTGGTGGTGGTGGTGGGGTATGATGTGGTGGTGGTGGTGGGGTGTATGTGCGTGTGTTTCTATTTTATTTTTAAAATTTATTTTATTCTTTTATTTCAAGGATAATGGAACAAGCGCTCATGCTTTTTTCACCCATTCCCCGAGTGCATGCAGTTTTGTCAATTTTGTCATCTGTTCCCACTAGCACACAATGGCCTACTCTTCCAAAAAGTAGAATGGGTTTTAATGTGTGCGCAAGATGTTCTGCATGTGTTCATCACACATAGGATCTCGGTTTATAGTCTCATCCGAAGGACTTTTGGGGAGAGTGGAGTCGGCACTGATGTTAACCTCAGAGGAAAAATCCTCTTGAACAAGAATCGAACCCAGGTCAGCAGATCATGAAAACATCACTCTAACCACCAGGCTATCCCGTCGCCCCCCCTACCCGCGCGTGTGTGTGTGTGTGTGTGTGTGTGTGCGCATGTGTGTGTGTATGTATGTGTGTGTGTGTGTGGGTGCGTGCATGCGCAGGTGCACTGATATTATTTGTTTAAAGTGTTCAAAGTGCAGCAAGTTACAATCTCTTCACTTAATTAAATAGTTTCATTTGTTTGCTTTACAAGATTCAGCGTTATATAGATTCCATACAGTATTATTATCATTATATAATCAATATGCTGACATTACTTGTGGTAGTCACTGTTATGAAAAAAAAGGCTGCTTTTTCTACTATTTTTGCAGAATGTTGTGATAATGTATATATGACATTTACCTTCATGAAGGGCAATGACCTACACATGACTAAACAATCTGAGTCCCCCCTCTCTACCTCCATATCCCCTTCTCCTCTATTGGTCCTTGGTGATCTTAACAATGCAGTTTGGCAAAAAGCACCATATTCCTGCAGTCCTGCCAACAGTGTATTACAATTAAAGCTATCAAATACGAAGATTCTAAAGATTTTCTATATAATCTTTCCTTATTTTTATGCCCCGGTTTTTTTTCATGATTTATATTCTATTTATTACACAGCTCAGTCTGCAGAGCTTACCTTCCAGGGGTGATGGGAACATGCGTTACACCGTAACCTCGGACCACATCAGTGCCGAAGGCATCCAGACCGTATGCATGAATCACTATCTGTGGCCCTGCAGACACAGTTCAAGTCTCGAGACATGCAAACATCACCTCTATTACCCCTGACATTTTCATTTACTTTCATCCCTGGAGTTGGAATGCGGGTACTGTGGATGTCACAGTGGTTTGTCTTTGATTGTGTGTGAGCATGTGACAACAACAAACAATAACTATGATAATTCATTCAGTCTTTGCAGGTCATCTGTCCCATGCACACAGGAAAGTATACAAAGACTACATGCTAAGTATAAAGCTAGCAAGTTCAAGTTACTTAAAGCATATCAGAGTATAATAAGTGCACTTAAGTTAACATCACAGACTATGAGAAAAGCTTTTGTTTTTTTAATTAAAATTTTTTTAAAATGATTCTCATCATGTATAAAACTGCAGTTTTAAAAGCTAAATTGTATGTTGTGTTATTCACAGCAATTACAGCTTAAATTTAGATATGAAATGACAGCAATGTGCTAGTTTAAAAAAAAAGGTCATGAAAAGTATTGTTTGGGGATAGACCAACACAAATTAACACAAATTGGTTATATACTGTTTATTGCACTGTTCGCAAGTGGATATTTCATTTGGGAAGGGGGAGAGTATCACACAGACTTACATCCATAGCAGTTGGTGCTTTTGAAGGTGATGTCCACGGGGAAGTTCCAGACAAACATCTGCCGTTCATCCAGGCTCTTCTTGGTGATCTGGGTGATTCCCTCCTCCAGACCCTGTGCCAAAAAAGAAAATGCTGTGGATTTCCCAGCCACCATGGTGTAGTGGCTAATACACAACGTTTGAGGCTGGGACACTGTGTGGTTTCTAGTCCCATTAGTGTTACTTTTTGCTTTGTTTTATGTTGTTTTTCTTCAGTTCTGGATGGTTACTACACTGGTTTTCAAGTTAAATGACTGGTTGTTACAGAGATATTTTTATCACAGGAAGAAAAAAAGGTACAGCTCTGTTGCACAGATTCAAAGACTCGTAATAATCCTAATATCATCGACACTCTCATTATCTTTATACCACTGAATACTGTGCAACAATGGAAAATTGTCCTCTGAGCCAGAGGCCCCTGCAGCTCTGATATAATGGTGATTTCAGTTTCAATTTCTACTACACTTTCATGCCAGAGGTGAGTTCATGTGAAAGTCTTTGGAATCTGCAGGTTGATGGTAATTGTCACTATGCATACTGGCACCTCTAAACACCAACCAGAGTAATCCAGATGCAGTGCATGGTCTCTTCTGGTTGGTGGCCTAAAGGCAGCTTTACATCAACAAATCCACCTTTCTGGCTTTGAAAGTGTGAACATACTCAAAAATGTGAAATGTATGTGTTTCAATATGAGTAGACAGAAATTTGAAGAAAACCAGCGATAAAGACATTCTTATGGCTTATATTTCCTTCCAAATTCAGTGATCATAACTTCATTGAAATGGCAGCCATGCAGCTGATGCAACATGTTCTTTATGAAAACCTGAAGCTACTGTGAAAGAGAAAGAGAAAGAGAGAGAGAGAGAGAGAGAGAGAGAGAGAGAGAGAGAGAGAGAGACAGACACAGAGAGAGAGAAGAGAGAGGGAGAGAGGGAGAGAGGGAGGGAGGGGGGAGAGAGGGAGGGAGAGAGAGAGAGAGAGAGAGAGAGAGAGAGAGGAGTTAATGAAAAAAAAAAGAGCACACTTAGATTAAAAACCAAAAACTGATTGAAAAAAAAAAAAGGAACTGAAACAAGACAAAATTCTATGAACAAGGGTCTTTTTCTTACACAGACATCTGATTTATGCTTAGCACAAGAATGAAAACAGTCTTCTTGTTTCTGTCAAACAACCGATGATTTATACTAATATACCTTTTTCAAATATATATTTTTTACTGTGGTGATGGATGGGCAAAATGAAGATGCAGCCAGGCTAAATGCATGTATTGGTAATGATAAAATTTTTTGAATATCTTATTTTGGTTTAAGAAAAAGTCCTGTCTCATGGTAATCTACTGCATCAAACTTTGGTGATATCTCTCACTGAGAGAGAGAGAGAGAGAGAGAGAGAGAGAGAGAGAGAGAGAGAGAGAGAGAGAGAGAGAGAGAGAGAGAGAGAGAGAGAGAGAGTGTGTGTGTGGATGCATGCCTTCTTGCAGCATGCCTACATGCAAAGATGAATGAGTTCTTTTTGCATTAAGCATAGGTAGATATACATCATAAAAATAACTCCCTCTCTCTCACACATACACAACACACACACACACACACATACACACACACACACACACACTCACACACAGGGGGACGGGATAGCTTGGTGGTTAGAATGATGTGCTCATGATCTGCTGACCCGGGTTTGAATCTCGTTCATGAGGAATTTTCCTCTGGAGTTAACATCAGTGCCGACTCCACTTCCCCAAAAGGTCCTTTGGATGAGACTATAAACCGAGATCCCATGTGCAAACGCACGCAGAACATCTTGTGCATACATTAAAACCCGTTCCGCCTTTTGGAAGAGTTGGCCATCGTGTCCCATAGGAATGGATGACAAAATTTACAAAACTGCATACACACGGGGACTGGATGTAAAAAAAGCACATGAGTTCTTATTCGATTATCTTCAAAATAAAAGAATTTTAAAAAAACCCCGAAAACACAACACACACTCCACCAACAGAGAAAATTTGGTGGCGTAGAAGTAGAAGTAACAAATCTGTCCACAACATGAGATGTCTCGAGGTTCAAACCCCATACACACACAAATTCACACCCACTCACTCACACACACACGTTATGCACCATAACTCTCTCTCGCCAAGATCACTTTACAGGGGACACTTGAGGAAGGAAGACGCTGGAGTAGACAGACGAAGAACTGGATGCAGAACATCAAAGATTGGAACAGCCTAGACATGGTGCTGTTGCATGCACTGATGCAGTGAAAGGCTGATGCTAATGAAATATAGTCTGGCTGTCCGTGTTTTAGATATGAGATGATAAACCAAAGCCCCTAGTGCAGAATGCGTGAAGTCCACAAAGAAGAGCACTTAGCTGCAAGAGATTTCTTCCTGACAAGATATGCTAATTATGTGTGTGTACTATTAATTTTTATTAGTGCATGACTGTGTGAGTTGGGTGCAAGCGCATTGATTTGTCTGTAGCAAGATACAGCGCTATTATATAAATTCCATTTATTATTATTATCATTCTTCTCTTCTTCTTCTTCTTATTATGTACTTAAACAGACCGTCAGTGTCACAGACAAATGAATTTATGTAAGAAAATAAACCCAAAACAACACACCCAGAAAGGTTATGACATCCAAGCAGAGAAATCTACTGCAACGACAGATTTAAACAAACAAAATGCAAACACACCACACCACACTACCACACCACACTACACCAAACCATATCATACACACCCACTCAGAAAATGATGCACAGTGACAGACAGGCAGACAGACAGAGAGACAGACACACAAATGCACACACAAGAGAGAGAGAGAAAAAAAGAGAGAGACGCTTTGACCAATTTATTGTCATTGCCCAATGTGGCCTATTGACAAGGGGGGTTACACACGACTTTCATTTGTAAATACAAATAAATACAAGAAAAATTAAACGATGTATTTAATGTAATGAAAAAAAACAAAACCAAAAAAAGAGCTCTATGAACGGATACCACTTTAAACTCTGACGTAAACTCAGTTTCAAACTGAACACAAAGTAATAACAAGGATAAACAACAGGAACCAATAAAAAAAACAAAAAACTAAAATAATAAAAAGAACAATCTAGAATGCTATATTAGACCATCCAATGAAATTGTATTGAAATGTTCAATAAATATTCTTGCTGGAGATAACAGCGTAATTATAAATGTTTTTTTAGGTGTGTCACAAAATGCCAGAGTGTACACAATATAAATGTTACTTTAGTTTAGTCACAAATGTTAAACTAAATGGAACTTAGCTGTAATTGTCGTAATTTCAGTACTTCAGCAATAAACTTTGCAACCGATTTGATCACAATATCGCCATCAGATGATAAGATAGAAAAAATATCTTGCCTTCAAGAAAGCTTCTAGATTGAGAACACCACAGTTTTTACGTATGGAAACATATGATTGACACTGAAACAGGAAATGCACTTCAACATCAAGAATATGACCACACATAGGGCATGGGAACTGTGTGGATGTCTCAGGTTGAAACCATCTTTTGTTTGCATTGAAACCAAGTGTTCTTAGTCAAAATCTTGCATAATTTAGTCGGTGCCATTTGTCAGTGACTATTCGAAGATACTTTTCAGCTTGAAAAGTACGCTTAAACGAAAAAACCCAGCAGTATTTATCTTTACTTTCCATGTGTGAGTGCCAATTTTGTTTAAATGAACAAATGAGTCTGTGTTTCAATTCAGAAATAAACTTATGCTCGCTACCTACTTCCTGAGACAACTACACGATTCCAAAACCATGTTCTGATAAAAACTTTTTAACTTGATATGCCCAATTCTTCTTACCCAGCTCCATTTGTATAACCATCATGCCATATGACTGCCTACATAAACATAACCCTGGAAGTTTCAGTAGTTTTAGCCAGTACTTAAGAGAGAGAGAGAGAGAGAGAGAGAGAGAGAGAGAGAGAGAGAGAGAGAGAGAGAGAGAGAGAGAGAGAGAGAGAGAGGGAGGGAGGGAGGGAGGGTGAGAGAGACTCACTGAGGTGATAAGCCAGTCAGGTCCATGTGTGAAACAGTATCTGCAGTAGATGTCATCATATTCTGGAAACTGTAATAACCACCAGAAAAGAACACTGTCAGATTTTACATAAGAGAAAGTTGTCTATAAGCATAAAAATACATTAGTCATTAGCCTGCTAAATACTCAAACTCACCAAAAAGAAAAAAAGGTATAATAAACAAAATATGCATATACCTTTGAATCCCCACCCCTCTCCCAATACAAACATCCCCCCCCCCCCCCCCCCCCCCCCTACACACACACAAAGAAAAAAAAAGTCTGGGATGATTCCGAGTATAAACACCAGTCACAGAAACTGGAAAGCTACTGCCGTACTGTCCTAGAAGAAGAAGACGACGAAGAAGATGAAACCTACAAAAGTTTAGCTTCTAACAGAGTAATAGGCTTGGTTCTGGTTAGTTACCTAAAATATCATGATGATGATATATCTCCATTTCACTTTCAGTCAATCATTGGCAGTGAATGAGACATGCCCACACATGACAACGAAGTATACTCTTCAAACTAACACGATAAAACAGATTAATTTACCTCAAATAGTTGAAAGTAATATCCAACATACAAAATGATCTCTTACTTTATATTAAAACAGCTTCATAAATAAAAATCTCACCTCTGCTGTCTCAATTTGCCCACTGACCATCAACAAGAAAACTGAACTTGACGCCATTTTGACGCTTTATTCAAGGGAATGAATTCAAATGTCCCTTTACGATATTTGCTCCCCTTGAGCAGGTGGACGTGCGCGGATGAACTTGAAAATCCGTTGGTGTGTGTGTGTGTGTGTGTGTGTACGCGCGCGCGCGTGCGCGTGTGTAGGCGTATGCGCACGGATGTGTGTGTGTGTATGCGCGTGCGTGCTTGTGTGCGTGCACGTGGTGTGCGTGCTTGCGCGCGCGCGCGCGCGTGTGTGTGTGTGTGTGTGTGTGTGTGTGTGTGTGTGGTGTGTGTGTGCGTGTGCGTGAGATTTATTTCTTATTTTTTTTAATTCACTTTTTATCTTATTCTTTTACTTCGAGGATAATGGAATAAGCACTCATGTGCTTCAATTTTTTTTTACATTCAGTCCCCGTGTGTATGCATTAAAAAAAAATTGTCATCCGTTCCTAGCCGCACACAATGGCCTACTCTTCGAAAAGCGGAACAGGTTTTAACATGTGCGCAAGATGCTGTGTGTGTGTGTGTGTGTGTGTGTGTGTGTGTGTGTGTGTGTGTGTGAGTGTGTGTGTGTGTGTGTGTGTGTGTGTGTGTGTGGGTGTGTGTGTGTGTGTGTGTGTGAGTGTGGTCTTCAACTTTACATCTCTTCACAAAAAGTAATAATATTAAACAAAAATGTTGAGTGCATGGGTACATACATGTAGCCTATGCGAGTGTTCAAGTGCTGTATGTAAGTGTGGATAGTGCGTGTGCTCAAAGATATATTTGTACCAATGTGTTTGTGCCAATGTGTATTATACATAAGTATACCTGTGCCTTGTGAGTGAGTGAGTGAGTATATATAATATATATATATATATATATATGTGTGTGTGTGTGTGTGTGTGTGTGTGTGTGTGTGTGTGTGTGTGACGATCAGTGAGTGATGAGAAATGAATTGATGAATAAGTAGTAGAACTGTGCGTGGCTCATCATTTCACACACACACACACACACACACGTACGCACGCACGCACACACACACTCACCACACACAACACACACACACACACACACACACACACACACACACACACACACACATACACACACACACACACACACACAGTATAAAGAGAATTTCAGTCAAGCTTTTATTTTTTTTCAGTTTTCTCCAAAGCAACTGTCTATAATTATAACACTCATAATTCTCGACAGATTCTAAATGACAGCAATCGAACTTAAAGAGACATCATGAACAACATTATGGTCTACATCATAAACAACATTAAGGTCTTTGATTTTCAACGACTGAATAAATCATCCGCTGCAATGGTAGGCCCCTCCTTGCAAGCAGACGCAGTTGTTGTAGTAGCGACCTCGAACGCGCTTGCTAAATCGTCCGCCAACACTGATGCAGTTTCCGTAATCGTCTTTGCATTCTGAAAAAAAGAGAGAAAAATAATGCCGTTATCTGTAACGTTCCCTTTTCAAACCCGCAAAAGCACGCAGCCGCACCCCCTCCCCTTAAAAAAAAACCCACACCCAAAACCCCCATCACCACGAACAAAAAATCAAGAAGAAAATTTATGGAACGTTATTTTTCATTAGTTGTATCAAATCAGTTTTCAAAATGG
>CM054134.1:38876107-38888607 GCA_028751875.1 Rapana venosa | reverse complement strand
GAGAGAGAGAGAGAGAGAGAACCGACAGACAGACAGACAGACAGACAGACAGGCAGTTAACGAATACCAGCTTGCACAATGGAGTAGCCGCCGTGTTGGCAGAGGTACTTGATGCAGCGGGAGTATCCTGGGTAGCTGAAGATTTCCCCGTGCCGGAACATGTGGCCAGCCACGTAGCAGTCACTGCCTGAATGCACATGTGTAGCATACACAGGTCCACAGAGGAATACACACACGAATCCCGCTCGCGTGCGCATGCAAACACACAGACAGACAGACACATACACGCACGCACGCACTCACACACACACACACACACACACACACACACACACACACACACACACACACACACACACACACACACACACACACACACACACACACACACACACACACACACACACACACACACAAGCAAACAGATAGATAGATAGCAGACGGACAGACAGACGGACGGACCGACAGACAGGCAGACAGGCAGACACATACACACACACACACTACTCAAAGAACACACACACACACACACACACACACACACACACACACACACACACACACACACACACACACACACACACACACACACACACACACACACACACACACGCACGCACTCACGCACGCACACACACACACGCACTCACGCACGCGCACACACACACACACACACACACACACAAACCTAGCATACAGACAGAGACACCTTTCTTGTTGCTATGTAATCTTTTCAATTGCTTATTATACACCGATAAAAAAAAAAAAAGGGATCTGTGTTCTATTCTGGCTGTATGGAATAAAAGCCGTTGATTCTAAGCCTTCATTCATCTCCAGTGAGGATGCCGGGGGATCTCTCTCTCTCAGTGTCAACAGCATCGCCACTTTCTGGATGTTCTTTGCTAGAAATTTCCCCTTTTCTATCACTTTTCTGACTTTTTCCTTACCTCTCTACCCCCCCTCCCTCTTTTGTTTATTCTCTGCCTACCAACCCATTTTTTGGGGTCTTTTTAAAACAAAAAAAGCAAATCTGAAATCTGTTCTTACATACTTGTAGATAAGCTACCCTGAAGGCGGAATGTGTCGGCCGAGGCCAGCGGGCAGACCTCTTGCAGAGATACAAATGCAGTAGATGAACAGGCACTCCGCATTCTACCCAACATGGCCAATGAGATTGACCAGGGAACGCAGAATAAGAATAAGATTCTAAGCCATCATTCCGCGGATATGTCTCAACGTGAGGGTCTATACAAAGACCACCAAGACGTCAGTGAGAATATGAGGTGAACCACAATTTCGCCTTGGATTAGATTGTATCATTTCGTATTGCATTGGATTGGATTGTGTTGTAATGTGTTGTGTTGTATCGTATTGCCTTTGTATTGTATATATACTAAGCTGAGCTACGACAGTCTTCTGTGTGTGAACTTGTGGCTGTTCTCCCCAGGGAGAGTGCGTCGGTACAAGAACATCGTCACCCGATACATCATGCGTTTGTCTTTTCCTGTCTGAAGGAGTAGTTCTCCGTATGAGAGTGGCTTTTCTTCAACACGATTTTGTCAGGGACAACTCTCTTGTTGCCGTTTTTTTTTACGTGCACTAAATGTATATTGCACACCTGACCTCAGTTTATTGTTTCATCCTAAAGACTAGCACTCAGACCACCAATCAAGATCTATTGGATGAGGAAAAAGTTCGGGTTTAGGCGGGATTCGAACCTGCTACTTGTCGCTGACTAAACGGGTACATTGCCCCTATGCTACCAATCCACACAGAATTAAACATTCACGTCACGCTGTGGTGGTCAAGGCAAATGGATGACGTTGTCACTTCACTCCCTAATAAAGCAGATGAACAGCCTAAAAACAGAGGTCCATCGGACTTCCTAATAAAGTAAACAGCCAAAAACACAGAGGTCAACGAGTCTTTATTATGATAAAGTAAACAGCCTAAAAACAGACTCCCCAATGCATTTTGCGCACAACAGAACCCCCTGACACTCGTAAAAGAATACTGAGCAGAAACACTGATTATTATTATTATTTTTTTTTAACAAAAAGGCCACACTTAGTGTGAAATGAAAATAGACTTGAACGTGCGGGCAGAAAAAGTAGCTCTGCACACTGGCAAGGTTGTCTTCCAGAGCTAACAGAGCTACCTGTAGTTCCAAACATAACGAAGAACCGGCTCCCATTGTACTCGCCTGGAATAGGAATTAACCCTGATATAATATATATTTTTAGCAGTTTATTCTCTCCGATCTAAATTTTCGAGATAGGTTGATTAAAAGCTTCCTTAAGGCAACAAAACCACGTATTCTAAAATAATGTTTTTGAAATCCAAAATGTTCATTTTTTCCCTGCTTTATTGCTACTTAAACAGAGATATTTGATATCTTATTCAAAAAGAAATTCTTAAACGGTGCGATAAAAAATTGTATCTTGATTTATGTTCATTACAATATAACACTATTAGTGTCTTGATTGCTCGTTATTACGGACATACCACTGCGCTTTATTTCTTTTTTCTCGGGCTCCCAGCCGGCACTTCAATTTTGGTTGACATCACGAGCACCACGAAGTAGGGAGCCAGCATGGCCAGATGCAACAGGTAGGCGGTCGCCATTTTGTTTTCCTCTCGGATATAGACTTGACCTGTGAAATGGAAAACCGTCACTAGATTTGTATGATGGACAATATGGCCCTGAGTCTGGTAGCTTTAACATAAGTTTTTCCATCATATTCATAATCTGCCAATAGATACAAATCCAGGAGATTATTTAAAGGTATAATAATAATAAAAGTAATAATAATGATGATAATAATAATAATACAACATAGAATTTGTATGCACGAAACAACATGCAATCAATCCGAACAAGAAAAAAAATCCAGTTCAGCTTAGGTTATTTGCGATCCATATCTGTGTGTGTGTGTGTGTGTGTGTGTGTGTGTGTGTGTGTGTGTGTGTTTACTCCCCTGCCTTGGTAACTATTTTTCAAATGAGTTCATAAATTTTGCGAATTTACACTTCAAACAATTTCATCTTACACTTTGCATTGTACCTTTATTGCTGAAAGCAGACTAGGGACAAAGGCAGAATCCCATATAATTTGTCAACAAGCACTATCTGAGCATAGCACGAAAAAGCACAGAAACATGACATCATGTCAATTCTTCAGTGTAATATTTAAACTCCTAATTGATGACTTATAAAACAGGAAATTTAGAGCTGGGACAGATTTTTCCAAAAACAATAATAATGCGAACATGTGAGAGGATTTTAAAACGTTAAACGGTAAAGAAGGCGTATATGTAGACACCTCGACATGTATATATAGGACACACTACTGTCACTTAACCCCTGTTGCTAAATCCACAAGCTAAACAAACCATATAGATTTATGAAATTTTGAATTTTCTAAATACTTACTTTTACTACTAAGAAATCTGTGTGCCCGTTTGTACCTCTGTTGTTCAATGCTACAAGCTGAAATTGCACAGCTAGATTGTCTTCTTTGACTGATTTTCAACCCCAAGCTAACTACTCTAGACAATCGCTGTCATGTCAACTTATTTGTCACCAATCACCATGTGTTTCTTTAACCTGCGATCAACGCATGTAACATATCATGGAACAAAGTACCTCATTTACCCTATTTTCTGAAAGTCACAGCAGTGGCATCACTCAGTAATAATATATATATGGACATTGCTATTGCCTTAACAGGTATCTGGCAATTAAAATGCTATCTATAAGACATTTGTTATAACGTCATGAATGTTAAAGTTTAAAAAAAAAAATCGTTCCTCTTGTTTAACTTAGTTTCTTTTTCATGTGTAGTTTTGTTCCTGCACATTTTTCCAGTAAGACCTACACCGCACTTTAACCTGCGCACCTTCCAACCCTAGCGCACCTCATCCATAATCGTCCCAATACAAAACATGAGAATAATAGAGAAATAAACAAAGAAACAACAATACACAATAACACAAAACAAACAACAAAACAACAACAATAATAATAATAATAATAACAACAACAACAACAACAAACAAACACACCACACAACACACAGACACTACACACAGCACACACACACACACACACACACACGCACACACACGACACACACACACACACACACACAACACAACACACACACACACACACACACAACACACACACACACACACACACACACACACACAGAGTCTACTCACAGTCTTCTTCACGCCAGAAACCAGCCAGCCCCTCTCTAGCTGAGCGCTGTCAAACAGGCACACGTGGACGTCCCTCCCATGTCCTTTATAAGGCTTCAACATCAACATTGACCCTGATCCTTGCCCAGCTCAGCACCCAATTAAAATTTTTTTTTTTTTGTGGTGGTAAATGGTAGAGGTTTTATGCGGCAGATAAACGATGACATTAAGCTGGCCCTTGTCCCCTGTCCCCCCGTCCCATTCTGTAGTTTTCTTATTACGGTGACATTTACAGCCCTGACTCAGTCACAGGAAATATATCAGCGTGATGCAAGTCTTCAAGCGGAAGGTCTTTCATTATTATAGCTTATTACCAAACTGTCATACTGCCCTTTGTCAAAGATCTGCGACATATTATAGTCCCAAAAGAAATGCCCCCCCCCCACCCACCCCCCCCATCCCCCCTTGTTTTTTTTTTGTTTTTTGTACGCAGGCGCCTTAGCTTGATTGTATACTCAACTGAATTTGAGCATGATAATTATCTTGTTTTATGTTGGTAATGGTTCTTTATTGACTGGAATTGTCAGCATTTATTTGTGTGGCCAGTTAACGAAAGGTCAGCAGAACGTAGGGGGGTGGGGGGTGGGGGGTGGGGTGGGGGGGGGGTAGTGTTATGAAGCAGGAAACACACTTAGCTTGTGTAAAGTGCAGGCACTGATCTCTGCTTGCCTCTCTGTCTATCTCTCTCTCTCTCTTTCCGTCAGTCTCCCCTCTCTCTCTCTAACGCACACACACGCACGCACGCACTCACGCATGCGCGCACACTCTTGCACTCAACACACACACACACAACACACACACACACACACACACACACACGCACCGAACGCACGCACGCACACACACACACACACACACACACACCAAAAAAACCACACTTATCTCTTTCTCTCTTGCCTTTCGCTGCGCTATTTCTGTCTGTCTGTCTGTCTCTGTCTGTCTATCTCTCACTCCCTCCCTCTTCCACCCTTTACATACCTGGATCTAAAAACAAAACATGTAAACAGATTGTAAGACGATAAGATTTCATACTTTTATGTCTCCATTTCTCCAACGTGTCTATGTATTGTGGCCAAAGGCTAAAGTACATTAAAACTTTCGAGTTCTGGAACTCTCTGTTTGTTTGTCTGTCTGTCTGTCTGTCTGTCTCTCTCTGGATTAAAAAAAAGTCTTGTACTTATACTATTACCCTCAGAAAATAAAACTTTGTTATCGCTATCAACATCTGTCTGTCTGTCTGTCTGTCTGTCTGTCAGTCTGTGTCTGTCTGCCTGTCTATCTCTGTCTCTGTCTGTCTGTCTCTCTCATTGTTGTTGAACAGCGGAACGTATCGCGGGAGTTGGTCAAGCATTATGTTAAGTTAATTTCACGAAACTCTTTACACCCAACTTCATTCCCCTCAAATCAACGTATTGTTGTTGTGGAGAAACTTCGTCTACATTTTTTACATTTCGGTTTTGCCAATTTTTTTCAAAACATTTTTGATTCAGGTTTTGTATGTTGCGCAGTTATACAAAATGCAGAGCATATAAATGGTTTTGTTGAGATTGATATACACACACACACATCTGTCTATCTATCTATCTTGCAGAACATCTTGCGCACACGTTAAACCCTGTTCCGCTTTTCGAAAGAGTAGGCCATTGTGTGCCGGTGGGAACAGATGACAAAATTTACAAAACCGCATACACACGGGGACTGATGTAAAAAAAGCAAAAAAACAACAACAAGCACATGAGTGCTTATTCCATTATCCTCGGGGAAAAAAAGTCATCTGAGCGCTTTGATTTGTTGCATTACAATATTTAGCGCTACATAAATTCCATACATTGTTATTATTATTATTATTATTATTATTATTATTATTATTATTATTACTATCTATCTATCTATCTATCTATCTATCTATCTATCTATCTATCTATCTATCTATCTATCTATCTATCTATCTATCTATCTGTCTGTCTGTCTGTCTGTCTGTCTGTCTATCTATCTATTTCTATCTATCTATAACTCTCTCTAAAATTTGGAACCGAGTTTTGGTTTTTTTTCGTTTCAAGATGTTGCCTTTTTGAGGACAGTCAGTTCTTAAACTGGATACTGCACTCGTTGAACGTTTTCAGTGAAAAGAAGAAAAAAAAAGCAAAGAAAGACAAGAAAGAAAGAAGAAACACAACCTTGATCAGTTGCATGTTGTCTTTTTTCTCTCTATTTCTTCGTCTTTTTTTTTTTGGGGGTGGTCTTCTTCTGCATTCTGTTTTTAGTACGTAGATTGATCAAGTAGGGCAGGTGTGGGTGTGGTGTGTGTGTGTGATGTGTGTGTGTGTGGCTATACGCACAAGTGCGCGCCTCGCGTGCGAGTATATATGTATGTATACTTGCACGTTTGGGAATGTATATATTCAGATCTACGGATAGAGGGGGTGGGGTTGAGGGGGGGGGGGGGGGGGGGGAGGAGGGAGCGGGATAGCCAAGTGGTTAGAGCGTTGCGGCGCCAGTTTTAGGGAAGTTTACCCCGCAGTTACCAGTAGTACGACTCCACTCCCCCCAAAGTCCTTTGGATGAGCTAGTAAACCAAGGATCCATGTGCAAACGCACACAGAACAGTTTGCACCCACACACACAACACACACACACACACACAACACACCACACACACACACACACCACACACCACACACACACACACACACCACACACACACACACACACACACACACACACACACACACACACACACACATGGAAACGTCTTTTGGAAGAGTGGACCATATCGTGCCAGTGGGAACTTGTGACAACATTAAACAAAAATCCTGTATGCGCAGGGGTCTTATTGTCGTGTATAGACACCATTCCTGAAGTCGGAATGCGGCTACCTTTCATGGTAGGTGAAAACGGTCGCATACGCAAAATCTCACCCTCGGTGAACTTGGGAGCTGTAGCCCTGGAAGGAAAAGAAAAATCTACGGTTACCCTATTATCTGTTTATACACGCGAGGTTTTTTTTTACACGTATTGCGCCGTGCTCGGCTGAACTGAAGACTTATTAGAAAATCTGAGACATTTTCACAGCCAGTGGGTCTTCAAAGATAAACACTTGGACGGATGGATGAATGGGTTGATTATGCCATGGATAAAGGGGAGATGAAAGTAAGCAAAAAATACCCCCCAGAAAAAAAATAGATACAGCAAAAATCAAAGGAAATCTTATCAGCGTCTAAGTGTCATCAGCCACGCTAAACGCTATTCTTTGAAATAACAATTTGAAAATCACTTTATTAAAAAAAAATTCTTCTCTAAGCTGGTCGATTTGTTTCTTGGATTTTGATGAATTCTTTTGGAAAGCGGTCAATCAGCAAATCGAATACTGTACTTGTCAAACTCTGAAGAAAGGTAGGATAAAAAGAAACGAGAGAGAGAGAGAAAGAACAAATATAGAAGACGAGACAAGAAAAGAAAAGAAAAGAAAAAACCCACCAGAAAAAGAAAAGTAGTACCGTCCTTGATTGCTTATATATTTTTTTGGTTATCTCCTTTTTCTGGGAGATTGTAGATTGCTTTCTCAGGATGAGAAAGAGAAAAAAAGTCTATTGTTCTGAGAGAGAGAGAGAGAGAGAGAGAGAGAGAGAGAGAGAGAGAGAGAGAGAGAGAGAGAGAGAGAGAGAGAGAGAGAGAATACCATTTCCAAAATAGAACATTTTTCTCTTCTTCTTCTTCCTCCTTTCTTCCCTCCCTCTCTCTCTCTTTCTCTCCCCCCTCTCTCTCGAGCGCAGTAGCCAAGGCTTTAATATTAGTGGTCTTAGAGATTGTGTGTTCAATACTTTCCGGCTCTTAAAGGAGAAATGGCAACGATGTTCACAGTCTTCCAGATTCATTCACATGCTTGTGTCATACAGTCCTACACGCATATAGAATTAAAAACGGAAACGGTTACACTACTCTACAACACACACACACACACACACACACACACACACACACACACACACACACACACACACACACACACACACACACACACACACACAACACACACACACACACACACACACACACACACACCACACACACACACACACACACACACACACACACTCACACACGCACACTCACTCACTCGTTCTCTTTCTCTCTCTCTCTGTGTCTCTGTCTCTCTCTGTCTCTGTGCCGTACTATCTCTTTCTCTGCTTGTGTGCATGCATGTGTGCACGTATGTGTGTGCAAGCATGTGTGTGTATGTGTGTGTGTGTGTGTGTGTGTGTGTGTGTGTGTGTGTGTGTGTGTGTGTGTGTGTTGCGTATTTACATTTCAAAGTGTATGGTTTGATTACATCAAAAAGAAAAGTAAAATCCGACAACCTCCCAACGAAGCCTTCAAACAACAGCAACCCAACTCCAGAAAACAAGGGCTTTAACAAACAACAAACCCCCCCCCCCCACATATCCCCCTTCTGTTCCCCCACTTCCTCCCTGTCTCTCCCTCCATGCTTCCCTAAAATCTCAAATCAATAAAGAAAGAAAGAAAGAATCAAACAAGCAAAAAACCCCACGAGAGTTAAAAAAAAAGAGCTATATAGCGGCCTCGAAAGCATCCTCTGAAATATTAATTTGAAAATCTGTGTTGTTCATGTTTTTTATTTTTATTTTGGGGGTACAGACTTTGTTTTACTTGCGTGTTTGTTTTCATGATATTGCCGCATAAGGCAATCACTCTCTAAACCGAACACTGTACTTGTTAAACATTTAATACAAAGAGAAGAAAAGAGAGGGCAAGACAAGAAACTAAGAGTAAACAATATGAACCAGCACAGCATCAACTTTGATTGGTTTGCTTTTTGTTTGTTTGTTTGTTTGTTTGTGTGTGTGTGTGTGTGTGTGTGTGTGTGTGTGTGTGTGTGTGTGTGTGTGTGTGTGTGTGTGGGGTGATGATTTATCACTTAGATGGTTGCTTAAGATTAGAAAAGGGACAGTTTCATTGAAAGAGAGAGAGCTTTATTATTGGTAATATTTACACACAAACGAGATTTTGCATCCACATTTCAGAAACTCAAGTATATTTTCTGTTGTACCTGAAGGATCTAACTACTTAACCAGCCAGTGTGTCTGTCAGTCTGTCTGTCTATCTGTCTGACTGTTTGTCTACCTTCCTACATTGTATACCCACTACCTTTTCTAATACCTAATCATCTACATAGCTACCAACATTTCAGACAGTATGTCTAGCTGTGTGCCTACCTGTCTACTGCTACATACCTTAATACAAATAAACATACTGAACTTAACAACCAACCTATATACCTTCCAGCTTATTTAATTGTCTACCTACCTAGGAACCTACCCGTGTGCCTACCTACTTACATATACCTACATACCTATGATGTTGGTAACGATGAAAATTTTATAAGTACTTTTTGACAAAGGCTAACTGACAAGGACACTGTGCCCAGTGTTGTTAAAATGTTAAGCATTATTGGAAATAATATGTAAACCATGTGCAAAGAATTTGAAATATGTAGACAGAAAGTGTTTTGTTCTATGGTAGTATGTTCAAATATCTAGTTACATAGTGCATGTCTGTTGTTCAGTTATGATTATGTCTCTTGATATTATGTACAATCCTCTATATTCACAAAGTGAAGACAAGAAATAAAGGACTTGGATTTGATTCTCTGTGATAAACCCCCCCAACATAGCGTCCAGAATAGTGACAGACTGAAGTTTTAGGGCATACTCACAGTATTTTTAGTGAAACCATATTTCTCGCAAGAACATACTTTGAAGCATATTAGAAGAAACTATTAGCATGTGCAGTTTATCATCACACAGACAAACCCTTGTTAATGCTGGTTGATTAGTCGGTTATTTTAAGCATCATTTGGAGAAGAACGACACATTGTTCTTTTTGTCCTATGCTCATATAATATTTAAGAAATTTTGATGAAGCCTGAATATATTTTGATGAAGCCTGAATATTGTAAGCAGTCTCCTTTATTCAAGCTAATCATGCTAGTGACATTATCATCAGCTTTTCAGGTTAATTGCAAATCTTTATTTCTATGAAAGGTGTTAAAATTTCTAGTGAAGTTGTCGTCTCATGAAAAAAAAGTTCATTTCACCATATTCTTTCTTCTTCTTTTCTTTGCGTTTCCTTGTTGGGGGATGTGTAGTTCCTGGTCTTCTCCTGCGCTTTGCAATTCTGAAAGAGGTTTGCACCGCTGACCTGACCACAGCCAACATATTCCGACGTCAGAGTAGCCTATTTTGTGTGTGTACAGGACGCATACTGGACTTATTCAGGTTTTCCTAACCCAAGGAACGTGGACATGAATTACGGATCTTAAAGTGCATATTTGATCTTCTGCATGTTAATATATATATATATATATATATATATATATATATATATATATATATATATATATATATATATATATGGTAAAAGAAAGTATGTTCTTTCGAGCCAGAAGGCCCACAGAGCCGGAGCGTATCCCGGTTTCTGTAGCGTTAGGCGAACTGATGGTTTTTTCACCACCCCTGTGACAGGACGCCAGTCTGTCGCCAGATACTTCCCCAGCAGAGCTGGTACCCACTTGTACACCTGGGTGGAGTGAGGAAAATAGGAGTAAAGTGTCTTTCCCAAGGACACAACACCGAGCCGAGCGGGGATCGAACCCGCGACCTCTGGATCACGAGTTGACCGCCTAAACCACTCGACCACGGTGCCTCCCATCTCTCTCTCTCTCTCTCTCTCTCCTCTCTCTCTCTCTCTCTCTCTCTCTCTCTCTCTCTATATATATATATATATATATATATATATGCAGGGAATAAAAATCTGGCACATCTGCACTTTAAGTTGACCTTGGAGATTGTAGGACGCCCTCCTTTTAAATTACCTTGATTACTGTAATTGTCCTTACGTTTGTTTCTCCATGTTGTGCTGTCAGATATTATCTGCTCTGGTTGCTGTGTCGTGTTTCACATACTCATTATGGAGTCAAAGCCTGCATATGTCATGAATCATCCGAATCCAAATCATTCACTCTTTCAATACCCTCCCCCACTTTCCTCTGTTGTCTCTACCTCCCTGCTTCATACCTGTCTGTCTCTCAGCAAGGAAAGGATGTCTGACTGTAGTGTTACCTGAGTGACGTCATCATTATCTTGGTGTCCAATGAGGTGTCGCAGATTTGACAGTGGATCCCTGTCATAAACACATCGTATGTATTAACCTTTTTTCTAGTGCAAAGACTATTTTTGGCATTCATTAATTATGCTTTGAGAAAAATAATTAAAAAAAAAATCTTCGCGAACGTGAAATAGGCTTAGGCGTATTTCTTTGCTTGACTTATTAGGAATGAAATCGCGCCATCTCACAAAAGGGAAAAAACTTTCCGCTACTCCTCTAAAGTTGCATGGATATAACATTTTCTCTTCTAAAATTACGACCTCATATGCTCGTAAACAAAGAATTAATTAGCTGTATCTGAGAGATTTTTTTGGGAACTGAGCCCTTTTTGTTTGGTTTTATTATCAGTCCTGATTATGCTGGGTGTTAAAAATGGAAAGAGCAGCCCCAATGCCTGTTACAGTGTGAGAAGACAGATCTCTAAATTTCGTTGTGTGTGTGTGTGTGTGTGTGTGTGTGTGTGTGTGTGGCGCGCGCGCGAACGCGTGCACACAAATATCGTGTGTTTGTCATGTAGTAGTTGATAAAGTAAACTTTATTGATGCCAAGAGTTTTTGTCTTGTTTTAACAAAATTATTACAATAACTCTGTTATTTATCTGTCTTTCTATCTCTCTGTCTTTGTCTGTATATTCTCTCTATCCTCAATTTTTGTGTGTGTGTCTGCCTCACTCTTTTCTTGTTCTCTCCTTTCCTCTCTCTCGGTCAAATAACTTTTGTTCTTATCAACTTCCAAAAACAAAACAACATTTAGTTTATAGCTGCAACGAAAATGATTTCCAAAATGTAAATATTCTCTCGTCAAAAAGTTTGATGCATAATTTCTTGCTGAAATGAACCCAGTGCACGCAATGCTCTGCAAGACATAATGATTCGAAAGAGTTGTGATCCAAAAACAAAGAAAAAAAATAGGGAAAAGAGAAAAAAAAAGAGAACATCCAGAAAGAATAATAATAAGAAGCAGCAGTAGCAGCAGCAGTAAAAGAAAAAGAAAATGAAGAAGAATCGAACAAGAATTCAAAGAAAAGAAAGAAAAGAAAGAAGAAAGACGCAT
>CM054134.1:38833607-38866107 GCA_028751875.1 Rapana venosa | reverse complement strand
AGAAGAAAGTAACATTGTTTTTCAGTTTTCAAAGAGATGACACTGTGTATGAAACATACCACGGAACTTGCACTGAAACTGCCAATGCTAGAAGGGGAAAAAGGTAACGCTGTGTTAGGAAAGATGTCTCATGAAAACGACTGAGCATCTACTTGACCAGTGGGCATTTTTCTTGTGGCCGTGAAACCTTAAGTTCCCTAAATATCACTTTAATATGTATTTCACCCCCCACCACACACACACACACACACACACTCTCTCTCTCTCTCTCTCTCTCTCTCTCTCTCTTCTCTCTCTCTCTCTCTCTCTCTCTCTCTCTCTCTCTCTCCTCAAAACTACTTTAGTATTTTCAAAAGGGAAAGAAACCTCGAGTAGCAAAGCACACAATTACATATGCATCAATGAGTATATAAAAAATAACTGACTCGGAAGCCTTCTCCGACTAAAACTACATTAAATATCTTTCAATATTAGAGAAATTTTCGATTAAAATTACGACGGTATTTCATTCTCTCACAAATGAATATTCAGTCATCATACGTATTCTCGTTTCTAAGTCTACACACATTCCTATATAAGTACATCTACTTGTAATGGGATTTTACACACACACACACACACACAACACACACACACACACAAACACACACACACACCAACATACACACACACACACACACACACACACATACACTTGCTGCTGTTTGTTTTACAATTGCCTTTTTAAAAGTTCTATCAGCTGCCTAGATCCCCTTGACCTACTCCCCCCTTCTCTTGTTTGTATAATTATATATATTTTTTTTGTTGGGGGGGGGGGGGTGTCTATTTTGTCTACTACTATCACTTATGCTTTTTGTTTTACAGTTGTTTTTAAAGTTGTGTACAGCTACATAGTTTGCTGTCCTTGTTCCTTACTTTTTTGTTTTTTCAACCCCCCCCCCTATTTCTTTTGTTTGACATCACTTATGGGTTTTATTGAGACACACCCAGCACATTCACGCATACACACAAGACGCACGAACACACATTACACACATCGCAAAGAAGCACACACATACACACTCGAAAAACACCAACACACACACAACACACAACACACGCACGCAACGCCCGCTGCCCACGCACGCACACACACCACATACACACACACACCACGCACGCACGCACGCAAACGCAGCACACACAAACACCCCCGACCCAGAAACACTCACACAACACGCACACACACACACACACACACAAACACACACACGCCCCTACAACCTTACCCCCTCCCCCCACTCTCTCTCTGTCTCTCTCTCCCTCTCTCTGTCTCTCTCCCAGGCCAATAAAGGGAAGGAGTGCATATAAATGGAGCGGTAGTTTTCCGCCATTGTCATCAGGCTGAAGGGGAGGCAGAGGAACGGGAGGGAGCGTGGGGCAGCGCTATGCAAATTCATGCATTGAAGGGAAACAGCGGCTGACAATAGGGCCCCAGTCTTTCCGAGTTCAGCTGGTTTATTGCAATATAAGTAAATGAACTTTCTCCCTCCTCCCTTTTCGGTGACACTCTCTTTTGAGCTTCATCCTCTGTCTCTGTCTCTGTGTGTGTGTGTCTTTGTCTGTCTGTCTGTCTTGTCTGTCTGTCTGTCTGTCTCTCTCCCTCAACCTCTACGTATCTTTCATTTTCTCTTTCATTTCTCTTTCTTTTCATTTCCCCGTGGGATGCTGGAGCCAGTCAGTATAAACAGCATCCCACCTCTGGAAATTCCGTGCTAGGAACTCCCTCTTTCTATTCCTTTCTTTGCTTCTGCCTTGTTCCTTTCATTCCTGCCTTCTTGTCCATCTTCTGCCTTCTTGGTCCATTCTCCTTCCTTTTGTCCAGAAGGACTTAAAATACAACAGTTCTCTTCAACTCCGAAGTCGCTTGCGCTGCTGGGCCTGACTTGTCAGGTGCTTTACGGCAGCGCAGCGCATTTTCACTGACATGACAGACAACTGTTGTTGCTGTGTGAGTGTTCGACGTCGACGACGATTTTTTTTCTCTTGCTCTCACTTTCTCTTTCTTTCTTTCTATGCGTGTCTCTTTTTTGTGTGTCTCTGTCTGTATATATTGTAAACATATTTTCTTACTCTTCCTATTTTTATCTGTTTGCAGCAGCTTTATTGAGCCACATGAATATCATTTAGTCCTGATAATGCCAGATATAGTGCTATATGAATTCCATTCATTATTATTATTATTAGAATGCAATAGATACTTCCGAATGATGAAAGTTGTCTCGTTGTAAGGTACCACAAAGGGTGTAGCTTCAATCACCGCAAGGACCTCTGAGGATTGCTTATCCAGGAGCTAAAACTGGGGCCAGGTCATACCAAAAGCATGGCTCTGATTCTGTAAAGCTTAAATGATATCTTTGAAAGATTTCACCTTCAAGTTAAATATTCTTTCTTTTCTTGTTGTTGTTGAATCTTTGAAAAAAACCCAACCCAATGTTAAGATGAAAAAGAAGTTGTAACTGGTTTTCCTACGCTGTATCACCTCAATATTACACACACACACACACACACTTGATTTATTTTTTATCTGGTAAAGAATGCTGCGACCTTTTCAGATGATTACTGGGACCTTTCTACTTTAAGCCGTGTCTGTTCTTGGCTTTATGACTTTAGTACATAATCTGTCATTTGTTTTGACTGAGTTGAGGTATTTAAAGTCTTTGACATTTTCTAAAGAAACGTTAATCAATCTTTATGTCTTGCTCTGTTTGGCAACTGGTTCTGGCATTGAGCTTGAGACCGGCTCTTCCTCCTGTTACCTCTACTCTGTGTAGTACTCTCTTCATGCTGGTGTTGTCGGCTAGTAGTGCTGTACCACCAGGAGACAAAAGAAAATGCAATATTCATACTCTGGCTGGGAGGCAGGTTAGCCAAGTGGTTAGAATATTCCACTCACGAATTGACGACCCGTGATCAAACCCGGGTTCGAGCCATCACCGAGACGCCCGTTCAAGGGTTATCTCCCTTGAGGTAACATCAGTACTGATTCTTCTTCTTCCGAGCCAGAAGGCCCATAGAGCCGGAGCTTATCCCGGTTTCTGTAGCGTTAAGCGAACTGATGGTTTTTCACCACCTCTGTGACAGGACGCTAGTCTGTCGCCAGATACTTCCCCAGCAGAGCTGGTACCCACTTGTACACCTGGGTGGAGTGAGGAAAATAGGAGTAAAGTGTCTTTCCCAAGGACACAACACCGAGCCGAGCGGGGATCGAACCCGCGACCTCTGGATCACGAGTTGACCGCCTAAACCACTCGACCACGGTGCCTCCGTAGTACTGATTCTAGTCCCACGAAAATCCTTCGGATCAGATCGTGTGCGAACGCTTGCAGAACATCTTGCGCACACATTAAAATCTGTTCTGCCTTTTGGAAGAGTAGGCCATTTGTGTCAGTAAGAAAGGATGACAACAGACATAAAAAAATTTCTACACGCAGATTGCTCACAGTGTTGGTTGGCATCAAAACACTTCCTGCAAGGGAATACAAACCATAAACACAAACCCGTCATTCCTAAAGTCGGACTGCGATCATCTTGATGGTGGGCAGAGACGTTCGTATAATTATGCAAAAAATCTCACCATTGGCGAATCACGGAGCTCTAGCCGAGGAAAGAAAACACCTCTGTCTGGCCCACGCAAAAGCGCTGTCAGGTTTTGATGTACACGGAGCACCAAGACCTGCATCAAAGTAGTGTTATGATTCAACATGTTGTGTTGAGATAGTCTTCATCCGTGACAGCGTCCGAGCATATCAATCGGTACTCTCCTTTCAAGGAGAAAACAACCGTCTGAGGTCGGAGTATGGCTGCCTATATGGCTATTGTGCTTGAAAACAGTCATGCAGGCAAACTTCTCATCCAGTGTGCGCTTACAGAGTGCATGTTTTTGAGTGGCTTCGAGGGTGTTACGCTGGGAAACGGGCAACAACAACAGCAACAACAACAGCAACAACAGCAACAACAGCAGCAGCAACAGCAACAGCAGCAGCAACAACAACAACTACTACTACAACAGAATTCATACACATACCTTTTTCTAAAATGTTGGTTTCTAAAGGCATGGTAATTTCTGAACCCCCCCCCCCCCCCCCCCCCCCACATTGCCTTGTTACCACTAACTACACACCGACCTCACAGACATTCAGTCAGACATACACAAAGAGATACAGACAGACATCAAAATGAAAGATAAGAACATTAGCACAGGTCCTTTTTACTCAGCTATAGCGTGTTAAAAAGTTCTGCAAGAACCCACACATTTAATTAAGACTTTTCCTTTTGGCCAAGTCAGATTAATAGCAGTAATCAGAATGCTGAGTACGGGAACGAGGGAATGCAGTTCTTAGATGCGTGCCGGAACCTATTTCTTTGGTTTGTGTTGACACATTTTGATTCCGTTTTCGTTTTCTCTCCTCCCTCCCTCTTCCCCATCCCTTCCACCCTCCTTCCCGCCCCCTTTCAGCTCTCTGCCTGATTTTCGGTTTGTCTGTCTGTTCTCTCTCTCTCGCTTTCTCTCTCTGTGTCTGAATAAAGATTATCAATCAATCAATCAATCAATCAATCAATCAATCAATCAATCAATCAATCAATCACTCACTCACTCACTCACTCTGTCCTTGTCTGTCTGTCTGTTTCCTTTTTACCAAACATACTGAGGAAGAGCATCATAGAAAGCTTTTTTTGCTTTCTTTTTTTAACTACTACTATTACTAGTGCTGCTGCTGCTGCTCCTTCTACTATTGTTGCTGTTGCTGCTGCTGCTGCCTGTTGCTTCTGCTACAACAACAACAACCACAACAACAATAGCAGCAGCAACTATCACTACCACTGAAGACAAACCAAGTGCTCAGGGCCCCGGAAACAGGGATGTACAGTTGATGGAAGGAGAGAGCAGCGTTATGAATAATGCCAGAAAGTCTGGAATCTGCTCACAGTGTTAGTTTGCATCAAACACTTCCTGCAAGGGAATAAAAGCATCAAGACAAGCCCATTCGCAATATTATTAGCACTAAAGGAATACAGACTTGCAAGTTTATACACATGAAATGTAAAAGATAATAAAAGAGCATAGACATGAATGTGTTTCTTCTTTTTGTGGTTGTTGTAGTACTTGTTGTTTTTTCTTCTGGTTCGTTTTTTAATTTCATAAAAGTAAGTGACGATCAGAGGTTATATGATTTAACAGCATAAACGTTTTAGAGCACCGAGACAAAGATTCAAAGACTGAAGATAATCAACTTGTGCATCGGGAAATTTTGCAGAACCATTACCATGATCAAAATATTGGGAACAAACCACAAAGATGAACTACAGCCAGTTTTGCATTGGTATAATACTGAATACTATGGATAAAGGGGTACAGGAATTGGGGGGGGGGGGGGGTTATAGCAACAAATAACAAATCTTTTCGTGAAAATGTTTGTTTTGTACACCGGTTTCAACCATGGTAGATTTTTCTGAGTGAAAATTTGGGCTGCTCTTCCTGGTTTGAATAGTTGATTAACATGACCCTAAATCTTAAGTGACTTTGAAAACAAAAACGAAGGAAAGAAAGAGTTTCAATAACAAAAGAAAATCTTTGTTAATTATATAAAAGTACAGGTATCAGTTTTTGACCATAATATATATTACCTAGTGTGGACAGGATGTTTTGTAACAGAGGAGATCGGATTGGTGGAGTAAGGCTGACCTCATTCATGTTGTTGCCAGGGCCCGGTAGAGAGCTGAGGTTTGCTTTTTTGGTTTTTTGGTTTTCTTGTTTTAAAAATGGGACTGCCTCCTCCGTCAGATTTTTTTAAAGAGGGTAAAAAAATGTCGACTTCGTGGCGCTGATGTCAACCTGTTTATCAAGAGCTTTCGGCGAAGGTGAAAACAACTTTGGCTGTGTCACGAACATGCTGTCTCCGGGAATGTGAGTTGAGAGTTTGTTTTCTTCTTTTTTCCCCCTTTTTCATCATTTCTTTTCGTTCTTTGCATTTCTTGTTGTTCCTCCTCGTCCTCCTCCTCTTCTCTTGTTGTTGTTGTTGTTCTTCTTCTTCAGCTTCTTCGTCATCGTCATTGTTATTTTCCCCCCTTCTTCTGTGTTTTCTTCTTTTTCTTCATCTTTGTTTATGTCTTTTACATTTGTGCATTTATGACCTTCCTCTTTAGCTTTTACTCACATTTCATTATTTCTCTTTCCCTTATTTTTGTTTAGTTCTCCTTGTTTTTCTGCGTTATTTTTTTGTCGTGGCTGTTGTTGTTTTGTTGTTCCTCTTTTACTTTTTCTTTTTTTTCATCATCGCCTTCCATTCGAATTTTTGTTCTTCTGCTTTTTTTCTCTCCTCCTGTTAGTTTTCAGCATACCGCTACCTACACCAAAAACCATCGTGGTTGCTGCAAATTTTGATGACACTTGTTGACATTGTCGTTTTCTGTTAAAGGACATTCTTTTGGGACAATTTCTTTGGCTATGACAAGAATAATCAACGAGGTTGAGAAAGGTTTAGTCTATTCGTTCCTACGGCTAAGGCTCTGAGGTTCACTAATGCTGAGATTTTGCGTATGCAACCGTTTTTGCCTACCATCGAGGCAGCCACATTTTGACTTCGGGGACGAATATATGAAATATACAACACGTACATGTAAGAACATGTTGTATGCACTGTGTTATGAACCCCCCCCCCCCCCCCCCACAAATGCGGAGCAAGTTTGTAACACGAACAGAAATGTACTGCATACTAGGCCTATGCCTGTGTTTGATCAATCTTTGCAATGTGCATTTTGAATTTAAGATGTGTTTGGAAAGTGAGAACAGGGACGAAGAAGGGGATGAGTGTCATCTTCAGAGCTTGGTGTGTTAACCGTCTTCATGTAGCGTGTTCTAGTTGTTAGTTGTTAGTGTGTGTGTGTGTGTGTGTGTGTGTGTGTGTATGTATGTGTGTGTGAGTGTGTGTGTGTGAGTGTGTGTGATGTGTGTGTGTGTTGTTGTTGTTGTTGTTGTGTGTGTGAACCGCTTTTCTGTATAGTGTTCTAGTGCGAGAGAGAGAGAGAGAGAGAGAGAGAGAGAGAGAGGAGAGAGAGAGAGAGAGAGAGAGAGAGAGAGAGAGAGCAGAACAGATGGGGATAGAATGATGCTTGGCTTGTCTCTTGTTTGACTTCATTCCTTTACTCAGCGTTTTTCTGCTTCTCATGTAAAGTCTGTCGCCAAACGTAATTCTGATGAATGTAGGGTGTGTGTGTGTGTGTGTGTGTGTGTGTGTGTGTGTATGTGCGTGCGTGCATGCGTGCGTGTATACGTGTTTATGTGGGCATACATGCACATGTGTGTATGTATATGTATATGTGTGTACACATGTGTGTGTAACTATGTATGTATGTGTGTGTGTGTGTGTGTGTGTGTGTGTGCGCGCGCGTGTGTGTGCATGTTGTGTGTATGTGTGTGTATATCGTGTGTTTGTTTTGGTGTGTGTGTGTGTGTGTGTGTGTGTGTGTGTGTTTGTGTGTGTGTGTGTGCGTGCGCGACGTGCCATGTGCGCACATTATGCGTGTTTTTGGCAGTGTTACCAACTTCTACGAATGCTTAGATATGTAAGTCTATATTTAGAACATTCTGGGATGTGAAAAATTCTTAGAATAAAAAAAGTTTGAAAAAAAAGCTTAGATGTTTAAAGATTATTACTGCTTTACTAGTCTATGCTAATATTATTATTATTTATTTATTCATTTATCTATTTATATATCCATTTATTTTTAATTATCTTTTTTGGTATAAAATCCGAATATTGTTATAGTCCAATAGTACATGAAATCCCAAAACAGCTCAGACAATCTTTTTTAAGGCAAGACGTTGAACTATGGGTTTTTCCCTACACTTTGTTAACACAATTTGGCTATGTTACCGTAAAGTTGTGAGAGTTTGTGTCAACCTTTTAGACGCGAAGTCTCATGTGAGACTGCTTGTCACTTTTTGTCAATATGCGTTCCCTCCCTTTGTGTCTTCCTCTCTCTGAGTCTCTGTCTGTCTGTCTGTGAGAGAGTCAGTGTATGTGTGCGTGCGTAAATGACTTGTGCGAGTTTCATAGATAGGACCATGCAGTACATTACAGTTTCACGCAATATTGTACGATACATTGATACTCACTACGATAGCATGAAATAAAATGGAATATAGCACTATAAAAAAACAACAGAAAATGAAATACAAAACAATACACCATTTACACTACCCTACACCACACCACATCACATCACACACACCACACGCACCAATACACACCACATTACACCACACCACATCACACCACACCACACCACACCACACCACACCACACACACACCACACTACACTACAACACAATTTAGTATTTGCGTCGAGAAACAACAACATAACAACAACACCACCACCATCCAAAACCCAAAACGCACCAATTGAACATTTTCAGTTGCTCTGCTGCTCTAATACGATTTGAACTTTATGATCCTCAGCCCACTAGTTCTGCTGTCGTCATTGTTTGGCGCATACATTGTAGGACAACTACACACTTACACACAACACACACAACACACACCACACACACACACACACACACACACACACACACACACACACACACACACACACACACACACACACACACACACACACACACACACACACACACACACACACACACACACACACACACACACACACACACACACACACACACGAGAGTCATGGCTCCAATCAGACATCTTCAGAGACTCTCTCCTAGCAGTTTTATCTTTTTTCCTTTCCTTTCCTTCATAGAGAATTACCGAGACATCACCCTGAAGAGTTGTCAACAAAACCCTGTTCTTTGTGGCGATTGTGGTGACTGCAAAGGAATTTCCCTGTCCCAGTATTGTTGTTCTCCCTGTTTTGTGTGTGTGTCTATTTATTCCCCCTGTCTTCCTCTTTCAACATTTTCCAAGAGAACTGTTTTGGCTTGTCACTGGCTGTTGTTAGATGGCTTTGCTAACACAGTTTTGGTGCTGTTGAAAGTGTAGTCATCATATGGAACCTAGCCAAAACAGTTCTCTTGGAAAATGTTGAAAGAGGAAGACAGAAGAATGAACAGACAGCCCCCCAAAAAAAACCCTCCAGGTAGAACAACAATACTAGGACAGGAAAATTCGGTTTGCAGTCACCACAACCAACACAATCAACTGCTTGGTGATTTGTTTCACTAGGCTATTGGCAACATGTCCATTGCATCTGATGTTTCACCTTCACCTTCACCTATCCCCGTTGTCTAGCAGACCATTGAAGACGAACTCGAACTCGAACTCGAACTCGAAGGCACAGTCAGAACATAAAATAGTGGAACAGCCACCGTGGAACAATGGTTAGTGCATTAGTTTCCTCAGTGAAAGGTTGTGGGTTCAAATCTTATGAGTCGTAGGGTTTTCTCGGACCCAGTTGAGCTCCTACCAAGCGTAAGTTTGCTATAGGCTAAATGGGAAGACTGGGACCACGCAGTCGAGCATTAGTTACTGTATGGACGCAGTTTTGAGAGTGTTGCTCAAATTACCTTACTATCACTGTAAGTGTCTGTACCTCTCGGGCCTAGTTGAACCGAGATATAATTATGATAGGAAACCTACAGTATAGGTCCATCATATAGTCTCAAAGCTCCAGCATCGTCATTAAATCATCCTCATCCCCATCGAACGTCATGCAACACAAGGAAATTGCCTATGACTTGATGGCCCCGTTGGTCTGGTCTCCAGGTAGCCATAGTTTCAGTTTGCGTACACATAAGTAAGTGCTGGTGGTGTGCTCATGTCAAAGTCTCTAAGGTCTCAGTGGAGATTGATGGGAGACGTTCGTTATGGAGACGTTGTGATGGTTGCCACTGTATGTGGGCTCCGCGACAATGCAAATATTGTCAGTTAAGGGGCTTAGTAGGTGGTGTCCTCCGTATATTGGACACAACTGATCAGCACAGAAGCAGCCGAGTAGCAGTGCACAGCTCTTCTGGCTGGTGGCCTCACGGCAATCTAACATTAACAAACCCTCTGACTTTATCTTCTTTTTATTTTGTTTTAATTTCTATTTTACATTATATCACTTAAGTCACGGCAGATGTCTCTGCATGAAATTCGGGCTGCTCTCCCCGCGGAGAGCGCGTCACAACAAGAGCAGCGCCACCCATTTTTCTTTTCCTGTCTGCAATTGTATTTATTTCCCAATCAGAACGGCTTTTTTCTACATAAATTTGCCAGGGATAACTCTCTTGTTACCGTGGGTTCTTACACGCGCGCTAAATAATTATGCGTAGCACACGAGACCTCGGTTTATCGTCTCATCCGAAAGACTAGCACCCAGATGACCACTCATGGTCTAATGGATGGGACAAAAGTTTTGGGACCAAGCGGGGATTGAACCACCGCACACTTCCGACCCAGACTTTTCGCTTTCTAGGCAGATGTGTTACTCTAGACCACCGATCCACCCGACACGATGAGCCAGCCTAGGTATGGCTTGAGCTGTGAGATCGGAATGAACGGCGTAGGAAGAGCAGGGCAGGTATGTTAGGAAAAGTGATGCACAAGGCCCCGCTCCCCCCAGAAACACAACAAATTAACATAGACAAAACCCCAACTACAACAACAAACCCCCCACGTGTGAATCAAAGCAACACCCCCCAAAAAAACCCCAACAACAACCAACCAAAAAAACAACAACAAAAGACCAAACCAAAACAAACCTAAACAAAACAACAAAAACCCATCTTCCACGCAAAACCCAAAACAACAATAAACCCCCCACATTTTCTCAACAGCAGCAGCAGCATCAGCAGCAGCAGCAGCAGCACAGCAGCAGAAGCAGCAGCAGCAGCAGCAGCAGCAGCAGCAGCAGCAGCAGCAGCAGCAGCAGCAGCAGCAGCAGCAGCAGCAGCAGCAACAACAACAATCCCTAAAAACACTCTCACACGAAGGAAAACTACGCTGCAAAAAGGAAAGGGAAGCTAATTTACAAAGACCCTGGTAGAAGAAGAAGAAGAAGAAGAAAGAAGAACAATGCAAAGAAGAAAATGCAAAGAAGAAGAAGAGGAAGAAGAAGAAAAAGAAGAAGAATGCAAAGAAGAAAAATGCAAAGAAGAAGAAGAGGAAGAAGAAAAAAAGAAGAAGAATGCAAAGAAGAAGAAGAAGAAGAAGAAGAATGCAAAGAAGAAAAAGAAGAATGCAAAGAAGAAGAAGAAGAATGCAAAGAAGAAGAAGAAGAAAAAGAAGAAGAATGCAAAGAAGAAGAAGAAGAAGAACAAGAAAAATAATGTAAAGAAGAAGAGGAAGAAAAAGAAGAAGAATGCAAAGAAGAAGAGGAAGAAAAAGAAGAAGAATGCAAAGAAGAAGAGGAAGAAAAAGAAGAAGAATGCAAAGAAGAAGAAGAAGAACAAGAAAAATAATGCAAAGAAGAAGGAAGAAAAAGAAGAAGAATGCAAAGAAGAAGAGGAAGAAAAAGAAGACGAATGCAAAGAAGAAGAGGAAGAAAAAGAAGAAAAATGCAAAGAGGAAGAAGAAGAAGAAGACTAGACAGAGAAAACTCCGGTCACAAACAAACAAACAAAACAACAAAAATACAAACCAAACGAACGAACGAACAAACAAATGAGCTACCCAGCAAGCAAACATACAAACAAACAGATCAACAGTAAAAACAATACCGCGTTGCTGTTGAGCAGATCGTTGACACCTTCTCATTGACGGTAACCTTAGCTTACACATTATTATGCCTTTGACAGACTCTCCACAAGCCTGTATGCAAATGCCCTCTCTGAAGCCTTGCGGGTGTGAAGCAGTTGTCGCAAAAAGGGCAAGGGACACTAGGAACACAGCAAACAAAAAGGAAGAATGGCGCACATGGGACAAAGGGATATCAAGGACTTAATATCTGTCTACACGGCAGGAATCCCAAATTGAGCGTTAGGGGCCAGGCACGTGTGCTCAAATGTGACGAACTAGAAAAGAAGCTCCACATGTAACAATGATGGTCTTAGTGTTACAGACATGATTTTAAGTTAGAAAGATGTGTTCATCAACAACAGAATGTAGAACTCATGCATGTCAGTATTATTTTTGTTAAGCGTTGACATTGGCAAGTACATTAGGAAAAGCAAAACAGAACAGTTCGTGCTTGTCATCGGCATACGTTGATCTTACTTTGTGCTGTCCTAAACTGGATCTGCATCCGCACTGAATCTATGAACGCATCATGTCACACATAGTGTGCATTTGACGCCTGTTTCACTTTTTTGCTATTAAAAGAATGGTTTCTTTTTGATGTTGAATGTATAACTGCATATTCTGCACGCGCGCGCGCGCGCACGCACACGCACGCACGCACGCACGCGCACACACACATATTTATATAATATAATATATTCCATATAATATATATTATCATGCAAGCCTTGATTGCGAAAACTGCCGCCACAGTAGAATCAGTTTATTTTAGTAGATACACTAAACAGAACGAAGGCAAGTGAAATAGCATGACTGATGGATAGAGTTTCTGTCGGAGTTAAAAAAAAAAAAGACTAGCGATGTCTTCAGCGCGTGAAAGAACCCACGGCAACAAGAGTTATCCCTGGCAAATTTCTGTAGGAAAAAAGCCACTCTGGTAGGGAAACAAATACAACTGCAGACAGGAAAAGAAAAATGGGTGGCGCTGCTTTTGTGGCGACGCGCTCTCCCCGGGGAGAGCAGCCCGAATTTCATTCACTTCAGTTATTGAAATCATGTACCAAAATAAAATGGTAGAACCAAGTCAAGTCCAATCAAGTAAAGTCAAGCCAAATTATTCCTAGCAGTCCTACCCCCTCTCTCTACCCCTCCCCCACCCCCCTACCCTCCGTGTTTGTGCACATAGAAAAAACAAACCATACACACAAAACCAACCAAACTTATGACCAGCAGTTGAGATCATTTGCAGGAAACCATCCTGGCCCATGACCCTACGCTTTCATAGTCGCAGGTCCGCACACAGATGGACGCGCAGGAAATCAGGCAGAAGGAAAGAATCGGTGTGCATGCCAACAAACAGCTTCTGTCGACGCTTTCAGAGAAATATTGAAGGAAAATACTTGAGGAATTTCGGCCAGCTTCACACAACCTGCTGTTAGCCTGCAGCAAATATCGCTTGGCAATAACGCCCCAATATTTCTGAGCAAATAACATGATCTTTTTCGTTTTTTCCCGAAACGAATCTCTCGCTTTATGTGTGTGTGTTGTTGTTGTTTGTGTGTGTTTTGGTGTGTGTGTGTGGTGTGTGTGTGTGTGTGTGTGTGTGTGTGTGTGTGTTGTTGTTGTTGTTGTTGTTGTTGTTCAATTCATTTAACGTCTTTTCACAGTTGTGATATTAGGCGTGGGGTGGGGGGGGGGGGGGGGGGGGGGGGGGCGGGCGGGGGGAGAAGGAGGGTGTATGAGTGTCAAGAGAGGAAGGTGTAGTTGGTACTGTACAGGCAGGGAACAATGCATGCAAAATGATAAAATAAAAAATAAAAAAAAGAACAACCAAAATTATAGAAAAAACAACAACACCGTTACATTACTAACCTATTGAACTACAATAAACAACAGGAAAATGCAATTCTAACAATTTCTAACAAAATCAGTAATTCCAATGAACAATGTAAATAAAATTTCAACTACTGAATTTCACGTGAAAAAACCCAAACCTATCTTAATGTGTGTAACCCCCTCCCCTGCCCTCAAAAGAAACCCAAGAAGCAACTCCCCCCCCCCCAACCACCCCCACCCTGGAAGAAAAAAGCTGAACCCTTAAAACAAGAGCGAGAAACACCCAACAACAGCAAAACCCAATTACAAACACAATATCTCTAGCCCCCTCCTATGAAACAAACACGATAAACAATAGGAATGCAACAACTGTGAAACAGGAGGCATATAGCAAAGAAAAAAGGATAATGATAATTTTAAAAAAATCTAACAAGCTCAAAAACATAATTTCTGGACTAGAGCGTCTTTTAAGTCCAAAGCAATCACAATAACAAACCAACTGGACTATGCATAAGCGATCTAAAAAAGTCGTACATAAGTGACAGACTGCTAAATATTGCTGATGGAGAGGATGCCATCAAAACGGGAATGTGCCCTTTTAAACTGCGGCATGTTAATATATGGTCTGCTGTTATATTATTACCGCATATGCAAAAAGCGAAAGTTCCATTCTGGGAACTCAAACGAGCAAGGTTGTTGTTGGTGTGTGTGTGTGTGTGTGTGTGTGGTGTGTGTGTGTGTGTGTGTGATCTACCGATTATATAACACCATGCATATGCAGGACCTGAAACTCATAGCTGCATGTTTGCGAACACACACACACACACAAACATAAGCACACACACACAAACATAAACACACACACACACACACACACGCATACACACACATACACACATAAACACACACACACAAACATAAACACACACACACACACACACGCACGCACGCTCGCACGCACGCTCGCACATACACACACATATCATTCATAGTGAGAAGACGTTACATTGAAGAATGATGACAATAAATGCAACACACACACATCACACACACACACACACACACACACACACACACACACACACACACACACACACACACACACACACACACACACACACACACACACACACACACACACACACACACACACACAACAACGCACACACACACACACACACACACACACACACACACACACACACACACACACACACACAACACACACACACACACACACACACACACACACACACACACACATCAATCACTCACCACACACACACTAAAGACAAAAAAAAAAAACCCGCACAAAGAGCAGTAGATTATCCATTTTCTGTGGACGGATGAAAACAGGTGGAGACAATTTAGCAATTCCAGACACCATTATGCAAATTGCTGCCACATTCTTGAAGTAATCGCTGACAATGATCCTCTCAATTCTAGGACCATTGTTCTTGTGAACATAAAACCCACAACTTCCAATATTGTGAACTCTTTCAGTGTCTTGCTTTGTTCGTCTTTCCTTTTGTTTTTCTTCCTGTTTCAGTCAGTCAGTCAGTCAGTCAGCCAGTCAGTCAGCCAGCCAGCCAGACAGTCAGTCAGTCTCTCTTTGCTGATTGTCTATCTGTCTGACTCTCGAGTACGTTCCTACTTTCTTTGATCTCAACAGTCGACCAGTAAGATAATGGATATGTGTGGATATTTGTTTTATTAGTCTTTGTATCACCATACATTGTCATCCCCATCATTGTGAAAAGATAAAGATTAAATGAAAAAAAAGGCAATGACTATGAAAAGTTTCAGAGCTCAGTGTTTGGTGCTGTGTGTGTGTGTGTGTGTGTGTGTGTGTGTGTGTGTGTGTGTGTGTGTGTGTGTGTGTGTGTGACTGTCTCTGTCTCTCTGTGTCTGTGTCTGTCTGTCTGTCTCTCTCGCTCTTCCTGTACCACGTTGAAATGAATGTCGAGTTATGCGTTATGGGCTTAATGACCAAGAAGTAAATGTCCTTCTATATTCGTATTCTTCGTGATAAAGTCTCACACACATTTATCATCTGGAAGAGAATTCATTGTCACACTATTTTGTTTTGTAATTTTACATTACGTCTCAGACATCATTTGTCATACTGCCATAAATCATAAGTTCACCTTATATCTCATTAGGTAGATTCTATATAGAGCAGAAACTTGCTCTAGAAAATAAAAGTTGGTGCTGTGTTATGATTTTTTTTTAACAATAAACAGCAGTACTTACTTTCGTTTCTTCAAGCATCAATAGAAGGAGATCTCAATCCCATGACTTTATAAATCCACAAATAAATATGTGAGTAAATATGTGACTCACACACACAGACACAGATATGCACACACAGACAGACACACACAGAGATAACATTCACACACATACACACATACGCACGCACACACACACACACACACACACACACACACACACACACACAACACACACACACACACACAAAACACACACACACACACACACTCCCTTCCACTCCTCCCACACGTACCCCCCCCCCCCCAAACACAACAACAAACATACAAAAAAACCCAACAACCCACAAATTCACAGAGCTTCAGATCTATGGAAGCACGCAAAGTGCTAATTAAGATCTAGCATTCTTTCACCGAGAAACGATTCTGAGGACACTTGTGTGTTGAGAAAAAGAAACCGGAAATGATTGTTTTCTGTCAACAAATCACAGAATAAATTAATAGCAGGCACTCTGTTTGGAGAAAGCGACGGATGTGAGCGAGACGCGAATTCAGTATTCCCATGCGTGCCAAAGTTCGTTTTTCTCCCCGTCATTCCACGCCTTCGACCATGTTTTCACTCTTCGTGTTTATGTACCCCTATCTGTTTCTGTCCGGTTTCTTCCCAGTTTCTGTCTTCTTTCTCCGTGTGCTTGCCTGTCTGTCTGTGTCTCTCTGTCTCTGTTTCTGCTTGTCGGTGTTCTCTCTGTCTCTGTTTATGTCTGTCTGTGTTCTCTCTGTCTCTGTTTATGTCTGTCTGTGTTCTCTCTGTCTCTGTTTCTGTCAGTATAAAAGTCTGTTTCTGTTTCTTTCTATCCGTGTGTCTGTCTGTCTCTATCCTGACTGACTGTCATTGGTAGCGATGGTACGAGCATATACAATCTAGTGAAAGATATAGACCCTATGGATATTTTCTAAACTTACATGACATCAAACCTTGTTTAAAACTTGAAATAGATATACGTTTCAAAAGGACAATGGCTAAGTTCAGTCTGAGGTGTGTCAGATATAAAAAGTAAAGGTGTCCCATAACCTTTAAGGTCGTAGGGGAGCCAGGCGTCAGAGATCTCACTTCTCTAGGGGCCAGCATATTGAGGGCGGCGCCCATCTCCTCTCCCTCGCTGCTTTACCTTCCCCGATCCTAAAGAGGTCAGGTACCTATTTACAGTTGGGTGAACTGGGGGACTGTACTGAAGCCAAGGCGAGCAAACGGTCACCCATCCAACTGGTAACCACGCTCGACGCTGCTTAACCTTGGCTGGGAGGAAAACGAGTGCTCCGTCCATTGAGCCATCCCGTCCCCGTGTCAGATATAGATATCCATAAACTTCGATATAGAATGCACAATAACTCTGATGCAACGTGCCCTTTATGTAAGTAACAGAAGATCATGCATATATTGTTTTATGTTGTCCTGCATTAAATGTACTAGCCAGCCTAATGCATTTATACTCTGTTAACTCTTCGGATGTAGTAATCCCGATAGCATTAACTTCGGCTTTAAATTTATGCAAACACAGTAGAATATATACTACTCTCTCTTTGTCGCATTATTTACGTCAGCACTCATCAGGTAACAGAAACACTAACATACCCAGCATGCACCTGAAGCTTCGTAAACGCACTGGAAATTACTGTAGGTGAATTATCCGCTACGTGTATTTCTCGGCCATGACTGAAAACACAAACTGACACACGCTGCTACAGCCGAGTGGCTAACACGTCCGACTTCAGTCCCTGGGTCCGTGAAGGTGTGGCTTCGAACCTCGGCGGCGTCTGATGAGTTAAGGGTGGTTTTATTTTTTTTACGAGCTCTTAGGTCAGCTTCTAGTGAAGACCTGCCAGTGCCCTAGTTCCGCCCCGTGTATATTCACATGTAGAAGATCAAATATGCACGTTAAAGATCCTGTAAATCACGTCAGCGTTCGGTGGGTTGCGGAAACACGGACATGCCCAGCACACATCTACGAAGTCGGAATGCAGCTACCTTCAAAGTGGGCAAAAACGGTCCCATGCACAAAATCTCATAATTGGTGAACCTCGGAGCTCTAACCGAGGAATGACCCTAACCCCTATCCCCAAACCCCATCCCTCCCAAAACCCACAAAAACTAAAACTAACTGGATTAATACATTGGAACCACAAACACAACTTGAGCAACTTTCCACCGGTTTCACACCAAAATCACGACTCGCCTCCTCTCCCTGCCCCATCCTACAGCCTGTTTGAATACTCAGTTGTCTGTGTGTATTGAGTCCCCCCCACCCCGTTCGAAAGCAAATATTCACTCTTCTGATAGCGAGGCAGGTACACACCTTGTCAAGAAAATCTTTTTGAAAAAAAGAAGAAAAGAAATCTTTTTGCAACAGGGTGTTTGAGATGAAGCTGCTTGCAAAGGCGAACAGAGAGAGGGGAGAGAGAGAGAGCGAGAAGAGAGAGAAGAAGAGAGAGAAGAGAGGAGAGAGAGAGAGAGAGAGAGAGAAGAGAGAGAGGAGAGAAAGACAGAGAGAGAGGAAGACAGAGAAAGAGACTGAGAGAGAGAGAGAGAGAGAGAGAGGAGAGAGAGAGAGAGAGAGACTGAGAGAGAGGCAGAGAGACAGGAGAGAGAGAGAGAGAGAGAGAGAGGAAGACAGAGGAGAGAGAGAGAGAGAGAGAGGAAGGAGAGAGAGAGACAGAGAGCATGAGAGAGACAGACAGTCAGACAGAGAGAGAGAGATAGAGAGAGACAGAGAGAGAAGAAACCTGGGAGAGGAAGAGATGCATGTTTCCCCTTGCACTCGGGTGGCTTTGGGTTTTCTTTGTTGAGCGTGTTAATGTAGAAATGTAATTTCCCCCTTCCTCTCTCAGAGTTTGAAAAAAAAAAGTAAAAAAAACCCCAGTTGGGTCAGTGTCAGATTGAGTGGTAGCATTTTCAACCTGTTTTAGCCAACGCTTTCAGCAAACTGTAAACAGCTTACACTTTGTCACGAAAGCTAGACATGCATTCTGTTTGAAATGTTTCCTTCCTATGTGTCTTCTTCTTGATTCTTCTTTTTCTGTTTGCACCTGTTCTTCTTTTTGCCGGATATGATTGTATTTTTGGTTTCCTTCTTCTTCATGTTCTTCTTGTTCTTGTTCTTCTAGTTCTTGTTCTTCATTTTCATCTTCTTGTTGTTGTTGTTGTTGTTGTTGTTGTTGTTGTTCTTCTTCTTCTTCTTCTTCAAATTTTTCAAATTCTTCTTCTTCTTCTTTATGCTTTCTTTCTTTTCCCTCCTCCTGTTCGTTCTTTTCTTCCTGTTCTCATTTTCTTATTTGTTTATTTTGTCAATTTGGCGATCATGATATTGATCATCATCCATCTTCTTTTCTAATCCCCCTTGTATTTATTTTCGCATCCTCCCTTTGTTTCGTTTATTTCCATATCGTTTTTTTGTCCTCTCCTTGTTTTTGTTTTGCACATTATATCTATTCAGTCGTTCGAAATTCTGCCCATGCTGTGAGGATTGTTGATATTGTTGTTTCTTGTTGAATCAGTTCGTCAATTTGTCTGTACGCTTATCATCACGACACCACCTGCCTGCATCATTTTTCTGTTTCAACATTGTCACCAAATAATAATGGGTTTCAAGCTTTAGGGTTAAACGAAAACATTGCAAGAAACACACACACACACACACACACACACACACACACGCACGCACACACACACACACACACAATATTCATAACAAAACTCTCAAAAATTAAATATACATAAATAAAACAGGCAAATGAAAAAATCTGTTGGCGTTTCAGAATAATTAATATCACTTTATAAAGTGTTATTCTTGTTTTTTTTGCTTATGAAAATATATTTTTTATACATAGGCTCTGTTTATTTTTTAAATATTAAACGAGAAAACGGCTTAGGCTAAAAGGTTTGTCATTGATTGATGCAAACAAATCACCAAAGCCTACGTTGAAGCGTTGTTAGGCTTGACAATGTTATGTTAAGATTGACTTAGAGCACAACATGCTTTTTGTGCAACAGCCTGTACTCTCCCCTAAAGGAAAAACAAAGTTATCTGAAGTCGGAGTATGGATGACGGTGGGGTATTTGAAAACAGCCATACACTCATGCCCCTCATCCAGTGTGTACTTACACTCTCAAGGTGATTTCCAATGGTTATGAATGACACCGAGTACATGTTCTGGATGGCCTCTATCTATCTGTTCTTTTATCTCTTTTATTTCAAGGATAATGGAATAAGCACTCTTGTGATTTTTTTAAAACATCCAAACCCCGTATGTATGCAGTTTGATAGATGTTGTCATCCCTTCCCACTGGCACACAATGGCCTACTCTTCCGAAAAGTGGAACAAGTTTTAGCGTGTACGCAAGATGTCATGCATCTATTCGCACACGGGACCTCGGTTTATAGTCTCATTCGAAGAACTTTTGGGGAGAGTGGAGTCGGCACTGATGTTAACTTCAGAGAAAAATATCCCCTTGAACGGAGTTCGAACCCGGGTCAGCAGATCACGAGCGCAATGCGCAACGCTCTAACCAACCAGGCTATCCCGTCCCCCCTCTCTCTGTTCTTAAGTTTTGGGAACGCCCAACAGCAATAGGAAAAGAGATAAGAAACATAAAACCTAAAAGATTCCAGGACGATAGCTTGTTTTAGTATCTGATTTGCAATATTTGCAAAATGATGGCAAACCCTCCTTTTTTGAATTCCCAAAGACAATTCACAAGACATGGGAAAGATGTGTGAAAGCAAGTAGACCCAGTACCAGAAACTGACCACTCCGGTTCTATCCAATTTTTGCGTCCACAGATTCGTTCGACACATTCTCCTACCAAACCTGAAGTCAACATACAAGACTTTGTTTTTTTCTTTTAAAATTCACGACGGTCCATTCAATGTAGTTTTCTTAAAAGACTACATGCAGTGGTTAGTCAGGTACGTTGATACTTTCTTTTTCTCTGTATTTCTTGTTTTAAATTTCTTTCTCTCTGCATGTTTTTTGTGTGTATATTTCTCTTGTCTAAGTCTTTCTGTTGTGGTGGTTTTGAAATGCCCAACTGTCAATGGTAGTACAGATTTTTTCTGTGTCAATGTCTCTCTGTCTCTCTGTCTGTCTCTGTCTCTCTTTCTCACACACAGACAGAAACATACATACACACACACTCCCCCCCCCCCCCCCCACACACCAAATCTGCCAGCCCCCATCTATTGCGTTCACACCTTACAGTCAGGAAGGAAGCTGAACAGACTTTCAGTCCACGGAGCTTCTGGTCACCTCCCTGTAGTGTTGTTCATGACCAGATAATGCTGTTTTCTGGCTCTGTATGTGTGTGTGTATGTGTGTGTATGTGTAGTGTGTGTGTATGTGTGTGTATGTGTAGTGTGTGTGTGTATATGTGTGTCTGTATGTGTGTGGTGTGTGTGTGTGTGTTTGTGTGTGTGTGTGTGTGTGTGTTTGTGTGTGTGTGTGTGTGGTGTGTGTTCCTGGCCTCCCTTCGCTGCTTGTTGTCCATGACAACATACTGCTTCTTTCTGGCTGTTCTGTAGTGTGGTGTGTGTGTGTGTGTGTTGTGTGTGTGTGTGTGTGTGTGTGGTCTGTGTCTGTGTCTGTGTGTGTGTCTGCGTGTCTGTGTGTGTCTGTGTGTGTTTATGTCTGTGTCTGTGTACCTGTCTGTATGGGTGTCTGTGTCTGTGTATGTGCGTACGTGCATGCGTGCGATCGAACGCGTGTAGTTCTTTTACGTCTGTTGCTGTCTGTGATGTAATAGAAAGAAAAACAGAAAATAGGGGGAGAAGCAAACGGAACAAGAGAGAGAGATTTTATTTTATTTTAATTTTATTGTTTTATATCGAGGATAATGGAATAAGCACTTATGCGTTTTTTTCACATTCAGTCCCCGTGTTTATGCAGTTTTGTAAATTCTTTCGTCTGTTCCCACCGGGACACAATAGCCTACTCTTACGTAAAGCAGAACAGGATTTAACGTGTGCGCAAGATGTTCTGCGTACGTTCGCACACGGGGCCTCGGTTTACAGTCTCATCCGAAGGACTTTTGGGGGGGGGGGGGGAGGGAGTGGAGTCTGCACTGATGTTAACTCCAGGGAAAATATCCCTTGAACGGAGAGAGAGAAAGAGATAGGTAGATAGATAGATAGATAGATAAATAGATAGATAGATAGATAGTAGTAGATAGAAGAGAGAGAGAGATGAGAGAGAGAGAGAGAGGAGAGAGAGAGAGAGAGAGGAGAGAGAGAGAGAGAGGAGAGAGAGAGGAGAGAGAGAGAGAGAGAGAGAGAGAGGATGTTAAATTCTTTACTAAAAAAATATTTTCCAAATTCAAGGCTTTTCTGAATGGGAAAGCAGCATAAGTTGAGTGGGCCTGACAAGCACAGCTATGTTGCAAGCATAAGGGCAACATCAGCCACATGGATTTGTTTTTGGCTGCCCTGGTCGGGAGAAGATATCCCCATGTGAGTCTAGGTGACTGACTGACTGACTGACTGACTGACAGACAGAAACATCCATCACCATCTCGTTTCCCTACTGACTGGAAAGCACTGTGGTGACTGTGTTTGAATATGCTGTGTTGTGTTGTATTTGTAGGAATGTAGTGATTGTATTTGAATATGGTGTATTATGTCTTGTTTATTGGAATGTAGTGATTGTATTTGAATATGCTGTATTATGACGTTGAGTTTATCAGAAATGTAGTGATTGTATATGAATATGGTGTGTTATGTTTTTGTGTTTATCAGAATGTAGTTTTTGTATTTGAATATGGTGTATTATGTTGTTGTGTTTATCAGAATGCAGTGATTGTATTTGAATATGGTGTATTATGACCATACGTTTATCAGAATGTAGTGATTGTATTTGAATATGCTGTATTATGTTGTATTTGTAGGAATGTAGCAATTGTATTTGAATATGCTGTATTATTTTATTTTGTTCGCATGACCTTGAGGGTTTTTTTTGCCTGTAATGTGGTCCATTTGTATCTTTTAATATTTTGTGATCGTGGTTTAAGTCGTTACTTTTTTTTGCCCTGTTGGGTCGTATTATTTCTTTCACTGCTTAGAATCGTATTTGGGGTTTTTTTGTTTATTACATTACTTTCGTCATTTTGCTTTATGTACTATTATTGTTATTATTATTAGACGGGATAGCTCAGTGGTCGGAGCACTCGCTTTCCTCCAGCCAAGTTAAGCAGCGTCGAGCGTGGTTACCAGTTGGATGGGTGACCGTTTGCGCGCCTTGGCTTCAGTACAGTTCCCCCAGTTCACCCAGCTGTAAATGGGTACCTGTCCTTTAGGAGGGAAGGAAAAAGCAGCAGGGGGGAAGGGGCGCCCCCCCTAAATATGCTGGCCCTAGAGAAGTAGGTCTCTGACGCCTCGCTCCCACGCCCTTGTAGGTTAGGGGGACACCTTTCCCTTTTTATTATTTTTGTTAGGTGAAAAAATCGATTGTTTATGATAACTGAGTAAAGGGTGTTTTTTAAAAATGTGTGAGTGATCTGCAAAATTTTTTTTTAAAAAGTGTATTTTCACGGAACCCTAGGTTTTTAAACAAGTAAAACATTTTAAGTTCTGTTAGAAAACCTGAGGTTAGAGAGGGTTTTAAATATCTTTAAAAAAAATAAAACGTGGAAAAAAAAAACATATGAAAAAAATTTTCCCACTGTTTTTCCCCCCCCCCCCTATCTTCCCTTTTTTAAAAACCCTAATTAATCTTTCAGTGATTTTTCTCAGTACACCATTCTTATACCCATTCAGGGAAAAGTGCAGTGGACTTCCCAATCCTCTCTGTTTTTATGGGCAGAACAAGTCTTTTTCTTTCGATCACTCCACTTCGCGCCATTGGGCCCTTAGAGAGGCCCCTCATAGTAAATTAAACTCCCCTAATTTTTGGCCATGGACGTATGACACAGCCTTCGTTATGTACTAAAAAGTCAGGGACGCTGAAATCAAAGGACAAAAATTGATGCCCATGCCGCACGCGAGGGTTTTTATGGAAGAAAATTTTTTTGGGATTTTTTAAATAAAAGGCCCGTTGATCATAAAAAAGAGATCGTAAAAACAATTATTTTGTAAAGCTATGCTGTAGCAAAAGTAAACTTACTGGATTTGAGAATATATAATACGACTTTCAAGAAACCCATGCCTGAACACTCACACGCAGTGTGTACAGAGAGAAATGGCAAGAAAACAGTTTTGAGAGGGGATAGATAGAAACACACAGACAGACACACACACACACAACGTGTCAAGCACCCACCATGCTACACCCATTCACACCAAACCACACAATTACAAAATTACATATTTTTCTTACCGTGATGTCGCTCACACCAAACACACACACCACTCGCACACACACACACACAACACACTCAACACCACACACCCACTCACACACATACACAACACATCACCACAAACCACACAACAGCACACTCACAACACACCCCACAAACAAACACACAAACATCACACACAAAGCCACAACCACCTCACACACAACACACAAAAAAACCATCGCACACCACACACATCACACACACACAAGTGTACTAAAAGTCATGTGATGATTGTTACAGTAGGCCATGTCAATTATCCCTCTAAAACCTCTATGTAATCTAGATTTTTTTTTTAAAAAGCTCTTTGATGTCTTCTACCTGTTCCTCTGTCAAACTCTGCCTCCCCTTCTCTCTCAGGAATTAATGTGTTCATGTTTGCAGTTTTCCCTTTACAAAGGTTTCCCACAGTGAAATCGTTTTTTGTCAGTTATCAAGCTGATTATTGAACTTGTATATGATAGGACTTTGAGCAATAACAGTTTTTTTTAACTGTACGAAAAAGGAAAAAGGATACTTATTCCAAGCCGAAAGTCTATTTTCAAAACCTTAATTTTTTCCATTTGATTCTTTTTCTTTTCTTTTTTTTTTTCTTTCCTGTACGATTTTTTGTTAAGCTTTATAGGATTTGCATTGCATTGTAACAAAATATTCTCAATTAGTGTGTTAGTTTTACATTTATTTGTAATAAGTTATTTTTGTTAGATAAAATTATTGAAAAGATCCATACCTGTATTCTTAGTGGTCTTTATATTTCAATTAGTGTTTTTTTTTTTTGTTTTAATTTTTAATTCTGTATATTTTATTTTTTGATTTTCATTGTGGTTTGCTCTTTAAAACTGAAATTCAACCACCCTTTAAAACGCACTCCTCCCTCTACGCCATGTCTTTACAAAGACAAGGGGGCAAAAAAAACATGGTCTACAGGGGCCTACCTAAACAAACAAGGGAAACCCAATAAAAGATGCATTGCTGGGCATACTTTTAATGATGGGAATGGAGTTTCATTTATTGGGCTTTGGGTAAATTTCCGCCTTTCTTCAAATAAACTGATGCAGAAAAACCATTCAGGATACCAAATATTTCGCCAAGATCCCTAAAACCAAAACTACAGGCCTATTACATATTTCCATCTTATTATGCTGTCAAAGGCTATACAATTTTGATGTGTTATATTTCGATTCGATTTGGGTTTAGAAAAAAAATTAAAGCACAGTAGTCCCTTTTGATAGGATTCATATACAGAAATCCGTCAGAACCACTTTGGTTTGATAGATTCAATTCTCAAATGGATAAATTGAAACTTTTAAACTGTGAAACTATTATTCTTGGAGATTTTAACAGACTTACTAAAACCCTAAAAAAAATGGAACCAAAAAAATTAGTTTGGGTCGGGAACAACTTAGATAAACCCACAGTATAACAGATAACTCAGTAACTTTAATTGTCATATTTTAAACTAATGCAAACAGACATAGCTGAAGTATGTCTCGTTGTGTTTGCAGCGATATAATCTGTCTGCTGTTCTTGGTTAACCCGTCGCAAAAAATTCCTAAATTGGATAAACATTTTACGACGATTCAAACACTTTGTGAAGATAATTTTCTTTCGGACCTGATGAAATACCATTACACGATGTATACCAAATCAAGACCCGATGAAGCTGCTAAAATTTTGGGGTTACATATTTTTCTCAGTGAATGACAAACATGCCCCTTTTATAAAAAAGAGTTAAGAAAAAACCAAACCTCCTGGATCCCAAAAGACTAAAATTTCTGAGATAAACTTAAGAAACACCTAAAAACCAGGTACACATGAACAATCAGGACAAAAAGGAAATAAAGTAAATTTCCCATTAAACGCAGATCAAAAGTAATTACTTTCAACAGTTGTTAATTACCACTAGTGACTCTCGCCAGATTTGGAAAGCCATCGAAACATAGTAAAAAAGGTTTCAAAAAGTCATTCATTAAAGACATTTCAACTGATAAATTTAAACAGCCATTTTAAAATGTAAATAAAGTTATAACTGTGACAAGTAAAGCGAAAATGATCTCATTACCTTTACAACAAATATTAACTCAAAAATTTAACTTTCCATTATCTCAGTCAATGACAACCTTTTGATGTATTAGAAGCATAAAAATGCAAACGATTCTAAAACACGTGATCTAGACATATTTTAGATGCTCGGATATAAAACTCGTAGCGGTTATGTTAAACACTAACTTATCTTAAACTGTGTATTGAAAAAAATTTGTTTTTTAAAGTTTAAAAGGCAAAAAGTTATACTGTCATAAATCAGGTGACTGCTCTTCCTTCAAATACGGGCCCAAATTCAATTCTCTTTTCAATTAACCTTTTAAAAACACAATACAAACATCCTAAATTCTTATTTTATAAAAACAATCTATTGCACGGGGATCAAGGGTTTCGTAAAAATATTTCCTGTCATCTCTAACTCAGCCAGACAGCTCCTACAAATATAAAGGGACAATAAGTTTACGGGCCTCCTTTTTGTTGACTTTGAAAAGCATTGATGTGATCAACCACTCTTTGTTATTGCGTAAATTAGAATTGTACAAACTGCCACCTGAAGTTATCCAACTACTAGAAATTTTCTGTCCAATAGGCAGCAGCTTGTGTCTGAAATAACAAGCATCAGAAATTACTACCCATGAATGGGTACCACAAGCCCGTTATTGGACCACTCTTGTTTTTCAGTCTATGTAAATGATTTACCCTGTTTTTTTTAATGTAATTTTGAATTTTCTGACGATACCACTCTCTTTTGCAGGATTCAGACTTCGCAATTAATAGCAAACTTCATAAAGGATGACAGATTGTTATTTGACTCAAAAACCACATGTTAAAGCACAAAAAAACAAAATGTATGTACGTATCGCAAAAGAAAAGGCAAAAATGAATGATTGGTTTAACCTCTGTTGTTGGATAACGGAATATTGAAGAGTACTCCCCATAAAATATTAGGTGTTACCATTGACAAAAAATGACTTGACTGATCACATAATGTCACATGTAACGCCTAGCTCACAAGGCTAAATTCATTCCAAATTAAACACTTCTAAAAAAACATTTCTCGAAACTATTTTTTCGGTCCATTCTACCAATCATTGACTAGCGTCAACTATTGGGATCTTGCAGTGAAAGACTTTAAAATTATTCCGCTTATTAAAAGAAGCAGTAAAACTGTATTGTTAAAAAAAGCACCCTACAAAATTTTAGGATTATCAAATAAATTCCTACATTTCGAACCCACCCCTTCATTCAATAAAGCTGTGTTTTTTGCAAAAAGTTGTTAAACAAAAAGCACCTCCCAAGATTACAAAGTTTCAAAGTTAACCAAACATGACACAACCATTGGTAACAAATTTTCCCAAAACCAAATATATAAAATCGAGCCTCTTGTATTCAGGCAGTGACTATGGAAAAACTCCCCCAAAATTTGAAATGTTTTAAAAGCAAAAATCAGTATAAACACATCTAAAAAGATTTTTCATGAATAAAAGTCAGAACACGACTTGTAATTAGAGAGTGGTGTTTAAGTGTCACTGCTTTTCTTGTCATTTAAAAAAATAAAATGACCAAATTTCATATTTTATAGAGTACTGTGGGAACTTGATCTATATATGGGTGATATGTATCAACCCCAGAACTTTTAATCTGATGTGTTGTGTGTGTTTTGTGTGGTTGTGTGTGTGTGTTTAAAGTGTGTGTTACAATTTTGTGAGTGCGTGTGTGTTGTGTAATTGGTTCGGTTTTGGTTTTTTTCTTTCTGCTGTTTGGCTTTTTATGTCTTTTGTATACACTAAAAAGCGATCTATTTTGTTTTGGGCCTGTTAGTTTTCTGGTTCATTGTACTGTTTAGCAAATTGTTATTGCTGACGTTAGTACTGTGGGTGGATTTATATTTCGAAATTTTTTCTTTGTCGAAGGATTAATTGCTCCTCAACCAAAAACCATATAATGTGTGTATTTGACCGGGGAAGGGGGAATGGATGTCTTTTTATCTTTTTTGCTCTGATCCATTAGTGTGGTTATTCTTGTTTTTTTATATTTGAGTATATTATTGGTAAAGGGGATATGGTGAGATGTGTATGTGTTGTGTATGTAAATGTTTAATGATACATCAGTTTTCTTGTTTATATCCATTATTTGGTTTTTTGTTTTTTGTTATTTTTGGTAGTGTGTGGGGTGGGATTTTTGGTTTATTTTGCCCTTTGTTTGTTTTGGGTTTAGGGTGGTTTTCTTGGGGAGGGGGGGGGATATTTTGACTCTTTTTTGTTCTTTTTTTAGTTCTAATTGTTCTTCATTTTGTCTTGGTGTTATTCTTGTCTATTAGTTATTGTCCGCTGTTGTTGTTGTGTATGTATATTTGTGTTTTGTTTTTATTTTTATTTCCTTGTTGGGGTTTTCCTTTGTTCATCCTTTTGTTGTTGTTTTATTCAGTTGTTTTGTATGGTTAAGGTTGGTGTGTACATTGTGTGAGAGGGGGGGGGAGGGAGCGTTGTGTGGTTTTTTTATATTTTTATTCTGTTTTGTCTTCTTTTTTTTGTTTTGGTTTGGTTTTTTTTGTTGCTTGTTTTTTTGTGTTATGACGGGTATTTTTTTTTTCAAATTTTTGAATTATTTTAATTGTATTGTCTCATATTTTTTCTGGTTTTTTGTTTTTTTTTTTAATTTCCACATATGCTATGTTATTGGTTTTTGTTTGTTTGTATATTTACATAATTAGGTTTTTTTTTATCTATGTCTCATATACATTATCTTTTTTTTTCTCGCTTTTTTTCTTTTCTTTAGATGATGGCTGATGAAAAAAGCAAATGCTGTTATTCAATGTACCTCTGAAAATAAAGTTTGACTTTGATTTGACCCTCAACACACAACACCACAACACACACACACACACACACACACACACCACAACACACACACCACACACCACACACACCACACACACACACACACCACACACACACACGCAGCACGCTACACACACACACACACCGCACAAACAAACACCACACACATACACCGCACGCACACACACACACACGGGGGGGCTCAGAAATGAAGGAAAAAACCCGAAATGACCTTGCTCATGATATTCCCTGATGTTCAGCAGAGTCGTTCAGTGCTTTGATAACTACAGTCAGCCATCACCGTTAGATCATCCCAGTGTATCTTGTGCATGCTGCTGCTGCAGCAGACAGACGTAGTCAACTGATCACTGATGAAGCCAACTGCCGCTCATTTCCTATCATCACAGAACCCATCTTCCCATCACGTCACTACGATACCCCTCAAAGAAAGCAAGAGCGTGAACGATCACACAGGCAGTCACCACTGACAAGCACAAGAATATGCCGGCAGAAGCTGTGGCTGCATGGTTGAGACCGTGCAACTTCGATCTCATAGGTCCATGAAGTCGTGGGTTTGCATCTCGCGGGCGTCTAGTGAATTAAGGACGGGGATTTTTGACGATCTCCTATGTCAATTTCCAGTGAAAACCACCCAGTGGCTTAATTCTGTACGCGTATATACACATAAAAAAAGGTAAAGGAGTCCCATAACCTATAAGGTCGTAGGGGAGCGAGACGTCAGAGACCTCACATCTCTAGGGCCAGCATATTGAGGGCGGCGCCCATCTCCTCTCCCTCGCTGCTTTACCTTCCCTGACCCTAAAGAGGGCAGGTACCCATTTACAGCTGGGTGAACTGGGGGAACTGTACTGAAGCCAAGGCGCGCAAATGGTCACCCATCCAACTGGTAACCACGCTCGACGCTGCTTAACTTGGCTGGGGGAAAGCGAGTGCTCCGACCACTGAGCTATCCCGTCCCCATTGTATATACACATACAGAGGATCAAATATGCGCATTAAAGATCTCTTATGTCATGTTAGCGGTCTATGGGTTTTGGAAACACGAACAGACCCAGCATACATCCTCTGAAGTTAGAATGCGGCTACTTTCATAGTAGGCGAAAATCGTCGCATAGGCATTATCTCACCCTTGGTGAAACTCGGAGCTCTAGTCGAGGAATGAGAAAAGAAGAATATCAAAGTGCATGAGAAAAAAATCAAGATAAATACTGTGTCAGTGTTCATTGTAAGAAACATTCATTTTGTTTTACTAGAAGTTTTGACGTGAAACATTTAGCCATATTGAGAAATAGAAATCGGTAATAACAATGTTTTGAGGAAATTACGTTATGATTGATTCTATAAAGTTTTAAAACATTGTTATTATTATTATTATTTAGACATTTCAGTTATATAAGTCATTAATTATCCACCACTTACCCACATACCCACATAAAAATATCAAGAGGAAGACAGTAGCGATTATATGAAAATATTTACAAAAGCTCTTCTACCCTTACACAACACACACACACACACACACACACACACACACACCACACACACACACACACACACACACACACACACACACACACACACACACACCACACACACACTACACACACACACACACACACACACACACGCGCGCGCGCGGGCGCGCGCGCGCGCGCACACACACACATTGACAATTAGACTTGTAGTAGTCATGATATCAATGATAGAGATAAACCTGTCATAAAAAGAAAACGATTGATCCAGGAAAACCGCAAAAGTTGCTAACGCATTTTGAAATATAGAAATATTATATTTACTCAGTTGACTAGACAGAGGGAAGTGTTACAGAGGTTACTAGATGGTTACGAACAAAGACATCATTTCAGTTTTATCATTGTTGAGTTGCCACTTGAGTAAGTCATCCATGTTTTCACATCGACAATACATTGTTTAGAAGAAGCGATGCTCTCAGGAAGATTAGGAACAGACACAGACGTGAAAATCTGATGGTCATGATCCCATCACGCTGTTCAAGGGAGTTAGATACAAGAGCATCCCTTTCTCCTTGACACCACCCACACACGTCGTCTGTTTGACACAGCAGGAAAGCTGAACTGACGGATCACATCATGATAAAATCAGATGTCCGCCCAGGCCCCTCCCTCCACTTTGTGTAATCACAGCCAAATGTCGGCTCTTCCAGTCCTGTCACCACACTGCATGTCAGAGGAGCTAACAGCATGAATAACGACAAGTGACAACAACGTCAGGCAGTGGTCGCTGGCAGACTGCTATTTGACTGTCAGGCTGGCCAAGTTTTCAGCTGGAGGAAAGTTACTGCTATTCCCAATGTGACTGTCAGGCTGGCCAAGATTGTTTTAGCTGGAGGAAAGTTACTGGTATTCCCAATGTGACTGTCGGGCTGGCCAAGTCTTCAGCTGGAGGAAAGTTACTGGTATTCCCAATGTGACTGTCAGGATGGACACATTTTTAGCTTGAGGACAAGTTTGAAATAAATTTCCTTTGCCAAATACTTGAGCTTTGTCAGTCACTGATGTAAGCAAAGCTTGTATGAAAGCGTCGTTGTTGCTTTGAAATGTCGAGATAGTCTTCATCCATTGATAGCTGTCTGTGTCCTTCAATGAAGGTGGAAAACAATCTTCCCATGTCGGGAGTTTTTCTGCATAATGGGCGTTTGAAAACAGAAATGCACCTTCACCTTTACCTATCCCGTAATCCCGTGGACTGTGGGAGCACCAATAAAAATTTTGCAACCAGCTTCCTCCACTCCCGACGGTCTTCAGCTTTCCGTGGCAAATCGTTCCACTCAAGGCCGGTCCACTCTCTGATGTTGACTTCCCATCGTTTTCTCTGTCTGCCTCTTCGTCACCCTCCTTGTACTGTTGCACACAAATTTCTGATTCATTCTGTATCTATGGTCTTCAGTGGTTCCTAGGTGAAATGAGTAAGACAGGGTAATATTTTGGGTGACCCTCCAGGGTGTCAAGCCTGGGAACGTGCAGCAGCAGCAACAACAACAACAAATACTTGGATGTTTTTATTCTTCCTTTTTGCCCTTATTGACACCACAAGTCTCCCGAGATTATTTATCAATTATCACAACAAATCGAAAAGATCAAGAGGCATTAAATATCTGCTTTTCTATTGAAAGGATTACTCTAGTATTTTGTAGATGCGTGATTTGTTTGTACTTGCCGACAAGTAAACATGTCGCATTTATTTTGAAAGCATAATTTCAAACTACAAACTATTCTCTTCCATAAAAGATCTGGTTTGTAAAGAAATTGGAAATTTAATTTGAATATATAGTTGTAACTGATAGGAGTTACAAAACATCGTGTATTTATATGTGCGTACACACACATACACAAACACACATACAAGACACATCACACGAGGGGATTAAAATACTGTCAGACAGG
>CM054134.1:38826107-38828607 GCA_028751875.1 Rapana venosa | reverse complement strand
AGAAACTCTCAATGTAATCAATCACTAAAGACAGGGCAGCAGAAACTATCAGTGTAATCAATCACTAAAGACAGGGCTGCAGAAACTATCAATGTAATCAATCCCTAAAGACAGAAACAGAAACTATCAATGTACCCAATCACTATAGACAGGGCAGCAGAAACTATCAATGTAATCAATCACTAAAAACAAAAACAAAACTATCAATGTAATCAATCACTAAAGACAGAAACAGAAACTATCAATGTAATCAATCACTAAAAACAGAAACAGAAACTATCAATGTAATCAATCACTAAAGACAGAAACAGAAACTATCAATGTAATCAATCACTAAAGACAGGACAGCAGAAACTCTCAATGTAATCAATCACTAAAGACAGGGCAGCAGAAACTCTCAATGTAATCAATCACTAAAGACAGGGCAGCAGAAACTATCAATGTAATCAATCACTAAAGACAGGGCAGCAGAAACTATCAATGTAATCAATCACTAAAGACAGGGCTGCAGAAACTATCAATGTAATCAATCATTAAAGACAGAAACAGTACTATCAATGTAATCAATCACTAAAAACATGGCAGTAGAAACTATCAATGTAATCAATCACTAAAGACAGGGCTGCAGAAACTATCAGTGTAATCAATCACTAAAAACATGGCAGCAGAAACTATCAATGTAATCATTTACTTACCCAGGGCAGCAGAAGCTATCAACGTAATCAATCACTAAAGACAGGGCAGCAGAAACTATCAATGTAATCAATCACTAAAAACAGAAACAAAACTATCAATGTAATCAATCACTAAAGACAGAAACAATACAATCAATGTAATCAATCGCTAAAGACAGGGCAGCAGAAACTCTCAATGTAATCAATCACTAAAGACAGGGCAGCAGACACTATCAATGTAATCAATCCCTAAAGACAGAAACAAAACTATCAATGTAATCAATCACTAAAGACAGAAACAGAAACTATCAATGTAATCAATCACTAAAAACAGAAACAGAAACTATCAATGTAATCAATCACTAAAAACAGAAACAGAAACTATCAATGTAATCAATCACTAAAAACAGAAACAGAAACTATCAATGTAATCAATCACTAAAAACAGAAACAGAAACTATCAATGTAATCAATCACTAAAGACATAAACAGTACTATCAATGTAATCAATCACTAAAGACAGGGCAGCAGAAACTATCAATGTAATCAATCACTACAAACAGAAACAGTACTATAATGTAATCAAACACTAAAGACAGAACAGAAACCATCAATGTAATCAATCACTAAAGACAGGGCATCAGAAACTATCAATGTAATCAATCACTAAAACAGAAACAATACTATCAGTGTAATCAATCACTGAAGACAGGGCAGCAGAAACTATCCACATATTCAGCCTCTCATCGTTGATCCCTTGTCTCCACCATAACGACACAGCTGCTGCACGAGGTCCAGGTCTGGACACAGTGCCGGCCATCATTTCCTCATAGGCTGAAAAACTGATATTAACGCGATACGTGAAGGCCTTGACTCTTTGCAGCAGCAACAGCAGCAGCGGCATCATCATCATCATCATCATCATCATCATCATCATCATCAGCAGCAGCAGCAGCAGCAGCAGCAGCAGCAGCAGCAGCAGCAGCAGCAGCAGCAGCAGCAGCAGCAGTAACAGCAGCAGCAGCAACAGCAGCAGCAGCAGCAGCAAACTGGAATAGATGGCTGTTTTTACCCTGAAGATCTGTTGTTAGTTACCGTGCTCTTTCTCTCTCTCACTTCATCTCTTTCTCTTTGACAGTCTGTCTCTCTGTCTCTGCCTGTCTGTCTGTCTCTGTCCGCGCGTGTGTTTGCGTATATACCAGGGGCTCTTTCAGTATGAATAGTATCCCCACCTGGAAATTCTATGCTAGAAATTTCTCCATTTCTATCAGACTTTTTATACTTTTCTTTTTTTTCTTACCTTTCTGTCATATCTCCTGCTTGTTTTTTTTGTCTGTGCAGTCCATTCTCCTATCTTTTAAAAGAGCAAATCTTAGAAATAGTTTCTTTTGATACGTTATATATTTTGTCTATAATTATTGCTTTGTTCTGGCTGCCAGGTAGTCATATTCTAAAACCCTAGGATGGACACAGGATGTTCATTCTGCAGTTTTATTTGCCCATGTAACATTTTTCTTTTGCCACTTATCTTTCGTAGATTGAAGTGGTTTTTCAAAAATATATTTTGCAACGCTTTTTTGTAACCTGGGGATGATATGTTAGGCAGAAAGCCTGGCATCCTCAGCGAGGCCTGGGTGTTTTGCTCTCAGGAAAAAACCAGTTAAGGTACTTTGTCAGTATTTCTTTTCCATATGTTTTCCCAGATTGATGGCGTTAGATATTTGAAGGGGTTAGATGGTGTTGATGTTGAACTTAAGGTGGATGCTATTGGATGTTGAATTTGGGGTGGATGTTATTAGATGTTGAACTTGGGGTGGATGTTATTG
>CM054134.1:38816107-38821107 GCA_028751875.1 Rapana venosa | reverse complement strand
TGCTCTCAGCAGAACGTCCTCTAGCATGGTGCAGTGTTACCTGGCTGTGTCTGGGGGTTGTACAGCTGCGGGCAGTGTTCTGTCCATCCGCTGAGATAGAACTTCAGTGCCGTCAGTGAATGGTGCGCCTGTGTTGTCGGTGATTGATCAGTTGTTCTGCTCAGTCTTGGTGAGTTTTTGATAATGATGATGATGATGATGATGATACTCTACTACTGCTACTGCTACTACTACTACTACTACTACTACTACTACTACTACTACTACTACTACTACTACTACTACTACTACTACTACTACTACTACTACTACTACTACTGCTGCTGCTGCTACTACTACTACTACTACTGCTACTGCTACTACTACTACTGCTGCTGCTGCTGCTGCTGACTACTACTGCTGCTCCTGCTCCTGCTGCTGCTACTGCTACTACTACTGCTACTACTTCTACTACTACTACTGCTGCTGCTGCTGCTGCTGCTGTTGCTGCTGCTGCTGCTGCTACTACTACTACTACTGATAATAATAATAACAATAACAACAACAATAATGGTAATAACAACCACCACTGCTACAACACTAATAATAATAATAACAACGGTAATGATGATGATGACAATAATGACACCCCCCACCTCCACCACCACCACCGTGATGTCCCCTTATGGGGTATGCTTCATGTCAAGCAGTTTTTTGTTAGGAATAGTTTTGTCCCAAAAATATTTATATCTGTATTTTTCTGTTTCTTTTATGCCGATATTATCATATTTATAATGTGTTTCGTTGTTATTGCTATTTGTTTGGCTTTATCGAAGTGGATCCACATGAATATCTGTAGCAGACAGAACCTTTCTGTCAGCAAACATGATTTTTCTTCCTTCTCTTTGTTTTATATCATGGCTTCTGTTATTATTCATTCAACAATATTCAATGCTGGGCATACGGAAGGGCCAAGACTACAGATAGAAAAAGAAGAGAAATTGTCTTTATCACATACAGAAAGAGAGGCAGGCGAATGGGAAGACGGGCAGACAGATAGATATATAACAAAAAGAATGATGGGAGAGAGAGAGAGAGAGAGAGAGAGAGAGAGAGAGAGAGAGAGAGAGAGAGAGAGAGAGAGAGAGAGAGAGAGAGAGAGAGAGAGAGAGAGAGAGAGAGAGAGAGAGAGAGAGAAGGAGGGAGGGAGGGAGGGAGGGAGGGAGAGAGACAGAGTGGCAAGCTAAGAAGACAGACTACCGTTTTTTGTCCATTCATCGACCCACTGATTGTTTCATTTATCTATATATCTGTTTATCTACTGATCCAGATATCCATCCACTCCATCTCTTTCTTTCAGTTACTATTCAATCAGTTTCCTCTCACTGTCTTTGTCTATGTATGTATGTATGTATGTACGTACGTACGTACGTACGTACCTACCTACCTACCTACCTATCTATCTATCTATCTATCTATCTATCTATCTATCTATCTATCTATCTATCTATCTATCTATCTATCTATCTATCTATCTATCTATCTATCTATCTATCTATCTATCTATCTATCTATCTATCTACCTACCTACCTACCTACCTACCTACATACCTGTCTGTCTGTCTGTCTGTCTGTCTGTCTGTCTGTCTATCTATCTATCTATCTATCTATCTATCTATCTATCTATCTATCTATCCATCTCTTCCACTGTTTGTACGCTAAAGATTCAAATATAGTGTGAAATGACCACATGGCATATAATTTTTTTAAGATGTGAAAGACACAGCCGAGTATTCCTCGCGCAAATCTGAAATATAACCTTTTAGTACATTTTCTGTTGTATTTATAAGAATTTAATAATTAAAAACGGCCTAAACTCAGTGTGTGTGTGTGTATGTGTGTGTGTGTGTGTGTGTGTGTGTGTGTGTGTGTGTGTGTGTGTGTGTGTGTGTGTGTGTGTGTGTGAGTGTATTGTGATCATTGTGACATTAGACTCACGTCATTTTTGGTATTCAGTTGTAAACAAACTATCACATATAGAGCAATATTTTTTGGTCAAAAATTTACTTATGCTTATTAAAAAATTGGTTTAACAGGATAGAAACTACACAGTTCTAAATAGAGACTCATGGAAGGAATTGGATTAAGAATGTCTTACGTTACTAAAATATTCTGTTGTTGAATTTGCGTCCATCTATAGCTAGAATGTTTTTTGTTGTTGTTTTACGTTATATACTGTAAATGTTGAAAGTTTTAAAAGCTAAGTGGATATTTAAGACTCATTTCAACTGGGGTTTGCGCCTTCCGAATAAAATTTAAGATTGGTTGTAACTCATTGCTGTATGTCTGCCTGTCAGTCTGCCAGTCCCCTTTCTCTCTCTCTAACACACACACACACACACACAACACACACACACACACACACACACACACACACACACACACACACACACACACACACACACACACACACACACACACACACACACACACACACACACACACACACGCACACACACACACACACACACACACACACGCACACACACATACACACACATACACACACACATTCACACGCACACATATATATACACACACACAGAGTTAACAAAAATGAATATAATACAAAATAAAGAAAAGTACGTTTTAGCCCCCACGCTTTGTTTGTCCACACACACACACACACAAACACACACACACACACACACATACACACACACACACACACACACACACACACACACACACACACACACACACACACACACACACACATACACGCACACACATACACACACATACACACACACACACACAGACACTCACACACACGAACACACACACACATACACACTGACACACATACACACACACACACATACACACACACACACACACACACACACACACACACATTCACACACACACACATTCACACACACACAATGCAGGAACGTTTAATCTTCTCCATTTCATCTTGTTCTGGGCTTAGCACTTTTTAGGGTTGAGCGTTGGGAGGTTTCCTTTCTTTTCCAGCAGGGGTTTGAGAGCGGCCAGAGCGATTGTGATCGATAAAAGGGAAAGGTCCTCCCATCTTGTTCTTCCTGTTCCGTCCTCCCCGATATTGTTGTTGTTGTTGTTGTTGTTGTTGTTGCTGATGCTATTGTTGGATTTTTCTTCTGTTCTTTTTCTGGATGTTTTTGCTGCTAGGCTGGTGGTGGTGGTGGTGGTGGTGGTGGTATTGTGAGTTTGTTATTGTTGGTACGGTTGTTGTTATTTTTTGTTGTTGTTGTACTTCTCGTTTTTCTTGTTTGTTGTTTGCTGTTGTTGTTGTAGTAGTTTTTGTTGTTGTTGTTGTTGTTGTTGTTGTTCTTCTTCTTCTTCTTCTTCTTCTTCTTCTTCTTCTTCTTCTTCTTCCTTTCTCTGTCCCTCTGTTTCTCCACTGTCGCTTATCTTTGTATCTGTCTCTGTCTTTCTCAGTGTCTGTTGTTTGCGTGTCTTTGCTTGACTCACTGTCTCTGAATCTGTCTTGCTTGCAGGGGAATTCTTGACTCATTTTTTGTGATTTTTTGGGGTTGCTGCCCCTTATTCCTCTGTAGGGAAAGGATGTGTAAATCGTGGGTTTTACACAAAACTGTTTAAACATTGTATGTGTGTGTCTGTATGTATGTGTGCATGCTTGCGTGAGTGCGTGCGTGTGTGCGTGGGTGTGTGTGTATGTGTATGTGTGTGTGTGTGCGCGTGTAGCAAGAGTGTTTGTGTGTGTGTGTGTGTGTGTGTAGGTAAGTGCACTTGCAAACGTGCATGAGCATCATTCATGGAAGAAAATAATGGAATCACAGGCACAGATTGTCATGCTGTCCATAAACAAGGATATATGCGTCTGTCTGTCTGTCTATCTCTCTCTCTCACATGTACCTCTCTACTACTTTAAATCAGTCCCCACACCTCCGCTATTCTCTAATTTTTGGTGGTTTGTTATCACTTAAGGCGCAAGGACGTAAAATTGAAGACTACTACTACTACTACTACTACTACTACTACTACTACTACTACTACTACTACTACTACTACTACTACTACTACTACTGCTGCTGCTGCTGCTGCTGCTGCTGCTGCTGCTGCTGCTGCTGCTGCTGCTGCTTCTGCTGCTGCTGCTGCTGCTGCTGCTGCTGCTACTACTACTACGCACACACTACTAGGTCACTATTTTTTATATATAGATAAATGGCTTAACGACAAGAAAACAATTGTGCTTCTTATTCAAAATACCATAAGAAAATAAGTGTTTGACATTCACTTTGACACACAGAACGAATCACAAAGAATCACAAGGACTTCTTCCACAACTCATCACTGTTCGATCTCTCCCATAAGTCATCCAGCAGCATAATGGCGCCGTGCACTATTAGACTATCCTTAATCACATCAATTTACCAAATCTTCAGGACTTAGAATCAGAATCATAGGAATGCCCACTATCAAAATCAATCGTCACAAAGGCAAAAGATGTCAGTCATCTTGTCAAAAGCAGCATCATACATTGCTGTTTTCTTCTTCTTTTAAGTTCTCTGCACTTTGGTTAGAAAGTATCTGGAAAAGAAATAGCTTTGTTACTCTATCCTTCATAGATGTTTGGTAAGCGCTGATCGTAAATATGCAGAATTAGAATCGTTTGACATTGTAGTTGTAGGATATGAATTTTTCTAAGGCGGGAATAGAAATTGTCAAACTGGCTTGCTATCTGGGCACATTATTCTGGTATTCTGTTTTGTATGATTTATTTTGTGAATTTTGCAACAGGCCGATATGTTTCTTGTCCTTCTGTTGCAATGTACTTTTCTCATAGTTATTTAGAACTGGCAGATATGCCGTTTGTCTATGTCTTACAATGTGCTTTTCTTATATTTACAACAGGCCCATATGCCGTTTTGTCTTTGTCTCACAATGAACTTTTTTATATTTACAACAGGCCCATATGCCGTTTTGTCTTTGTTCTACAATGTGCTTTTCTTATA
>CM054134.1:38806107-38808607 GCA_028751875.1 Rapana venosa | reverse complement strand
GAGAGAGAGCATTTAAAAAACAGAAACTGCATGCAAACTTAACAAACGTTGTAATTAATGGCTTAAAAAGGTTTGACCTGAACACAGCACTAACAACACACGTCACGACAATGACGTCGAAGACAACAATGGCGATGATGACAACGAGGATGAAAAGAAGAGCAGTACCAGCAGCAGCACCAGCAGCAGCAATAAGAAACAGCGAATAGAAAACTGCTTTTAGAAGTCTTGAAATTCTAAAAAATCTTAGGTTGCGAACGACGACCTTTTATTTATTTTATTTTTTATAAGCAACAAGTGTTGGTCAGCCATCAACTGTAAGCCTCTCTGTCCTGGTTTGCTTTATTCACGCTATCACTACATCTCTCTCTGTGTGTGTGTGTCTCTCTCTCTCACAGTGACACAGAGACAGACACACAGACACAGACAAACATAGTCACAGAAAGATAGATACAACCCCCCCCCTGCCAACACACAGACTTTAAAAGAATCATGACAATACGTCACATCTACATTGAACGAAATAAAAAAAATGTCCACAATATGGCAGGCAGAGGAAAATAATCACATTGCCTATATCAATCAGCAAAGGACTAATCCAATTTTCCAGAACAATCGATGGAAAACATATTATTTCTCTCCAGCATTCGAGGCTTGGGTTCTTGTGGGCAGAGACGAACAGATGAATCTCGCTGTGCACAGGCTTTGATGGACCCTGCAAACTGAATTTGAAAGAGGCTGACAATGACGCGGCTCCTACTCTCTCCAGACACAGCTTTGAAATTGTGGGAGACAAAGGATGGTTGAGAGAGCTGTGGAGCTTTTGAGATTGGAGAACTCGTCTGTCTGTCTCTCTGTGTCTGTCTGTCTGTCACTCTGTGTCTGTCTGTCTGTCTGTCACTCTGTGTCTGTCTGTCTGTCTGTCTCTCTGTGTCTGTCTGTCCGTCTGTCTCTCAGTGTCCGTCTGTATCTGACTCTCTGTTTCTGTGTTTCTGTCTCTCTGTCTTTTTGTCTCTGTCTCTCTCTACCAGTGTGTTTCTCTATCACTTTCTGTCTCTCTTTGTCTAGCTCTCTGTGTCTTTATCTGCCCTTTTTTGTCTGTCTCTTTGTTTATTACAGGGACATGTCCTTATTGAATGTCATCAATAAGATCTATATAAGTGCTCTAAGAAAAAAGGACCGTCTAGGATGGAAGAAGAAGAAGAAGACGAAGAAGAAGAAGAAGAAGAAGAAGAAGAAGAGAAGAAGAAGAAAGAAGAAGAAGAAAGAAGAAGAAGAAGAAGTAAAAGAAGAAAGAAGAAGAAGAAGAAGAAGAAGAAGAAGCAAGAAGAAGAAGAAGAAGAAAGAAGAAGAGAGAAGAAGAAGAAGAAGGAGAAGAAGAAGAAAAAGAAGAATGCACAGAAGAAGAATGCAAAGAAGAAGAACAACAACATCAAGAATGTAAATAATAATAATAACAAGAGCAAGACCAAGAAAAAAGAACGCGAAGAAACAGAAACCCCGAAATGTACATTTTAATCCAGAGGCATGCCACCCGAGTGTAGATGAATCAATACACGCTACATCTATATTGTATCTCTACATCTGCTGATCCGAGGGGTCGTATCATCGGTCAAGGCTTGGATAAGAAGGGAAACTACACTCTGATAACCCTCTTGGCTTTTTGATTGAATTTCATTTCTGAGTGGCGGATGGACCAGCACTTGTTGCTGCTATAAGACAAGGCAGGGTGAGGAGAGCAAAGACCGTCTGCTGGGAAAGAGAGATATTGATTGGCCTTTGAAGAGAGTTCCCAACACCACTGTCGCCATCTTGGATATTGAAAGTGCACGCGTTGGCGCAAGCACGTACGTGCATAGACACAAACACACAAACACATTAAGACGCAGACGGGGATAAATGGGCACGCAGACAGACAGGCAGACAGACAGACAGACGAACAGACACACACACACACATGCAGACAGATGGGCACGCAGACATACAGACAGGCAGGCAGACAGACAGACAGACAGTCAGACAGACACATAAATGCACATACTCTAAAACATGCATTCAGTAAAGTGCGTTCAATTACCTAAATGGGGAAACAAAAACCCACCGAAAGAACTTTTGCTACGTCCAGTATCACTGATGACTGTTTGATCACAGCATTTGAACTCCAGATGGCCAACAGACCGTCATGAAACCATCTTTGTGACTCTATCTTAACATCAGGTAGACAGGATAGCTCACTGGTCAGAGCACTCGCTCTCTCTCTCCCCGAGCTAAGGTAAAGCAGCGTTGGCTCTGGTTGCCTCGTGGATGGATGATCGTCGTACGCCTTGGCTTCAGTGCAGTCCCCCAGTTCATCCAGCTGTGAATGTGGACCTGGTATCTTCAGAAACAGAGAAAGTAAAGCAGCGAGGGAGAAGATAATATGGGTGCCGCCCTCAATACGCTGACCCCCCTAGAGAAGCTGAGGTCTCTGACACCTCGCTCCTCAACGACTGTATAGGTC
>CM054134.1:38796107-38798607 GCA_028751875.1 Rapana venosa | reverse complement strand
GCTTTTATCGACGTTCTTCCCATTTAAAAAAGAAGAAAAAGCCACGGTAGAGATTTAGGATTTTTGATTAATCACAAGCCATCCTATTGGGAAATCTTCCATGTCCTTAACGGCTTTCCTTTCATTAAAGAAATCAAGATCAATTCCAGTAGTCAGGAGAGTTTCAGAACCTTGAATCAAAATATTTACCCATCAAGATTATAGACTTCTGCAGTAAACTGGTCAGTTAATTAGCTTTTTTATTTCTCGGCTAGAGCTCCGAGGTTTACCAATGGTAAGATTTTTGCGTACGCGGCCGTTCCTCCCCACCATTTAGGTAGCCGCATTCCGACTTCAGTGATTGGTAATTAGGTGTTAGGTGAAAAATCTGCTGAGTGCACTTCTTGGCAGAAGTTAATTTTGGAATTCTGGAGCATTGTAGATGTAGTGACCTTTCCTTGGGAATCTGAAACCATCGAGTAGGATTGTCGTGTGATTCCTTTGTCTTTATTGTCTTTTTATAACAGTGGTTGTAAATGAATGTTGTGCACCTAAATGCGCTATTTACTCTTTTCCTGTCTGTCTGTTATTGTGTGCATATATTTATTTCTCCCTCACAGCTTCACACTGATACATAGACAGAAAGACATACAAATTCATTCCTTCTCTATCTGTCTGAAACTCTCTCAATTTCTCTCCATCTCTCTCTCTCTCACGCACATACAAATACACACACACACACACGAACACATACACTAACACGACAGCGTACTCGCTTGACCAATCCATATGCAAAGCTCATAAAATCATTGGCTTTAGAGAGCTTGTGCGGCTGGCTGGCTGGCTGGCTGGCTAGCGTTCCTGCAAGAACAGACCCGATGCATCAGAACGGAATTTGACATTCAAATGTAATAATAATAATAATGTATGGAATTGATATAGCGCTGAATCTTGTAAAGCAACAAATCAAAGCGCTCAGATTTTATTTCATACCACTTTAAGTCATGGCAGATTTCTCTCCGTGAAATTCGGGCTGCTCTCCCCGGGGAGAGCGGGAGAACGCGTCGCCACTTAGCGCTGCGCCACCCTTTCACCCTTTTTTTTTGTTTTTTTTGTGTTTGTTCTGCAGCTGTATTTGTTTCCCTATCAGAGTGGCTTTTTTCTAAGAATTTTGCCAGGGACAACTCTCTTGTTGCCGTGGGTTTTTTTTACGTGCGCTAAATAATTACGTGTAACACACGGGACCTCGGTTTATCGTCTCATCCGAAAGACTAGCGCCCAGACCACCACTCATGGTCTAATGGATGGGGGAAAAATTTCCGGTCCAAACGGGGTACGAACCGCCGCACACTTCAGACCCGGACTTTTCGCTTTCTAGACAGGCGCGTTACCTCTAGACCACCGATCCACCATGTAGCCCCGATGGGCAATCTCAAAACAGATAGGTGGTCTGTATTTGAAAGGAACCATTTTCTGCAATTTGCAGACGATCACCCATAAAGAGGTTTTGGGGGCTTCATCTCGCATGACCCCATTGTTTCTAAGGATACTCCAATTCTGAAGCTCATGATGATGGTCTATGCAGATTTTCTGTGTCGAGTCTTTTCCCAAAGATGCGGATCTCTTGCAGAAATGATGGGAGCCATGTCAGATGCTGAGACAGTTACAGGATTTTTATACTTGGGGATGGCAGACGAAATAGGCAGCATACGAGTTAAGGAAACACAAGCATATGCACACACGCACACAAACACAGACACAGACACAGACAAAGACACACACAGACAGACAGACACACACAGACAGACAGACACACACACACACACACACACACACACACACACACACACACACACACACACACACACACACACACACACACACACACACTAACACTAACACACTAACACTAACACACGCACACACACAGAGTCTGTGTTCATATTGGCAGGCACGGAAATGAGATACGAGCTGTGGAAGGATATTTGAGGACAGTTTGTTTCTCGTGTTTCCCCATGCTGCATCACGCCACACTGACCACCCAGGCTGGTACACCGTGATGACCTTAGTGGACTATTGGCTAGCAGGAGGAGGAGGAAGTCTTGATACGTTCTTCTTGTTGTGGCGCGTTACCTAGCTTAACATTCTGAGGGTCCCCAGAATGTAAACACTGACTCACTACCAGGGAATCCCTGTGAGATTGAAATTGCACACTGGAGAGAAGTTTGCGTGTATGGCTTTAAAAAAAGTACCTCGCTATACATGCAGCTATACTCCTACAACAGAGGATTTTTTCTACTTTAAATGAAAATGCATGTTGTTATGTTAAGAGCTTGTCATGGCTGAAGGAAACCTCAACACACAACATTTTACAACACAAGGACAGTTTAATGTAGGCTTTGGCACTTAGCTGACATCAGCAACTGACAAATCTTTTGACCTGGGCCAAGTACTGGATAAACTCACGTCCTGACTCAGGTGAATGAGTTGAAACATTTGTGTGTGTGGAATGTCCATGTTC
>CM054134.1:38773607-38791107 GCA_028751875.1 Rapana venosa | reverse complement strand
CAGGTAGTGAATGTTTTAACTGCTTGCAACATTCTGCAGGAATAGTAAAATTTGATTAGAAATCTGTTTTTTTCAGGAATTTCTCAGTTTTTTTGGCTCGCAGAACAGTCAGAGTTGCTGTTTTGAGTTTTCCTCTGAGCAAATGGCATGCTCAAAGGCAAGAACAGTTAAAACCTACAGGTAGCAGGGGTGGCAATCTCAGGGTGTATTTTAGGTCAATGGACGGATTCAGGAAAATATACGGGGCTTTGGTGTACAAGACACACCGATACACTGTTCTGACACATCCAGGCCTAAAGAAATTTAATAAAGTCTACACTGGCGGATTTTCTCATAATTATTATTATTATTATTTTTTATATATAGAAAAAGTACTGAACTCAGGGTGACATAATTGTAAATGGATTATTGACAGAAAAATATAATAAAAGAAAATTAAACAAAGTAAACTTAGACCAATAGTCGGAGTGCAGCTACTGTAATAGTGGACACAAACAGCCACACACGCAAACAAATCTCATCATTTTGTAATCCTCGAAGCCCTAGCCGAGGAACAACCCCCCCCCACTCTCCCGTCCAGCCTATGGCTTCTTAGCATCCGTTAGTAGTGAAGTACTAACTAAGAGTTCTGATTTTGGGAAACAGTTGTTCTGCACAAACAAATACACCTGTTCTGGGTCTTCATAGTTAAAAAAAAGTCAACCATTTAAAAATGTATTTATTATGATTGACGGCAATTCATTGGGTTTTGGTTTTGTTTTTTTGCTTTGAAACTGTTTTGGGCCACAAGCGCGGTGTTTTCAGAAGCGCACAATAATTATTTTCCTTGCAGCTTACATTTGTGTCTGGTTCCGCGTTGCTTTGTTTTTGCTTGGACAGAGAGAGAGAGAGAGAGAGAGAGAGAGAGAGAGAGAGAGAGAGAGAGAGAGAGAGAGAGAGAGAGAGAGAGCATTCTGTCATAACAACTTCACTTGCCTTGGAACAGCTGCCGTCATCTTGTAGTGGATAACAAGCCATTGCACGAAATGAAGGCTGGGTTTGGGTTTTCTATTATTTTTTATATTTCTTTTCTGAAAGGAAAATTGCAACGGTTGTCATCTCAAAAGGTTTCTCTTCTCTTGCAGGATTCTTTTATGGTGGCAGGCTATGAAGAGTATTGAAGAAAATCATCAGCAATCGATATAAGCACCAAAAAATAGGCATATGTTATTTTAGTAATTAATATTTGATGCTGAGATGATGGTTTTGTCAGGACCTGTCTATCTAAGAAGTAGGAATGATGGGGTCTTTGTTCTATGTTACAGTAAGCAAAGCTGGTGTTTGTGTGTGTGTGTGTGCGTGTGTGTGTGTGTGTGTGTGTGTGTGTGTGTGTGTGTGTGTTGTGTGTGGTGTGTGTGTGTGTGTGTATGTGTTTGTGTGTGTGTGGTGTGTGAGATGGAGAGAGAACAATTGACAATTTTGACAATTGACAAAATTTATTGCTATTTAGCAATCAAGCCATATAGCGCTGCGGCGCAGTAACAAACGATATCGAACGCGACGCGATTACAATGACATGGAAACCATGGCAGTAGTGGTATGTACATCAAGATTCGATACATTATTGTCCGTGTCTCAATTTTCAAAACAGCCTTTCCTTTTCCAGTCTGCAGCCAGCCAAATCAGCCCATGTAAAACCGGATCAGGTCCCAAAGAAGATGTAATTCCCGTTCAGCACATGCCACTGTCTCTGCGTGTTGTGTGTTAGGACGCTGCTTCCCTTTACGAAGTCTGGCAAGCCTGACACGTTCTTCTGGCAACATGTTTTTCTCTTCTTGCTTGATGTACCAGAACACACACTTAGATTCCTCGCCAGTATCTCCATTACAAGAGTACTCCAGGGTGATGTCATCCGATTCACACATCACAATGTTTTGATTGCCTGAATCATGTACCACAACCTTTCGAAACCGTGTGTTTCTCTTGCTGTCCCGTAACCACTCTGCACACGTTTGTCAGTTAGAGTAGACACATACTGTTTCACAATACCAGTATCAGAGTCATCCACTGTGCAGCCAACTGTCAGCTCTTCCTGCACATCAGACACCTCAGAAGACACACCGATCTTGCTGTCTGTTGCTGGATCACACTGTAGATCAAGTGAATCTGGTGTGGCCAAGGCATTCACTGCACTGTTGACACAAAGCTCTGTATACACACTGGTTTGTTTTTCTTCTGTTTCCACATCGAGCAGGGAGTCAATGTTACACAAGACCGGCTCTTCCAAGACACTGTTATTGTCACATTGGCGACTTGCCTGTCTTTCTTGGTGTTGTCTGCTTCTTTGGAGGTCGCGACGGATTTGACACGGGGGCTTTTTGCGATAGTACTGAACTCGGGAGTTACGGTTCAGCACCGGGTCCGCCATTTCTGTTGACACTGACTTGTCAGCTGGCTTCATTCGCAAGACGAACACAACGCTGCCGCTCTCCCCCGCGACTTTCCAACTCGATACGACGTTGTCGATCAGCAGGGCGTTTAAAGTTGTTATTACAGTTGCTGGAAGGCCAGTAACTGACATTTTGAAGCTAAAATGCAAAAATTTGCAGCAGCTTACTAACAGCACACCCGTTCAGTTCTCGTCCCGTCACGTCCTTCGATGGAGAGAGAGAGAGAGAGAGAGAGAGAGAGAGAGAGAGAGAGAGAGAGAGAGAGAGAGAGAGAGAGAGAGAGAGAGAGATAGAGAGAGAGAGAGATTGAGAGAGAGAGAAATAAATAAGCAAACAAACAGACGAACAGTCACACAGGCACAGACAGAGATTCCTTTCTGTGTTGATAGACTGAAACCATAGGCGTCACAGCTTTTTCACAATGTTTTTTTTCTTCTAAATACGAGTTTTGTAAACCCCCCCCCCCTCCCAAGATCAATCTGATTATTGTCGACCTCTTGACCGAAGAAACTCCACAGCATTGACTGGTATTCACATTTCTGACAGTAATTAAGTCTGTTTTTCTGTCCCAAAAAGTGCACCACAATAAAATAATAACCCCGGAGTGGGCTGGAACAAACACTGAAAACACTAATGAGATGAGCTCTACACCTGCGTCAAGAACATTCTGGAACAGTTGCCCGCATAGAAGAAAATATCTGTAGACAAACATTTCGAAACGTGCTTTTCATTTCCACTGACTTGCTTTGGCGAAAGTCACAGTACTGGCTCATTTCCTCTGTAATACCAGCAGACTATAGACATCCACGTGCGGAAGGTATTCTGTATCTGATTAATCAACATTTTTATATTCATTCACTAATTTTCAGGTAGACAGGATTTCTAGTTAATGATTAAAAAAAATTATTCTGCAACTCTTTTACATAAAAAATGTCGACAGGTGTTTACAAGGTTCAACGCTATATAAATATCATATATTATTATTATTATTATTATTATTCGTTGGTCTGAAACACCCTTTATTTGTACTATTCACCATCACCACCATCTATCTCGTAGTCTTTAGACCGTTGGGGTACCACCGAGGATTTTGCGACCAGCTTCCTCCATATAAGCGGTTATCAGCTTTCGTAGTAAGTTGTTCCACCCAAGACCAGTCCACTCTCTGATGTTGTCTTTCCATCGTTTTCTCTGTCTTTTTGTACTGTACTGTCACACAATAAACAGGACTCACAGCTGAATACACTAAACTGTCTCTGGCTAGCTGCGATGTCTACAAGGAATAGCCTAGAAGGTTACATCGTATCTTCCTAACCCCCCCCCCCCCCCCACCCCACCCCTAACTACATTGTTACTGTGGGTAAGATGTTACGGGCATTGGTTCAGTTACAGTTTCTCAAGAAAGTTCACCCAGTGCAACGCCTTGGGTACACGTTAAAATGCCATTCATCTTTGGCAGAAGAGTAAGACTGTTAAGTTCAGTCGCATGGATGGCAAAAGCACACGCCCCCCCCGTATTCTTTCTTCCACCTGGATAGTGGATTTGCTGTGCCAGGTTTCAGCTTGCCCAATGTTCACTTGCTTCCACCCACTTTTTGCACTGACACCACAGCTTGTCAAAAACTTCAGAAAGAAAGCACGTGGAATAGTCATCGTGGAAGTATGTACCTACCACACAGAAATTGACAATATCCACCAAGTCGGGATGTGATACCTTAACGGTGACCGAAAACTGTCGTATAATAAACAACAATTCTCACCACTGGAGAACCTTGGAGCTAACAGAGGAGCAAAAAACCCCAAACAAACCCAAAACCTCCTAGAGAATATCTGCACCGCAAAATCTTAGGACAGGTAACTGTTAGTGAAGGTCTAATGTCTCACATACCCCCCCCCCCCCTTATAACGTCAAGATATTAAACTGTTTGTAGCCTACCTCTTTCGCCTTCACTGATATATTGTTTCAGTTCTTTGAGTTTTCCGTCTTTTCTCCAAGGTGGTGTTATCGCGCCAGACTGTTCCCTATACAGGACAGCACCATCTGTCAAGAACTCCAGTGTGCAGATGCTCATTCAGCTGCAGAAGCCAATGTACTGGCTCACTGCTATTCTGCTGACTGCTCAATACATCTCTGACGTCCCCATTGTGTTAACCCTCTGGCTGCTGGGAAGATTTAGGTTTCCAAGAATATCAAGACATTAATTTTACTTTTGCCCGTCCGTAAGCCTGCCTGTCTTTTGTCTCTGTACCTGTCTGCCTGTGTGTATTTGTTTGTGTCGTCTCTTTGCCTCTTTGTTTATGGCTGTTTCTTTCTGTCTGACACTTGTTAGTTTCTGTCTCTCTATCTGTCTGCCTGTGTATTTGTATGTCTCTTTCTCTATGCCACTTTGTCTGATCATGACTGTTTCTGACTGTTATCTGTCTTTCAGTCTATTTCTCTTTGTATCTGTATATGTCTGAATGTGTAGCTCTCTGTCTGTGCCTCTCTGCCTCTTTGTCTCTTTATTTTGCTGTCTCTATCTGTCTGTATGTCTGCTCTTTCTCCCTTATTACCTCCCCCCTCCCTAGCGACTTTGCTAGCTTGAGCTAAGCACAAATGGAAGCAGAACATAGTAGAAGACAAACTGTGATCATACCTTCATCAGCACCAAAAATAGGAGTGAATAAAATACCCTTAGTCTGTTTCTTGCCTTTCACTAATCACAAATGACTGTCTTTGATATTCTGCAAAGCCTGGAAACCAAGAACCCAAAAATCACACATGAAGACAAGAATCTTTTGAGATGACAGCCGTAGCGATGTTCTTTTTGGAATGAAAAGAAATGCATCCGTTATTTATTGCCTGGAGAGCTATTCTGGAAAGCTGACAGCAGCTTCTTTAAGACACATGAAAACGTTTTGAAAAGACAAGCGACAATAAACAGAAGTATCAGTAGCAGCAGAGGTAGTAGTAGTAATAGCAGTAGAAGTAGCCGTAGTAGAAGCAGTAGCAATAATAGTAGAAGCAGCATAAGTAGAACTAGCGTTGGCAGTTGCAGCAGGAACAGCAAGATCAGTAGGAGTACTAATAGTATTTTATGCTTTTTTGGGTCATAGTTCATGTGTATTTGCATATCACTTTCAGTCACTGCAGATTTCTCTGCGCGAAAGTTGGGCTGATCTCCCCTGGGAGAACGCGTCGCCACAAGAGCAGCGCCACTCATTATTTTTTCTTTTCCTATCTGTATATGAATTTGGTTTCCCATCAGAGTGGCTTTTTTCTACATAACTTTGCCAGGGACAACTCTGTTGTTGCCGTGCGTTATGTTACGTGCACTAAATGAGTATTGGGAACGGGACCTCGGTTTATCGTCTCATCCGAAAGACTTGCACCCAGACCACCACTCACAGTCTAGTGGGTGGGGGAATGGTTTCGGGCACAAACGGGGATCGAACCGCCACACACTTGAAACCTGGACGTTTCTCTTTGTAAGCAGGTGGGCTACCTCTAGACCACCGATCCATCATATTTAACATGTGAGCATGTATTTATATGTCTAAGAGAGAAACAAAAGTCCTTTGATGGTTAACATCTATCTGACATGACTTTTCTCGTGTATTTAGTCCATTCTTTAGGGGGGCGATAAAGAAAGATTTAATGCTTACAGGACTTATTCCTTTCATGCTACATCCCCAGGATCCTTTCCTACTGCTGATAACCTATGAAATACTGCAAGGCACAGAGATCACTGGAGATGCAAGACACTTTGTGCCCTGGAGTGCAAATCAACTCTGACTAAAGGCCCGCTGGACACTAAATTTGGGAGACATGGCTGACTGTCAGCAACTGTTATTGGTTTTTAAGACAATCAGCTGCTAAACATTAAAAATGGTTAATTCAGTAACTGTGTAGTAGGAGAACGTCAAAATTACCTCAAAGATTTTGATGTTGTCTAATAACATATTCATGGCACGTTGACTCTGTTCCTATGCCAGCAACAGCAACAACATGGACGGTCACATAATTACAAAACTCGACACTGCATTGGGGAACACTCTTCCTACCCGTGTATACAACAAACAGCTCTACCCAGTCAGTCTCTACTTTCTCTTCGTCGAACGCTCAGACAGCAACTGTTGTTGTCTGTTATATGAGCGAAAATGCGTTGCGCTGCCGTTAAGAGCCTGACAAGTCAGGCTCACCGCATCTGACTTCGGCGTAAGAGAGAATTGTTATAATATTTTAAATCTTTCTGGAAAAAAAGGCAGGAGAAAGGACCAAGAAAATAGACAAGAAGGACAGGAAGAAAAGGAACGAGGCATAAACAAAGGGAGTGATAAGAAAGAGGAAATTTCTAGCGCAGAATTTCCGGAAGGTGGGAACGCTATTTATACTGACAGGCGCCTGGCATCCCCACAGTGACAGACTCTACTGCGTGGAAGAAGTGCAATCACCGACAGAAGAATGGACTCTGAATTCTAGCAAGGACCTATGTGGGTTCTTGATTTGGGTTTGATAGCTGAGAAATCATGTGATAGTGAGAATCAATGAAAACTAGTCAGCAGCTATCTGTTTACAGATGGCACAATTGTCCGAAAAGCCAAGAGCGATATTAAATATTGTGTGATATCAATTGTATAGCTGGTCTATTTTCGAGTAAGCCACCTAAAAAAACCCCGAGTTCAGTTGCAGACCACTGAAATAGTAACAACGGATGCTGCATGCCACATGTTACACCTGAGCTCCTCTCTCTCGCATTAATAAGCGACTAGCAATTTATTTGTATAAAGCTTTTAAAATTAGAAACACTATCTGTACTTGAGGTATTATTCTTCTGTTCATATATGTTTCTTATGCAACATGTTTTGGAATGTTGATTATATACACACACCTCCTTCATGAGGGGCCAAGGCCTATAATAAATAAAACTTTCACATTCGCATTCTGCATTCTCGCATTCTCTCCTCTCTCTCTCCTCTCTCTCTCCTCTCTCTCTCTCTCTCTCTCTCTTCTCCTCTCTCTCTCTCTCTCTCTCCCCCCTAATGCTGCAGACTGCAAGGCAGGGGCAGACTGGCTGTGGAAGCACTGTGGATGCAGTGGAACCCAAATCCTGCGTGAAGGAAGACCTGTCTGGATCGTGACCTGGTTTAGGGGGCGGAGTAATCAGGTGTTGGCAGTGATCAGGTTAAGAGTCAGTCAGCTGAAAACATGTTGCAGATAACTTCATTCAGGACTGGAAAGAAAGAGGAACCAGATTAGGAGACTTACAAGGGTTTTAGTCTTGTTGGGCAGGTTTTGGACTGAAGTTCGATGTTTATATAGATTGTTAATTTTAGTTTTACTATTTATATAGCTACTTTGTCTTTTCAGGATAACGTGCTTAGTTTTGATGCAAGAAATACTCACAAGAATGAACAAATAGGACGTGAATGTTTACTAGTCGGCTGATTTGATCTGAAAATACTCCAAACATGCGTGTTGCGTGTGAAAGTGACAGTATTTATCATAATTATAAGGTCTGCATATAATTAAGATATATTGTCTTTGTTTCTAAAGAATGATGTGATTTTCATAGACTCTGATGCCTTGTTTCAATGGAATTATGCTGTATGGACTACCTTTTTCATCTTAATCAAGGCTGTCTGCAGCACTGTAATGGTCAAACCAAGAAGTGTTTGTGCATTGTTAGTACTTCCAATACTTATTACAAAAAGGGTTGTCCTGATATTATCGCTATGTATGCATTTACATTGAACATTAACAAACCGATTCTGCATTTATGAAACTTGAAGGCAGTCAACATTACTGGCACAAAGGGAGTAACCGGTGCTTTCTAAAATATAGCACTGACAAGAGAATGTCTATGCTCATAATTTGCTCATCGTGTGGTAATTTTCTTAGAACTTTGAGAAAGTGCATAGTTCTGTTGATTTAATTTTTATTTTGGGGTACAGAAAATGATACATAATGATATGGCGTAGTTTATTCTTATGCTTGAAAGAATAGATGCTTTTAATACAAATACATTTTATTTCAGCATCATCAGTTCTTTGTCAGCATAAGCGTTACTTGGGGGTTTGGTCCACTTTTTGATATCTGATTTTAGCTGTTTTTCTCGTCGTAAAGTTTCCCGAAAAATACAAGATTTTAATGAATTCAATGTCAATATACTGGGTATTTTTTTTATTTCCTAACTTAACATCTTCTATATCGAGCTCTCTGTCTGTGTGCCTGTCTTTCTGACTCTGTTTCTGTTTGTCTGTCTGTCAGTCAGTCTGTTTGTACGTCTGCACGTCTGCCTGTTTCTCTCTCTCTCGCTCGCTCGCTCTCTCTCCCCTCTCTCAGCCTCTCTCCTTTCTATCTCTGTCAACTGTTCTGTTTCAGTGTGAAGGAAGCCAGTTTGTAACCTGTACAAAAGTTTGACTGACACGGAAAAGCCAGCGCTGATGAGTCTATAATTGAACGTCTGCAGTGCATTCAAGCAAGATTCTCTTATGGTCTGGCGGTTGTATTTGGCGAATTAGTTAAAACTTTTCCTGACAGAAAGTTGAACTCGGATGCAGTTTCCAAAAAAGGCCAGAAGAAGTGTTTTCTAATAGAAAGAGAGAGAAAAGAGGGAGAGAGAGAGAGAGAGGAGAGAGGAGAGAGAGAGAGAGAGAGAGAGAGAGAGAGAGAGAGAGAGAGAGAGAGAGAGAGAGAGAGAAGTTGGACAAGGCATGACTGCGTGACTAGTTTTAAAGTAATTTAATTTGTATTTTCCCTCATTTCCTTCCCCTATTGTTCTAACTTGGACCTCCATTGGAATAAGTGAGAGAGACTAGATAGTTGAACCGTTCATGAACAGAGGGAAAAAAGGAGAGAGAGAGGTACGGTACAGTGTCCCTGCAACTTGAGCTTTTAAGTAATTTGATTTCTCTTCTGCAGTTTCGTTTGTCTCTGTTCTAGTTTTATATCTTTCGTGACATTTATTTGTAGAAGTAAAAGACTCTTGCTGACGGGTCTGTGTAGATTGACTCTTATGCTTTTGAGTGTTTTTGTTAAAAAAAGATGTAGTGAGCCAGTTATGTTGTTTGTAGTCCTGCCGACCACAGAGGCCATATTATCGGGGGCTGTTGTATGCATGAAGTAAAAAAAGGTTCAATTACAGTTGTAGCAGCCAGAAATGTGGGAGGGAAAAAAGTTAGGGCTGAGAAATAAAAGAGATGGGAGCAAGGTGAGGAGAAGGAGGAGGAGGAGGAGGAGGGAAAACATGTTTGTTTTACTGTATCCCTATGGGTTTCAAGCTGAGGCAATGGAGGTGACCAGAGTCAGAAATCACATTTATTTTTTTGCTTGTTGAGTAGTTTGGAGTTTCTTTTGAAAGAAAGAGGAGAACAAAGGAGAAGAATGCAAAGAAGAAGAAGAAGAAGATGAAGAAGATAAGAAAGAAATGTATAACCGTGGCAATTATCAGCACAAACACCTATGACATTATCATCATCATCATCACCATCACCATCACCATCATCATCATCATCATCATCATCATCATCATCATCATCATCATCATCATCATCATCATCATCATCATCATCATCTCACCGTAACTGTAACTGCCAGAAAGATTAGCTGATGGGGAAAGGGAAAGTCAAGGTATCAAAACAAAAGCACAAAAAGAATCAAAGATGGAAGATAGATAAAAACAAACACAACAATACTCCAAGCAGTCTTCATGCGCCACCCTTCTCCAAAAGCATGCAAAACGCAAATAAAAAGCAAAATTTCATACAAATCAGAATTACCCCCCAAAAGTGAAACAGCCACAAAGCACATGGACGAAAAATGAAAAAAAAGTAGAAATAAGAAGAAAACCAACTGTTTATTCAACTCTGTCTGTCTCTTTGTCTCTTTATTGCCATGCTTGTCTGCCAGTATGTCTGCATATTTTCTCTTTTTCTTCTTTGTCATTTCAGATTGCATCACATGGAAAGAATAGCTATGGAATAGAATCTATCATGGTAAAGCCGTTTTCTTGATATGGAGAAGAAACGAAGAAAAAAATACACCATAAGGAGGAAAGACAAGAAAGAAACAGGAAAGAAATATAGAAGAAGACATAAAAGAAGTTAAGAAGTTAAACAGACTTTTAATATTTGTAGAGATCTGACTTTGTGTGGCTTTGATGACTGAGCAGTCAAATGACAGTGATAAGTAAGTTAACATTAGTCAAGAGATAGCTGTTTCAGATAATAGCAATCAGTGAAGGCCGACAGTTGTATTCAACCTTGCCTGATAATACTCTTAATTGTAAATGGCATATCTAATCCACTTTGGAGGAAACAACAGTAAAAGAAACAAGGTAGCTACAGACACCTTTTAAAAGATAAGATTTTAATAATAATAATAATATATGGAATTTACATAGCGCTGAATCTTGTAATGCAACAAATCAAAGCGCTCAATTTTAGTTACAGAGACCTATAAAAGTGCAATGATAACTGCTGTCACACCTTATTCTCGAATTCCCTATCCCTGTGTGAAGACAGCTTGTAACGGTTCTTTAGACTGCACAATGCATGAACATGCAGGAGATGGAATCCCTGGCAAGTGGAGTGGATTTTGAAACTGCGTGAGGACCTGTCTGGGCTCGTGACCTGGTTTAGAGGGCTGAGTAATCAGTAATGGAATCAAGAGACAGTCAGTTGAAAACATGTTAGAGGTAACTTCATTCAGTGCTGGGAAAAAAGGGGGTGAAGTCAGTAGGTCTATGATAACTTATATCTTGTTTTGTGTTTTTCAACCGAAGTTCATACGGTGTCGCGAGCTGCCATTGTTTATTTGCTGTTTAGGTAGCTATATTCTATTTTCAGCAAAAATACACATGTTTCTTTGTTGTAAGAACTATCAGCAAAATTGCACAGACTTAAGCACAACACAGTTACACAGGATACACACAATAATGGTGTGGAGATGACCAAATAGGAACAACCTTGCTAACCAATCAGATCACCCTGGGACATAATTCATGTGAATCTAACTGTGCTGTTTGCTAGTGTAGATCCTCTGGAAACGATTTTGTGGTCGAGCTCGCTACAGACAGATGAGTAGATGGGTTCAGTGCAGGCACTGTGAAATATTGCGTAACCACATTGACTGATCCATAGTTACACAGATGTTAGAGAGATATGAGCAGAAACAAAGATTCCAGAAATGTTTGGCATGTTATTGTGTGAGTCAGATGACATTGTACTGGAGTATCTGCACTTCATTGTAGATGATGCCTGTGTTTAGTGGTGCACATTAAACAGGAAGAGAAATACATGCTAGAAGAAGGACGTGTTAAGCTGGCCAACATGAGGAAGGGAATACTGATACTTTAACACAGAGTACACACAGGCCCAAGAAGCAGCTTTGCATCAGCTACACACTGGATGCAGTCTTCTATTATAACACACATCGAATACTTTTTACTCTCCACTGTCTTTCCTCGTCATCTTTAAGAAACATTGTACAAATACGGTTTCGATGTCGAGTTTTGCATCAAAGATGGTTTTGTAAATGTTGTAAAAAAATCAACAAAAAAGCATGTATCAATGACTGGTGTGACGTGTTGCTGAATGGCTTGTAAAGCTTTAACAGCAACACATGTTTTTTATTGTTCACTGTTATATCTCCATTTCTTCCCCCATCTCTCTCTTGGAAAAATATCCTCAGGATATGTTCATCCTAACTTTTCCAGAACTGCATCTGAGGTAAACTTTCTGTTGGAAAAAGTTTCTGCTAATTCACCAAATCCAGCTACTGAACCGTAAGAAAATCATGCTTGAATGCCCCGCTGATGTCCAGCTATAGGCTCATCAGTGCTGGCTTTCTGTACAGGTCACACACTGGCTTCCTTCACATTGAAACAGCACATGTATGAGGTATTTATTTATTTATTCTTTTATATCAAAGATAATGAAATAAGCACTCAAGTGCTTTTTTTTTTTTTTACATCAGTCCCGGTGTGTATGCGGTTTTGTAAATTTTGTCATCTGTTTCCACCGGCTCACAATGGCCTACCTTTCCGAAAAGCGGAACAGGATTTAACGTGTGCGCAAGATGTTCTGCATACGTTCGCACACGGGGCCTTGGTTTATAGTATCATCCGAGAGAGAGAGAGAGAGAGAGAGAGAGAGAGAGAGAGAGAGAGAGAGAGAGAGAGAGAGAGAGAGAGAGAGAGAGAGAGAGAGAGAGAGAGAGAAGATCTGTCGGTAGCAGCAATTGCAACGACAGTTTTAAAGTAGTTAAATTTGCATTGTCCCATTTCCTTCACCTTTCGTTTAAACTTGACATCCATGAAAATAAAAAGAAAAAAGTTGTACAGCTGAACTTTGCAGTGCAGATGTGGTGGTTGTGTGCATGGCGGAGGGGGGGGGGGGGGGGGTGTGGAGACGGGAGAGAGGTTTAAAAAGTTTAGTTATAGATACAGCTTTTAAGTAATATGATATGCCTTCAGGGTTTCTATTCCTTTCTGTTCCAGCTTGATATTTATTGTATTATTTGTTTCAATAACTATGTGGAAAGTCCTATTGGCTGGTCTACGTGAATTCGCTATTATGCTTATGAGCTTTAAAAAAAGCCAAGTGATATTTGTCTTGTAGTTAGTGTGGTAGTGGCCAAAAGCATGGAAAAGAAGGCTATATTATGGGTTGTTAAAACCAGAAGGGAGGTAAAAATAATGGAGGGCAAGAAAAGTAATCGATTTACTGCATCCCCAAAGAGTTTCAAGACAAGGCAGATGGAACAGAGCTTTGTTTTCTCTTGCTCAGTCGTTTAGAGTTCCTGTTTTGGCAGAATTAAGGAAGACAAAGAGGAGGAGAAAAAAGAAGAAGAAGAGGAGGAGGGGGAGGAGGGGAAAGAGGAAAAGGAGTAGGAGGGAGATAAAGGGTAGGAGAAAAAGGAGAAAGAGAATAAGGAGGAGGAGGAAGAAGAGAAGCAGAAAAGAAGAAGGGGGAGGAGTAGTCGAATAAAGGAGGACGAGATGGTGATGAAAGAAGAGGAGGAGGAGGAGGGAGAAGAAGAAGAAGAGGGGAGGAGGAAGAAGAGGAGGAGGAGGAGGGGAAAGAAGAAAAGGAGGAGGAGAAAGATAAAGGGTAGGAGAAAAAGGAGGAAGAGAATAAGGAGGAGGAGGAGGAAGAAGAGGAGCAGAAGGAGAAGAAGGGGAGAAGGAGAAGAAGGGGGAGAAGGAGGAGACGACTAAAGGACGAGGTGGTCATGGTGGAGGAGGAGGAGGAGAAGAAGAAGAAGAAGAAGAAGAAGGAGAAGAAGAAGGAGAAGAAGAAGAAGCAAAAGAAGATAAAAAAGATGAAGAAGAGGAGGAGGAGGGGGAGGATGAGGAAGAAGAAGAAGAAGAAGAAGAAGGCTACCACCCTAATTGTCCCAATTACCAGGAGCTTTGCCATTACCAGGGCAACAACACCGTATGGAGTAGTGGGCCATGCCAGTGAAAAATGATGGAGCAAAACCAAAACAAACAAAATCACAGATAACAACAAGTAGAAAAAAGGTCAAGATGTCTTAGACACATTCGTCGTCCATTGAAAAAACCAAACAAACTTACAAAAGCAAATCACAAAAAATTGACAAAAAAAAACAACAACAAAGGGACAAAACTCAAAACTCGCAAGAATTAAAAAAATGTTTCTTGAAAAGTGCACAACAATATAGAAAGAAGAACCACACAAGGAGATAATATTTGATTAAAAAAAATGCTGCACACACAACACACAGCGTAGAAGCGAAATTATGAATAAACTCTTAAACAATTTTACCTTTTTTGTCTTTTTAAACCATTTTCATTTTCCCCTGTCTTGTAACTGATAGATTAACTTGACATTATTCTCATCCCTTTCTGTCTTGCCTGTCCCTCTGTTTCTGCAATATCTTCTTTCCTCTGTCTCTGTCTGTCTGTCTTTCTCTGCCTCTATCTCTCTCTCCGCTGATCTGTCCGTGTCTCATGAATCTCTCTCTATAGTTCTGCTCTTGACTTTTCCCCCATTTCCTCTTTTCCTGTCCATGGATATTGAAGGCAAGGATAAACACTGAGAGTTTTTGCGTTGCTCAGCTGCAGCATCGAGGGTCACCAATGGTGAGGTGTTGTGCATGCCACTGTATTTGCCCACCTTTAAGATTGCCACATTGCGATTTTGAGGATGATCTCTGAACACGACAACGGTATGCACTCGTTTTTTTGTTTTTTTGTGTTAATCAATTCCTCTCTCTCTGTCTCTTTATGTCTGTCTGTCTCTCAGTCTGTTTCTCAGTCTGTTTGTCTGTCTGCCTGTCTCTATCTGTTTCTCTGTGTGTGTCTCTCTCTGTGCTTTAAATAACAAACTCCCATACCCACACAAACGAACTTAAGAAGAATAAGAAGCACACTGGCCAGGCATCAAAGAGAGCCAAAACACTGGCCTAGCAAAGACTGAATGCCTGCTGCCAATCCATTCTGAAAAAGAGCTACCAACATGAACATAATTATTTTTCGTCTATAACATCTGTCAAGCTTAAATCAAAAGACTTCAAAAATCTCTCTTGCAGCCACAACTTTATCTACGTCTGTTCTCCCACAGGGCGGGGAAACCCTCAACTACTTTTTACATTACAGCCTTTTACAAAAATGACTTCCTAGTTCGGCTGTTGGGCCAGGGGAAGCAGTTTGGGCAAATTTCCGGCCAGAGGCTTAGCAGACTGAAAGTGACTCGCTTCACTGGTCTGCAGATTCTCAATGATTGCCTATTGCCAGCTACTGCTGCTGTTCATTCTTGCCATACTGTGTCAGGGATAAGCGGACAGCTGATTTGTGACACTGCTGTGCTAGCTGTGATGAAAGAGGGATGTGTGTGTATGTAGGTGATTTTTGGATTTAGAGGTACAGTGTGTGTGTATGTGTGTGTTTATGTGTGTGTTTCTCTCTGTGTGTGTATTTATATGTATGTGTGTGTGCGTGCGTATGTGTGTATATATGTGTGTGTGTCTCTCTCACTGTGTCTCTGTATCTGTGTCTGTCTGTCTCTCTGTCTGTCTGTCTGTCTCTTCTTTTGCTCTGCTTTCTAAACCCCCCCCCCAACACAAACGTACCTAAGAAAAACTAATAAGCACACTGGCCAGGTATCAAAGAGAGCCAAAATGCTGGCTTAGCAAAGACTGAATACTTGCTGCCAATCCATCCTGAAAAAGAGCTACCAACATGAACATTATTTTTGTTTCTTCTAAGCAAATTTGTCAAGCTTAAATCAAAAGACTTCAAAAATCTCTCTTGCAGCCACAACTTTCTCTACGACTGTTCTCCCACAGGGCGGGGAAACCCTCAACTACTTTTTACATTACAGCCTGTTACAAAAATGACTTCCTAGTTCGGCTTTTGGACCAGGGGAAGCAGTTTGGGCAAATTTCCGGCCAGAGGCTTAGCAGACTGAAAGTGACTCGCTTCACTGGTCTGCAGACTCTCAATGATTGGCTATTGCCAGCTACTGCTGTTCTCCTTTCTTGCCATACTTTGTCAGGGATAGGTGGACAACTGATTTCTGACACTGCTGTGCTAGCTGTGATGAAAGACGGATGTGTATGTATGTAGGTTATTTTTTGGATTGAGAGGTACAGTGTGGTTGTGTGTGTGTGTGTGTGTGTATGTGTGTGTGTGTGTGTGTGTGTGTGTGTTTGTTTGTGTGTGTGTGTATTGTGTGTGTGTGTGTGTGTGTTTGTGTGTTGGTGGTGGTGGTGGGGGTGGTGGTGGTGGTGTGTGTATGTGTGTGTATGTGTGTATGTGTGTGTATGTGTGTGTGTGTGTGGTGTGGTCTTGTGTCATGTGGGGTGTGAGTGTGTATTTGTGTGTGTGTGTGTGTGTGTGTGTGTGAGTGTGTTTGTGTGTGTGTGTGTTTCTTCTCTCTCTCTCTCTTCTTTTGATCTGCCTTTAAAAAAAAAGAAAACTGTCACTCCCAAACAAACGAACCTAAGAAGTATAATAAGTACATTTGCCAGACATCAAAGAGAGACAGATACCGCCCTAGCAAGGACTGAATGCTTCCTGCCATGTTATCCTGAAAAGAGCTACCAGTATGAACATATTTTTTTTCTTCTAAGCAATTTTGTCAAGCTTAAATTGAAAGACTTCAAAAATCTCTCCTGCAGCCACAACTTTCTCTATGACTGATCTCCCACAGGACGGGGAAACCCTCAACTACTTTTTACATTACAGCCTGTTACAAAAATGACTTCCTAGTTCGGCTTTTGGGCCAGGGGAAGCAGTTTGGGCAAATTTCCGGCCAGAGGCTTAGCAGACTGAAAGTGACTTGCTTCACTGGTCTGCAGATTCTCAATGATTGGCTATTTCCAGCTGCTGCTGTTCTTCATTCTTGCCATACTTTGTCAGGGATAAGCGGGCAGCTATTTCTGACACTTCTGTGCTAGCTTGATGAAAGACAGATGTGTACGTATGTAGGTGATTTTTTAGGATTGAGAGGTACAGTGTGTGTGTATGTGTGTGTGTGTGTGTGTGTGTGTGTGTGTGTGTGTGTGTGTGTGTGTGTGGTGTGGTGTGTGTGTGTGGTGTTTGTGGGCATGTATGCATGTGTTTGTGTGTGTGGTGTGTAGGGTGTTTGTGGGCATGTGTGCATGTGTTTGTGTGTTCATATGTGTGTATGCGTGCATGCAAAAAGACATACACACATGGAGTGAGGTAAGCTTAAGAAATACAGACAAATATTCCACAAATAAAAGGCTATATTCATATTTATCCTCCTGTGTGGACATTTCTCCTTAGTGTTTATTTTCTTGTTTTTTGGCTGTTTCTCAATCTGTCACATTCCTTTTTCCTTTCCCCCTGATGCACTTTCATGATTTAGAAACAATCCCCCTGCATGAATCCACGTTGTTTGAAACTGTCATGATAACACTTTATCAAAGCAAGGGAAAATACCTAAACAAATGGCCCATATGGATACAAGAAGACTCTTAAAAATGAAAACATTTCCCAACATATTCTGCAATAATTTGACATCCCGCTATGAAAAAAGACATTTAGACATATAGCAAATTTGGCAAACTTAATTAAATCTCTCTTGCAGCCACAACT
>CM054134.1:38718607-38768607 GCA_028751875.1 Rapana venosa | reverse complement strand
AGAGAGAGAGAAGAGAGAGAGAGAGAGAGAGAGAGAGAGAGAGAGAGAGAGAGAGAGAGATGCTGGACAGATGAATATATAAATAAATTAGACATATAGATAATTTGATAATGATATATGGATGAATACGAAGATCATGGCCAGCTATATAGAGAGATAAATAGGTAAAATCTATACAGATAAATACTAGATAGGCATATAAAGACATATATTAGTAAAAAAAGTATATATTTTTAGTTTCATAGGAACTAGGGGGGTGATAACTATATAGACACGTCAATGGATAGGCAGATAGACGGCCCCTCTTTCTCCCTACCTCATAATTATGTGCCCCGTGTGCGAACGCACGCAGAACATCTTGCACACACGTTAAATCCTGTTCCGTTTTTCGGAAGAGTAGGCCATTGTGTGCAGGTGGGAACAGATGACAGAATTTGCAAAACCGCATAAACACGGGGACTGGATGTAAAAAAGCATTTAAGTGTTTATTCCATTATCCTTGATATAAAAGAATAAAAAATATAAAAAAATGAAAATAGACAGTCAAATAGATAGTCAGACAGTCAGACACACAGGCAAAAAGTATCAATTGCGTATCAATCTGCCTGTCAGTATTGTAATTGCCCTTCATGGGATGATTAAAGTGTTTTTGACTTGACTTGACTTGAAAGACCGATTACACATTGACTTTCACTCAAGTACATACGCGCGCGCGCGCGCGCACACACACACACACACACACACACACACACCACACACACACACACACACACACACACACACACACACACACACACACACACACACACACACACACACACACACACACACACACACACAACACAACACCCATGCCAGTGACTTTCACACACACACACACTTACACACACACTTACACACACACACACACACACACACACACACACACACACACACACACACACACACACACACACACACACACACACACCACACACACTTACACACACACACACACACCACACACCCATGCCAGTGACTTTCACACACACACACACTTACACACACACACTTACACACACACACACCACACACACACACACCACTAACACACACACACACACACACACACACACACACACACACACACACACACACACACACACTTACACACACAACACACACACACACACACACACACACACACACACACACCACACATCACACACACACACTTACACACACACACACACACACACACAACACACACACTACACTACACACACACACACACACACACACACACACACACACACACACACACCACAAACACAAAACACACAACACACACACAACACACCACACACACACACACACACACACACACACACACACACACACACACACACACACACACAACACACACACACACACACACACACACAACACACACACACACACACACACAACACACACACACACACACACACACAAACACAACACACACACACACACACACACACACACACCACACACACACACACAACACACACACACACACACACACACACACACACAATCGAATAAGGATGCTCCCGTGAACCCAATACATTTGTTTACAAATACGAGGCAAAAACCACAAGAAATAAATGAGGGAAGCATCTGTTCGCAGACCCTCGAGCGATCTGTTTTTATGGAAAACCCATTATTTCCAAGGTGTTTTTACAGCAAAGTCATTCTTTAGAAAGCATGCTGTTCGGAACAAAGTAATGCCTAATCGTTTTCTTCCAAAGTGTGCGCTGTTTTGTTTCGCCATTTCTCCCACCCCACCCTATGTCCAGTTTTCTTTTCTTTCCCAATTTCTCCTTTTATTTTAAATCAGACCCTGTGAAGGATAAATTCCATCACGCGAAAGAAATGAGTATATGCTCACCCCATTCCTTGTTTTTGGGTGTACCTCCTTATGTATTTGTTATCCGTCTGTTTATTTTTGTCTGCCAGCCTCTCTTCTTCTAAGACTTTTAATTTGTCTGTCTAGAATTGTGTCTTTCTGTGTGTCTGTCTGTCGCGCGCGCTCGAGTGTGTTGTGTTGTTGTGTGTGTGTGTTGTGTGTAGTGTGTGTGTGTGTGTTGTGTGTGTGTGTGTGTGTGTGTGTTGTGTGTGTGTTGTGCGCGCGCGCGTTGTGTGTGTGTGCGTGCGTAGTGTGTTTATATTATATTTGTAATATATGTGTATTATATTTATATATACAATACATAGAAATATATATCTATTTTTTTATATGTATTTATACACACACAAATATATATGTGTGTGTTTGTGCGCTTGTGTATGAGTATGAGTATGTATGTGTGTGACATGCATGTGACACACATAAATATGAGAGAGAGACAAAAGGAGACATAGTCGGAGACACACAGACAAGCAGACAGACAGACAGACAAACAAAAAAGCAAACCAAATACAGACAGGCACACAGTAAGACAGTCAAAACCGATAAGTGTAGTACATAAATAAGAGAAATCAATGGAAAACAACAATCATGAACACCAAAAAAAATCTAGAAAGTCTCCCAAGTCCAGACGATGTTGTTGTTCATAAATCTTCAGCAGACTAATCGGGGAGCGATGGGGTGCAATCACTGTCCTTGATAGATTTAGGGGTGGGGTTGGAGGGGTTGGGGGTGGGGTAGGTGGGTTGTTAGTTCAGTCATCAGATTTCTCATTTTTCACCTCCTCTATGGGGGATCGATAATTATAGTTCAAACCTGGGCGAGCTGTGTATTCTGTTTAAAGTGTGTGTGTGTGTGTGTTTTGTGTGTGTGTGTGTGTGTGTGTGTGAGTGTGTGTCTGTGTCTGTATGTATGTATGTATGTATGAATGTATGTATGTGTGGTGTATGTGTGTGTGTGTGTGTAGTATGTGTGTTAGTGTGTGTATGTATGTGTGTGTGTGTAGTATGTGTGTTAGTGTGTGTATGTGTGTGTATGTGTGCGTGTGTGTGTGTGCGAGCGAGTGTGTGTATGTGTGTGGGGTATGTGGTTGTGTGTGTGTGTGTTTGTGTGTGTATGTGAGTGTATTTATGTGTGTATGTGTTTGTGTATGAATTTTTGTGGGGCTGTTTTTGTGGGGTATTTTTAATGGCTATCCACCAGTCATTCACTGGGAGAGAGAGAGAGAGAGAGAGAGAGAGAGAGAGAGAGAGAGAGAGAGAGAGAGAGAGAGAGAGAGAGAGAGAGAGAGAAGGAGAGAGAGAGAGAGAGAGAGAGAGAGAGAGAGAGAAGAGAGAAGGAGAGAGAGAGAGAAGAGAGAGAAGAGAGAGAGAAGAGAGAGAGAGAGAGAGAGAGAGAGAGAGAGAGAGAAGAGAGAGAAGAGAGAGAGAGAAGAGAGAAGACAGAGAGAGAGAGAAAGAGAGAGACAGAGAGAGACAGAGAGACGGAGAGAGAAAGACAGGGAGAGAGGGAAAGGTACGTTATATCATCATTGTAAGCAGTGAACGTGGACCATAGGGCGCACATGAAAAACTCAGAGACAGATTCCCGGTTTCGAAAGTTCTCAAATGGCTTACCACTAATGTCAAAATGGTAAGGAACACACACACACACACACACACACACACACACACACAACACACACACACACACACACACACACACACACACACACACACACAACACACACACACACACACACAACACATACAACACACACACACTACACACACACACACACACACACACACACACACACACACACACACACACACACACACACACACTTACACACACACACAAAACACACACACACACACACACACACACACACACACACACACACACACACACACACACTTACACACACACACACACACACACACACACAAACACACCACACACCCCACACACACACCACGCGACACACACACACACTAACACACACTAACACACACTGGTCTGCTTCCTGTATAAGCGGCAACATTTACATTCTCTGCACAAACAGTGTCGGCTTGAACTTGCAATTAATGCTACGAGCAATACAGTGATAACAGTAATCAACTTAATTATGCTTCATTACCCAGTGACCTGTAAGTAAAGAAAGAAATGATCTATGGCCACAATAAGCAACGCTACAAACAATGTCTAACCTAAGCACTTTCAGTAAGAGTTTGTACTCTACCAGCCCTCTCCTTTCTCCCCTCTCCCTCCCCCAATCTTTTCATGGAACACGAGTAATATGTATGGCACATTGTTAAAGAAATCACTGCACATAACAACTGCATAGTATCTTGCTTACGTAGCAACGAAAAATGAATTAACGTAAATGGTAAAGAACTTTTATGGCTTATTATGTCAAGATTATTAGTGTCAGACACGCCCGTGTCGTATTTCGATTTGTATAAACACTGATTAATAAAATAAAGAAAACCTGCGTGAATAAGCGTAAAAACATATTGTAAATTGTGCATGTAGTGTTTGGTGGGTTTGAGAGAGCAACAACCCCAAAAAGCCCCACAAAAAAAACAACCTAAAAAATACAACAACCCACCCCACCCTCCCAAACCCCAATCCCCAACACTAAAAACAAAGAAACCCCCACCTCCCAACTCTCCCCAACTCCCCTTCCTCCGTCCCTCAATTCCTCACCTCCCCCTTCCTCCCTCAACCTCCTCCCTCCCTAACCTCCTCCTCCCTCCCTCCATCTCCCATCCTTCTCCTCAACCTTCCCTCCCTCCCTCAACTCTCCCCCTCCCCCACTCCCTCACCCCTCCCCTAACCTCCTCCCTCCTCAACCTCCTCCTCCCTCACCTCCCTCTCCCACCCCCCCTCCCACAACCTCCTCCCTCCCTCAACCTCCTCCCTCCCTCAACCTCCCCTTCCCTCAATCCCCCCCTCCTTCCCTCAATCTTGCCCCCCTCCTTCCCTCACCTCCCCCCAACAAATCAAGCCCTCTTCAGCATAGGAGAGAGTTTGCTGATGCATTAGGTTATTCAGTTAAGCATCTGTCTTTTTGGAGACTTTTTTTGGTTTCTTTGTTGCGGATGTGCTGTAACAGCCATGGAATCTTGTGTACACAGTGACCCATTTTCCCTGTTATGAATAGGGAGAATTTCCTCTCTGTCCCCCATGCAGTCTCTGTTTGTTTGCTTGTCTGTCTCTGTGCCTGTCACTTTGTCTGTGTCTGTCTGTTTCCTTCTCTGAACGTGTCCGATCCGTTTGTCTGTCTACCTGGTGTGTGTGTGTGTGTGTGTGTGTGTGTGTGTGTGTGTGTGTGTGTGTGTGGTGTGTGTGTGTGTTGTGTGTTGATGTGTGAGTGTGAGTGTGAGTGGTGTGTGTGATTGTGTGTGTGAGTGTGTGTGTGTGATTGTAGTGTGATTGTGTGATTGTGTGTGTGTATGTGTGTGTGAGTGTGTGTGTGTGTGTGTGATGTGTGTGTGAGTGATGTGTGATTGTGTGTGTGTGATGTGTGTGTGTATGAGTGTTTGTGTGTGGTGTTGATGTGTGTGGTGAGTGTGAGTGTGAGTTGTGTGTGTGAATTGTGTGTGTGTGATGTGTGTGAGTGATGTGTGTGTGTGTGTGATGTGTGTGGAGTGTGATGTTGGTGTAGTGTGTGATTGTGGTGTTGTTGTGTGAGTGTGTGAGTGTGTGTGAGTGTGTGTGTGTGTGTGGTGGTGTGGTGTGTGAGTGTGTGTGGTGATGTGAGTGTTGGTATGTGTGTGAGTGTGAGTGTGTGTGTGTGTGTGATGTGTGTGTGATTGTGTGTGTGTGTGTGTGTGTGTGTGTGTGTTGTGTGTGTGTTGTGTGTGTGTGTGTGTGTGTGTTGTGTGTGTGTGTGTGGTGTGTGTGTGTGGACAGAACGGATGGGGGCAGGTGTCTGGCTTTTCCCCTGTCGGACTTCATTACTTTGCTCAGTTTTCTAAAGCAGGAGGCTGTTGCATTTTTCTTAAATAATAATAATAATAATAATATATGGAATTTATATAGCGCTGAATCTTGTAAAAAGCAAACAAATCGAAGCGCTTCTTCTCTCCAATCCATTATCTCACACTAACACATATCTTACTCTGTATCAGATTTGAGACGATGACAATTACAATGACAAATTCTGTTATTTCAAGGATAATGAATAAGCACCCATGTGCTTTTTATATCCAGTCCCCGCCCGTAGGGATACATCTTAATAATAAGCCAGTACTCATACACTCACACAGTAAAAATAAGAGAGAGACAATGAGAGAAATTTTATTGAGGAATGAAAAGCACCCATGTGCTTTTATCGTCGGAGATAATCTTATAATAATAACTTATAAGCTCAAGTAGACTGGAATCTTTAGCAGCCAGCCCCCCAACATGCCGAAAGAAATAATGAAAAACCTAAAACACCCAAAATAAATAACACAAAAACTCAAATAGCAATAAATAATACAAGGATTGTACATCAAATATGAAGAGAAAAGTAAAGAAACAACGAACAACACCCAAACAACAGTAACCAAGAAGAATAAACAAACCAAACTTAATACATAAGAAAACTCTCACATCACTCTACTACTCTCTTTCCTTCTCCATCCATCATCTATCACACTATCTCTTCTTCATCACTATAAACATAATCACTGTCTGCTGTCGCTGTCTGCTACCAACTACAACTACCACCTACACCTACTACTACACACTACCACACCTATCATCTATCTATCTATCATCTATCATCTATCACATCTATCATCTACATCATCACAGTCGTGTCGTCTGTCGTCGCGTCACTTACGACTACTATCGATCACAATCGATCAGACTGATAATTATCGATTGGATCAATCTATACTAATTCCATCTCTAATACTTATCAAAACTTATATTGCTATAATGGAAATAACGAGAGACAGACAGGGAGAAAATGAAAGATATCAGAGTCACGTGGGACTATTATGGAAAAGAAAGCAAAAGAAGGCAAATATGTCGACATGTCAAAGAGCCCCATACATACTGATGACCGAGGAAGGCTGTTGAAAACCACAGATGCAGATAAAATCGAACGGAAAAAAAATGCACATCATGAAAAAATAGAAGGTACACTCACACACATACATCAGTCACGCCCTACTATTATTATTATCTATCTATCTATTATCTATCTATTATCTATATCTATTATCTATTTCTATCTACAAACAGACAGAGAATGAAGAATATCAAGTACGTTTGTCATTTTGCAAAAAGCAAAAAAACAAATAATGACATGTTCAAACGTGTCTTCCACTACATTATCTGCTCTCGATGTAAGGCTTTGTCTGAAAGATCCCACGCATACGCTCATTAAATCACGACAATAATGCCATCATTAAAGTACACTCACACACATACACACCACCACCACACACACACACACACCACACACACACACACACACAACACACACACACACACACACCACACACACACACACACACACACACACACACACACACACACACACACACACACACACACACACACACACACACACACACGCACACATGCACAGGAGCGCACACAGTGACACATACATGCAGGCATAAATTATACTCACATACACATACAGACATACACAGATAAATGTACAGACACAAACGTGCACACATACAAGCATGCAAGAATACATGTTGACATAAAACCACACAGACACACACACACACACACCACCACACGAGAGAGAGAGAGAGAGAGAGAGAGAGAGAGAGAGGAGAGAGAGAGAGAGAGAGAGGAGAAGAGAGAGAGAGAGAGAGAGAGAGAAGAGGAGAGAGAGAGAGAGAGAGAGAGATGGAAAAGAAAAGAAAGAGAAACAAATGCGAAACAAAACATGAAGGGATTAAAATGTCTGTCTCAATTTCCTTAAGACTTGTTTCCCTCTCTCTCCTTTTTCTTGTCGTTGAATGAACCCATTCTTTGCCACACATTCTTTTCAATTTCCTGTCCTGTCCTTTCAAAGTTTTTCAAGTCTGCTAAACTTTCCTTGCTCATTACCTTATATTTTGTATTTTATTTTACCAAACATTTTTCTTCCCATCTTTTTCAATTTCACTTACGAAGCGCAATAACAACGAAAAAGAAAGTTATATGGTTTGTGCAGAGGAAGTAAGTGAAGTGGTAGTGTACGTATTTCTCTTGTTTCTGTCCGTCTGTCACTCTGTCTGACTGTTTCTCTGTCTTGTTTCTGTTTCTGTCTTTCTTCGTTTCTAAATTTTTGTTATCCCCCTTTCTCTCTGTCTTTGTATCTCAGTCTGTCTTGGCCTAGAATTTTTATCCTTTTTTTGCATATGATCCAAAAAGACGAAAAAAGGTGAAAGTAAGTGGAGATGGACAATATGAGGGAAGTAGTTCAACCTTTCAGTCATTCTTTACCTCATTTATTCCTTCCTTCGGTCATTCTGCCTCTGTTTCTGTCTGTCTGTCTGTCTCCATCTCTCTCTGTATCTCTGTCTCTGTTAGTCTGATTCTTCCACCCTCCCAGAGCAGTTTGTGTTTGTTTCTGTCTATCTATTTTTCTTTCTCTGTGAAATATGTCACTGTTTGTCTGTTCGTCTTTTTCTCTACCCGGTCTCAATTCAACCCTGTCCTACTTTTGTCCATCTGAACTTCACTGTCATCATTTTTGTTTTAGTCTTCTTGGACCGATTGCCAAAAAAGGAACAATTCTCTCTTTTCCTTTCAGGACGCAAAGATAGTTATTGGACAGTAATAAGGTTGGCCTGACAGCTGGCTTGAACGATTCATATAGTATGTAAGTTAGTTGGTCAGTGAGTTAATCAAAGACAAAAGGTCTTTGTAGGTGAGGGAATAAACAAAGGAACAAGCAACAAAGTCAGCGAGTGTTATTGATGAATGCATGCTTGTGTAGCTGATAGGCAAAATAAATTGACTAACTGACGTATACAATTGAAACATACAACCCTGAATTGGGATGAAATTCCAATCTATTGCTGCATCAGCTTACCTCTTCTACTTCACGACTTCTTCTCAAAGTATCTTGTCATCATTCGTTCCAACCCTCTCGTCCACCTCCCTTGCAATAATGAACAGTTTTGGACTATGAATCAATCGCCATCTTCTTCGATCATACTTATTCAAGGAAGGAATAAATAAATGAATGCAAAATCTATAGTGTGCAGCAAATTCAAGCACTCCTACGTGCCATCGTACAACCTGGAAAAATGAAAGAGTAAAAATACTTTAGAATGAGAAGGAAAGAAGAGGAATTAAAGGATAGAAGAGGGACTCAAGTTATATTGATAAGAAAAGCGCGCGTGTACACCCACGCCAACCACCACACACACACCAACACACAACAACACGACACACTCTCACACACACACACACAAACACACACACACACACACACCAACACACACACAACAACACATCCAACTCATCACACAACACAAAACGACAGACACAAACAACTAACAGAAGACACAAAGACACACAAACAACATCAAAACACAACATACCGCGTCGCGAAGCTGCGCGCGCGCGCACAAACCCACACCACACACACACAACTACACACACACACACACACACAACAACACCACACAACACACACACACACACCACACACACACACACACACACACACACACACACACACACAACACACCCCAAAAACAAAATATACAAAACGTATGAGAAAAATGGTTTGGAATGGAAGAAAGGAAGAGATACATTTACTGATAAACAAAACGTGCGCGCAAACTCCCCTTAACACCCCGACTCTTACACACACACACGCACACACACACACACACTCACACACACATACATACACAAACACGCACACACACACACACCGCACGCACACACACACACACACCCACACACACACAACACACACACACACACACACACACAACACACACACACACACACACACACACACACACACACACACACACACACCAACACACACACACACAACACGCAAACACGCACGTATACCTTCCTCCCCTACATATGTTGTAACAGAAGTCGAAATTAATTCATTTCCTTTTGACCAGTCCGTTTCTCCAGAAAGATGTCTGAGGCCCCGAGGTTGCAGAAACAGCGGTGGACGTCCTGTGGATTTGCAGGGCTTAGCTCCCCTACAACGGAAATAGGCTGTCAAAAATCATCCTTACAGTTTCCATGTCTTTGAAGCATAGAAAAAAAATGTTCATGTTAGTGTCAGGGTTACCTTGTTAGCTGACACTGTTTTGTGCTAAATCTTCGTTGTAAACATTTTAACACTAAAAATCCTATAAAAAAGGGAGACGTTCCCATAGGTTTATACATAAACCAGTGAAAACATAAAATCTACGCAGTTAAGAATACGAACTCAATTCGTAATGTTCTTGAATTTCGTTGGCTATATGCATTCTGACTGACATTCAAATTCCGCACACATTAACAGAAGAAGATTTTAAATAATTGTAAACAACAATCATCTACAGATAAGTAGTGCATTCAAATGCAATGCCAAATTCAGGCACACGTTAGTTCCTGCAATGCATTTGTGACTGATATACTTATTAAAAAGAAAAAAAATCTATAACACTCACTAACACACTTGTTATCTATCAAGAAATGCATGAGAAATTGAAAAACCCATACATAATGGCGAACATCACTGAATGTGATTACATTTTTTTTTAAAGAACAAAAGACATTTGTGTGTAATAAGAAATTTACAGTCATGAGATGAAACAGGGAAAAAGAGAGAAACTAATGAAGCAACAGCTTAATAGACAACCAGTTTACAAGAGACATGCAATTTAATTTATCATGTACTCTGCCTGTCTTTATGATGGGTGAGGCGAGCACGTTATACAAGTACCTCCCAAAACAACCCCTAACCAACTATCAAACAAACAACTCCCCCCCCCCCCAAGACAAATGCATTTAGAGAAAAGCACCCACTCACATCAAATTGAGCATGAATATTAGAGTTACAACATATGCCTTATGGGACTTAACAGTAATCTTTTAGCAATATCGAACATGAAATGTACGTTATACATAATCTGTTCAATGGAATTTTGAGGGTAAGCAGGCGAGTAAATCTTTAAAGTCTGACATTCAAGCAAATTATGGGTATTTGGACACTACGTTCTCCATGTAAGCTTTTAAAATCTTTGCTAAATTTTGTTATCTATCTATCTATCTATCTATCTATCTATCTATCTATCTATCTATCTATCTATCTATCTATCTATCTATCTATCTATCTATCTATCTATCTATCTATCTATCTATCTATCTATCTATCTATCTATCTATCTATCTATCTATCTATCTATCTATCTATCTATCTATCTATCTATCTATCTATCTATCTATCTATCTATCTATCTATCTATCTATCTATCTATCTATCTATCTATCTCCATAATCTTATAAAAAAAAACAAAATCATAAGTCGTCTTTCCCTGACAAACATTTGCATGTGGCTTTGATTGACACTCCTCTAACCAGGAATATAGTAAATGTGTCTGTGTGTGTGTTTGTGTGCGCGCACACGCAAATGCATAAATCAGAAAAAAATCTTATTTAAGAGGGAGAGAGAGAGAGAGAGAGAGAGAGAGAGAGAGAGAGAGTTATATGTTGATTTCAAAATCGTACGTAGAAGCATATACAATCATATTTCTTTTAGGCTAAGCCTACACCATTGGGATTTTTTAATAAATAATGTAGGAATGCTGATACCTTAATAGTGGGCAAAAGCGGTTGCACACAAAAAAATCTCACTATTAGTAAACCTTGGAGCTCTACCTGAGGAACACCCCCCCATAAAACAACAAGGACAACAAATAACCAACAACCCCAAAGCCACAAAAACCACCACCTATTGCCACTTAGATATCATCAAACAAATATTTCGGAGTTCTCTGAAGTCAGCCACACTGATAAGGTAAGTGTTTATTTATTTTCAAATGAGAACTTGCAAGGTTTGTACACACCTTTAAGCCTGTGAGTACTAAAATCGAAACTCTGGAATAAAGGGATCTCCCATAAAAGAGAAGACTAGAGGTAAAGAGGCAAATTCATTTACAGCCAGAGATCCCTGGAGGAATCTAACACCTGATGGTCTCTTTCAGCAGCACTAGACTGTCTAGGGAGGGGGGCGACTTCCAAAGACTGACACATGTCAGGCGTAGATAGTCTTTGCTGGTGTGACGGGGTGGTAGGACCTTCGTCCCATCTGTGCACCACTGGGTGAATGAATTGTCTGGAGACAAAGAGATAGACACAGACTGGGGGATACTTACTGGCTGATGCATGGCTTGACTCGACTTTATCCCAGAGTCCTTCAGGAGTTGTTGGTGATTGCATTGGTTTACTCTCAGGCAGTGTATCGTGAGCAAATTGAACCTGATGGAGCCTATCCTCTTCAGGTAATGAGGTAGGTGCATGCAGGGTATATTCGTGTTATCTCTCTTACTTTCCATAGCTACTTTATTCTTCATTGAAAAACTGATGAGTTTGCGTTGTTTGTGCATGATGTAGATTTTGGTTTATTGTCTAAACTGTAGGTAGTGAAATGGATGCAGGGTATATTCGTGTTATCTCTCTTACTTTTCATAACTACTTTATTCTTCATTCAAAAGCTAGTGGGGTTGTATTGTTTGTGCACGATGTTCCGCATGTATTTACACAGGATTATTTGTGTTTATAGTTTGAACTGGAAGTCTTTCTGGCGAGTAGAGTCAGTGCCAAAGCTTATTCAAGGGGGGGGGGATTTCCATCAGTTTGGTGCCTCAGTAGACACTTGAACGCATGCTCTATGTATTGTTAGGTCACAAATGCGATGCTCTAAACTACCTGAATATTTGCACTTCAGGCTGACATGTAAGAGAGAGAGAGAGAGAGAGAGAGAGAGAGAGAGAGAGAGAGAGAGAAGAGAGAGAGAGAGAGAGAGAGAGAGAGCTCCTCGTACAATGATAAAATGTACGCTTCTTGAAGGTTGATCCAACGTTATGCACAATTGCTTACTTTGTAATATATGCTTTTGAGCACTGATGAAGACTAAAACCACACCTGTTACCTTTTAGACACTAAACTAACAGGTTTTGGAATTTCTTTCACTGAAATCCCCTAGATAAAATGAAACCCACGCATAAAATCTGTGTTGCTATTATCAGAAAAAAATGTCGAAAGGTTGTATACACTTTAATGGCAACAATCACAGACATCAAATCTGTAAACCAGTCTGCTATCAAAGAAAAAAGAGACTGGAGGCAAAGAGGGGAATTCATTTACAGTCAGAGATCCCTGGAGGGATCTCCCGCCCAAAGGTCTCTTTCAGAAGCACTAGACTGTCTAGGGATGGTGGGGGGCGACTTTCAAAGACTGACATATGTCAGGCGTAGATAGTCCTTGCTGGTGGGGCTGTGTAGCAGCCTTTTATCCCGTCTCTGTGCCACTGGCTGAATGAATTGTCTGAAAACAAAGAGATTGACACAGACTGGGGGATACTTACTGGCTGATGCACGGCTTGACTTGACTTTATCCCAGAGCCCTTAAGGAGTTGTTGGCGATTGCATTGGTTTACTCTCAGGTATGGTGTCGTGAGTAAACTGAATCTGGTGGAGCTCATCCTTTTCTGGCAGTGAGGTGTGTGCAAGGTATTTTTGTGTTTTCTCTTGTACTGTCCTTAGTTACTTTATTATTCACTTTATTGTTCACTGAAAAGCTGATGGGGGTTGTTGTGTTTGTGCATAATGTTCTGCATGTATCATTACAGGACATTTTAGTTTATAGTTTGAACTGGAAGACTTGGTGGGTAGTGGAGTCAGTACCAAAGCTTACTGAAGAGGGAAAATTCCATCAGCTGGATGCTCAGTGGACACTTAAACCCATGCTCTCTGTATTGTCAGGTCACAAATGCGATGCCCTAAACTACCAGGATATTTGCACTTGAGGGTGAGATATAGAAGAGAGAGAGAGAGAGAGAGAGAGAGAGAGAGAGAGAGAGAGAGAGAGAGAGAGAGAGAGAGAGAGAGAGAGAGGAGAGAGACAGAGAGAGAGAGAGAGAGAGTAACTCTCAAAGTGATCAAATGAATGCTTATTCAACTTTACCTAACTAACTCACAAAGTGATCAAATGAATGCTTATTCAACTTTACCTAATTTTTCTGCACAATTGTTTCTTTGTCATATATGCTTTTGAGCACTGATAAAGACTAAAACCATACCTGTTACCTTTTAGACACTAAACTAGCAGGTTTTGGGATCCCCCCCCCCACCAAAACCCACTAAATGAAATGAAACCCACGCATAAAATCACTGTTGCTAATATCAGAGAAAAATGTCGAAAGGTTGTATACACTTTAATGGTAACAACCACAGACATCAAATCTGTAAACCAGTCTGCTATCAAAGAGAGGAGACTGGAGGCAAAGAGGGGAATTCATTTACAGCCAGAGATCCCTGGAGGGATCTCCCGCCCAAAGGTCTCTTTCAGCAGCACTAGACTGTCTAGGGAGGTGGAGGACTTTCAAAGACTGACATATGTCAGGCGTAGATAGCCCTTCCTGGTGGGGCGGTGTAGCAGCCTTTTATCCCGTCTCTGTGCCACTGGGTGAATGAATTGTCTGAAAACAGAGTTACAGACCTAAATTGGGGGTGGGGGGTGGGGGGTGGATACCCACTGGTCAATATGTTACAGCCACAACGAAACAATGAAGAAGACATTATGATAAGGGATGTGTGTGCACGCGCGTATGTTCGTGTATGAGAGAGAGAGAGAGAGAGAGAGAGAGAGAGAGAGAGAGAGAGGGAGAGAGAGAGAGAGACTGACAGACAGGATGAGTGAGTGAGGAACTGTCTGAATGGATGAATATAGTCATGAATAGATCAACACATTCTGAGCTAAGGATCACCATGAAAATATCCACACCCAACAGCCTAATCACAGCGCGAGATGAAAAGGAGACGAGAGAGCAGAGAAGAAAAAGAAGAAAAGAAAAGCAACACACAAGGAGAGAGAGAGAGAGGAGAGAGAGAGAGAGAGAGAGAGAAGAGGAGAGAAAAAAGAAAAATAAATTAAACCCCCTAAAAGGTAAAAAATTTTAAATGGCATTTTAAAGTAAAGTTGAACCCCACCCTGTTTTTTTATTTCCCCCCCCAATTTGGTAAAAACACTTTTTTAAAAATTAGAATAAAAGAAAATTTTGCTTAATAAACGAAAAAAATTGAAAAAGGGTGAATTTTTTTGGTTTTTAAAAGAACCCCCCCAAAACCCCCCCAAAAACAAAACAAAAAAAAAAACCAAAAAAAAACCCCAAAAAAAAACTAAAAACAAAAACCCCCCCCCAAAAAACCCCCAAAAAAAAAACCCAAAAAACCCCCAAAAACCCCCCAATTCCCCCCCCCCCCCCAAAAAACCCCCCTTCCTCCCCCCCCCCTTCCCCCAAAAACCCCCCCCCCCCAAATTTCCCCCTTCCTCCCTAAACCCCCTCCCCCTTTCCCCCTTTCCCCTTCCCTAAAACCTCCTCCCCCCCCCAAACCCTTTCCCCTCCCCCCACAAATCCCCCCCCTTCCCTAAAACCTTTTTCCCTTTTTTAATCCCCCTCCCTCAACCTCCCCCCTCCCCCCCCCTAAACCCCTCCCTCCCTCAACCTTTTTCCCCCTCCCTCAACCCCCCCCCTCCCCCAACCTCCCCCCCTCCCTAAAAACCCCCCCTCCCTCCCTCAAACCTCCCCTTCCCTCAACCCCCACCCGCCCCTCAATCTTCCCCCCCCCTCCTCCCTCACCCCCCCCCCAAAAAAATCAAGCCCCTTCAGCATGGGAGAGAGTTTGCTTAAAACATTTTTTTTTTAATTTTTTTTTTAAATTCTGTCTTTTTGGAACTTTGTTTTGTTTTCCCCTTTTGGGGGAAAATTTCCCCTTGGTCCCCCAGCCCTTGGTTTCTTTTTCCGTGCCCCATTTTCCCCTGTTTGTTGGTTTCCCTTAACTGTCCCCCCTTTCGCTCCCTGTTTGTTTTGGTTGTGTTTGGGGTGTTTGTTGTTGTTTGTTGTTTGTTTTTGAATTGTATGGTTTGTTGTTTTGTGTTGGGGGTGTGTGTGTGAGTGTTGAGTGTGTTGTGTGGGGGTTTGTTTTTGGTGTGGGGAAGTTGTGTGTTTTGTGTGTTTTTGGGTGGTGATTGTTTTAAGTGGGGTTTTGGTATTGAAGTGGGTGGTGAGTGTGGGGGTAATGTTGTTTGATTGTGTGTGTGTATTGGGTTTGATTGTGTGTTGTGTGTTGGTGTTTTGGATTGGTTGAGGGTGTGGGGTTAAATTGTGTGTGTTGTTTTAGTGGGGGTGTATGTGTGGTGGTGTGTGGGGTTGGGGGGAAGGTGGGGGAGTGGGGAGTGTGTGTTGGTTGTGGTTGTGTGATTGTTTGTGTGAGGGGTTTTTGGGTGGGTGTTTTATTGTGGTGTGTGGGTTGGGGTGGGGGTGGTGATTGTGGTTTTGGTGTGTTTTGGGGGGGTGTTGTGGGGTTGGTGTGGGGGGGTGTGTGTGTGTGTGTGTTGGGGGGTTGTGGGTGGTGGGGGTGTGTTGTGTGTTGGGTGGGAGGGGGGTTGTTTTTTGTGGAATTTTTGTAGTTTTTTGGTAGGCTTTTTGATTTTTTAAAAAATTTAATTTTTTTGAATTTTGGGTTTGTGCCAAATCGGGTTTTCCCCTTTATTATTTAAAAAATTTTTTGTTATTTTGGGAGGGTTTTTTAAAATTAAAAATTTGTATTTAAGGTAATTGGGGTTTGTGTTTTTATTTTTGGTAGGGGAAAAAATTCCAAAAAACCCTTATTTAATTAAAGGTTTGGAGGCAAAAAAAAATTTTTTTTTGGGTTGTTTAAATTGTTTTTTTTTGGGTGGGATTTTTAATTTTTTTTTGGGTTGTGTGGTGTTGGCCCCCCAAAACCCCCCCCCCCCGGGCCCTGGCCTTTTCCCCCCCCAAAAACCAAAACCAACCCAAAAAAAAAAATTTTAAAAAAAGGGGCCAAAACAAAAAAAAAAAAAATTTTTTTAAAAGCCAACAAAAAACAAAAAAAAAACCGAAGCCCTTTCTTAAAATTTCTAAAATAAACAAAAAAACTTGTCTAATTTAACATCAATTTTTAAACAAATTCTTTTATTTCAAAATTAATAAAAAAACCCATTTCTTTTTTAAACCCCAACCCCCAAACTACATCAACTTTTTAAAAACCATCATCAAAACACTACCGTTGGGGGGGGGAAAAAATCCCAACCTAAAATAAAAATTTAAACCCCCCCTTTTTTTCCCACCACCTCATTAAATTTTTAAAAAAACTTTTAAAAAACTTTTAATTTTCAAATTTTTAAAATTACAAAAAAATGTTTCTCCTTTTGTCTTCCCAATTTTTAAAAATCGTTTTCAACGAAAGACCAAAAATTCCGGAAATTAAAAAAGAAATTCTAAAATTTTTAACCCCCCGTTGGGAACCCCCCCTAAACCAACAATTCCCCCCCAAAAAATCCACCCCCCCAATTTCCAAGAAGAACTTTAACAACAGCAAACATACAAAAAAATGAAGTACAGACCCCAACGTTTGGGGACCAAAAAAACCAAAAAAAGCAAAAAAAGTCAAAAAATTTCACTTTTCAAACTTCCCCCAACACTTTTAAATCTCATGTTCCAAATGTAAAGGGGAAAGAATAAAGGGGAAGAAAGGGAAAGAAAAAAAAGGAAAAAAAGAGGGAAGAAGAAAAAAAGGTAAAACTAAAAAAGAAAAAAAAGAAGGGGCGAAAAAACAACACACACACACACACAACACCCAAAACACACCCCACACACACACACACACACAAAACAAACCACCACCACCACCACCACCCCCACCACCACCACCACACCAACCACCACCACACCACACACACACAACACACACAAACACACCACACACACAAAAACAAAAAAACCACCACACATCTAACCACACAGTACACTACTTTCCTAAAGATATTCACACAAGACTTACAACTACACCAGATAAATGTACAAAAAACAGAAACCACATAAAAAAAAAAGGAATACCTTATTTTGAATAACCACCAAAAAAACAAAAAATACCAAAAAACCGACAAAAATTTAAAGGGGGGGGAAAAAAAAGGAAAAAGGGGAGGGGAAAGGGGGAAATTTTTTTTTGAGAAAGAAAGAGAAGAGAAAAGAGAGAAAAAAAAGGAAAGGGGTTTTGAAAAAAAAGAAAAAAAACTCAAACAAAACAAGGGGGGTTAAACCCAAAACCCAAACCCCCCCCCCCAAAACCCACACCACACACAAACCATCCCCCCAAACAACCAAACCCAAACCCCCAACCAAAAAACCAAACACCCCCACCAACATTTACAAATCCCAAAACAACGAAAAACAATTAAATTTTTGGGAGGAAAGTAAATAAGGGGAGGATAATTTTCTCATTTTTTTTCCCTCCGTCACTTGTCCGCCCTTTTCCCACTTGTTTGCGTCTTTTTTTTTTTTTAAAAAAAACCCCCCCACCAGGGGGGGGGGAAGAAAAAAGAAGAAAGAAAGAGAAAAAGGGAAAGAAGGGAAAAGGAAAAGATGGGAAAAAAAAGGTTCAAACCTTAAGGTTAATTTTTTTCCTCTATTTAAAATTTTTCCCCTTTCTTCTCCTTTTTTTTGTCTTGTCCCTTTCTTTCCCCATCTTTTTCTTTCCTGCCCTTCCTTTATAAAATTTTTCCCCCCCCTCAAACTTTTTTTTTTTTCTTTATTTTAATTTTTTTTTTTAAAACATTTTTTCCCCTTTTTCTTTTTCCCTTTTCCCCGGCCCAAATTTCCCCCCGGGTTTATTTTTTTTCCCAGAAATTAATGAATTAACATTTTTTTTTGCCCGTTTTGGACCTTAAAAAAGGCTCTCTTCTTTTCCCTTTCGTTTTTCCGTTTTAAAATTTTTTTAAAAATTCCCCCCTCTTGCGATTCATCAAATTGAAATTTTTTTATTTTTTTTGATTTAATAAAAAAGAAAAAAAATTTTGAAAGGTAAGGGAATAAACAAAGGAAAAGACAAAGTCACTTTTAATTTTTTTGGTTTTCCCCCTTTCTTGTTTCTGTTAAAAAAAAATTTTGACTCTGCCTTTTAAACCAATTCTAAAACCCCCAAATTGGGAAAAAGTTTTTTTGCTGCATCTTTTTTTCCTCTTTATTCACGTTTTCTTTCTTTTTCTTTCCCCCCTTCTTCCCAACCCCTTTCCCCTTTTTTTCCCTTTAAATAATAACAGTTTGGGGGAACTAAAAATAAAATTTCCTTTTTTTCCTTTTCTTGAAAAAACTTATTGGAAGGAAAAAAAAAAATGAAGGGGCCAAAATTTTTAAAAATTTGTAATTTAAATTCAAGAACCCCAAAGGAAAATCGTAAAGGGGAAAAAAAAAGGGAAAAAAAAATTGGGAATTTTTGAAAAAGGGGGGAAAAAGGAAAAAGGGAAAGAAATGACTAATTTTAATTGAAAAAAACCCTTGAAAGGGAAAACCAACACGCACACACCCCACACACGATTCCCCAAAAACCACACCCAAACCCCCCACCCCCAAAAACAACTAAACACCCACCCATCAACATTCAAAAAAAAAAAACAAACAACACAAACAACACCCACCACCACCAAAAAAAAAAAAAAAACCCAAAAAAAGGGGGGGGGGGAAAAGGAGGAAGGGGGGACCAAAAAAAAAACCCACACCCACCCACCACCAAAAAACACACAAACACCCCACAAACCCCCCACCACCCGCCACCACCCCACACACCAACACTAACAACAAAAAAAAAAAAATATACAAAACGAAATAAAAAAAAGGTTTGGAATGGGAAAAAAGGAAAAGGAGGATACATTTACTATAAACAAAACGTCGCGCAAACTCCCCTTAAACCCCGACTTTTACACACACACACCACACACCACACACACACCACACCCCAAAACCCCATACACAAACACCCCCGACCACACCACCCCCGCCACGCACCCCACACAAAACCACCCCCCCCACACAAAAACACCCCAAAACAAACACACACACCACACACACACACACACCACCCACAAAAAACCCACACACACACCCCCCCCACACACACACCAAAACACACACACACCCCCACCCCCAAACACCCACGTAAAACCTTCCCTACATATGTTGTAACAAAATCGAAATTAATTCTTTTCCCCTTTTGCCCACCCATTTCCCCCAAAAAGGGATGTCTGAGGCCCCGAGTTGCAGAAAAAACGGGGGACTCCTGGGGAAATTGCAGGGCTTACCCCCCTACCAACGGAAATAGCGAAAAAAATTCATCCTTACATTTTTCCATGTTTTTGAAGCATAAAAAAAAAAAATTTTAAAGTTAGTGTCAGGTTCCCTTTGTTACTGAAAACGGTTTTGTGCAAAATTTCGTTGAAAACTTTAAAAAACACAAAAAATCCTATAAAAATAGGTTCCCATGGGTTTAAATACAAAAACCCAAAGTGAAAACAAAAAATCTACGCATTAAAAAAACAAAAATCAATTCGTAAGGGTTTTTTAAAATTCGTTGGCTATTTTGCTTTCTGACTGCATTAAAAACCCGCAAAACATTAACAGAAGAAGTTTAAAAAAAAATTTGTAAAAAACAATCATCTACAATAAGTAGGCATTCAAAGAAGGGCCAAAATTTCAGGCACACTTTATTTTCCCTGCAATGCTTTGTGACTAAAACTTTTTAAAAAAAAAAAAAATCTATAACACTCACTAACACATTTGGGTTATCTATCAAGAAATCCAAGAAAAGGGGAAAAACCCATACATAATGGCGAACATCACTGAATGTGATTATTTTTTTTTTTTTAAAAGAACAAAAGACTTTTGGGGGTGAAATAAAAAATTTTACAGTCATGAGAGAAACGGGGAAAAAGAGAGAAACAAATAAAGGGAAACAGCTTAATAGAAAACCCATTTAAAGAGACATGAAATTTAATTTATCATGTACTCTGCCTGCCCTTTATGAGGGGTGAGGCGAGCACGTTATAAAAAAGGGCCCTTTCCCAAAAAAACCCCCTAACCAACTATCAAAAAAACAACCCCCCCCCCCCCCAAGAAAAATTTGCTTTTAGAGAAAAGCCCCCTCACATAAAAATTGAGCTGAATATTAAAAGGTTCCCAACATTTCCCTTTAAAGGGGATTTTAACAGTAATCTTTTAGCAAAAATCAAACCCATAAATTATGTACTTTTCATAATCGGGTTTAAAGGAAAAATTTTGAGGGTAAGCGGGCGATAAATCTTTAAAAGCGACTTTCAAGAAAAATTTATGGGTTTTTTGGACACACTTTCTCCATGAAAGCTTTTAAAATCTTTCTAAATTTTGTTATCTATCTATCATCTATCTATCTATCATCTTTCTATCTATCTATCTTCTATCTATCTATCTATCTATCTATCTTTAATTTTTATCATCTATCTATCTATCTATCTAACTATCTATCTATCTATCTACTATCTATCATCTATCTATCTACTATCTATCAATACCCTATCTATTTTTTAAAATCTATCAATCTATCTACTATCAAATCTATCTACTATTTTCCATAATCTTATAAAAAAAAAAAAATCATAATTCGTTTTTCCCGAAAAACTTTTTGAAATGTGGCTTTGATTGACCCCCCTCTAACCAGGAATTTTAAATTGTCTGTGGGGTGTGTTTGTGTGCGCGCACACGAAAAGCAAAATCAAAAAAAACCCTTAAAAAAGGGGAGGGAGAGAGAGAGAAAAGGGAGAGAAAGAAGAGAGAGAGGGGGGAAAAAATATGTTAAATTTAAAAATCTACTAAAAAGCAAATACAATCATATTTTTTGGGCTAAGCCTACACCTTTGGGGTTTTTTTTAATAATAATGTAGGAATGCTGATCCCTTTAATATGGGCAAAAGGGGTTTGCACAAAAAAAAAACTAAATATTAAAAACCCTTTTGGACCCCTCTACCTGAGGAACACCCCCCCAAAAACAAAAAGGACAAAAAATAACCCAACCCCCCAAAGCCAAAAAAAACCCACCCACCTATTGCCACTTAGATTTTAAAAAAACAAAAAAATTTTTTTTGGGATTTCTCTGAAGTCACCACCCTGATAAGGAAAAGTGTTTTTTTTATTTTCAAATGAAATTGGGAAAGGGTTTTGTACACCCCTTTTAAAAGCCGTGATCTAAAATCAAAAACCCCTGGAAAAAAAGGGTTTTCTCCCAAAAAAAAGAAGACTAAGGAAAAGGGGCAAATTCTTTTTACAGCCAGAGATCCCGGGAGGAATCTAACCCTGAGGGTCCTTTCAGCAGCACTAACGTCTAGGGGGGGGGGCGACTTAAAAAAAAGACTGCCCACATGTCGGCGTAGATAGTTTTTTGCTGGGGGGGGGGGTTTAGGACCTTCGCCCCACTGTGCACCACTGGGTGAATGAATTGTCCTGGGAAAAAAAGAATGACCCCGACGGGGGATACTTTTTTGGCGAGGGCATGGTTGACTCGACTTTTTTTCCCAGGGGTCCTTCAGGATTTTTGGGGGATTGCAGGTTTTACCCCCGGGCAGGGGGTTCGTGAGCAAATTAAATTTTTAAATGGGGGCCTTTTCCTCTTCGGGTAAGGGGGGTGGGTTGCTTTCGGAAAAACCCGTGTTACTCTCTTACTTTCCATATTTTACTTTATTCTTCATTAAAAAAACTGATGAGTTTGCGTTGTTTGTCCCCATGATTAGTTTTTGGGTTTATTGTCTAAACTGTAGTAGTAAAAAAGGATGCAGGGTAATTCGTGTTATCTCTCTTACTTTTCATAACTACTTTATTTTTTTCATTCAAAAGCTAGGGGGGTTGTATTGTTTGTGCACGATTTTCCGCATGTTTTTTACACAGGATTTTTTGTGTTTATAGTTTGAACTGGAAGTCTTCGGGGCGAGTAGAGCCCAGTCCCAAAGTTTAAATTAAAGGGGGGGGGGGGGAATTTCCTTTAATTTGGTGCCTCAGTAACACTTAACCCCCTGCTCAAAGGGTATTGTTAGGTCACAAATGCATCTCAAAACTACCTGAAAATTTGCACTTCAGCGACATTAAGAGAGAGAGAGAGAGAGAGAGAGAGAGAGAGAGAGAGAGAGAGAGAGAGAGAGAGAGAAGAGAGAAAAAAACTCCTCGACAAAGAAAAATTTGTACGTTTCCCTTAAAGGGTTTGGGAACCCCAACTTTTATGCAAAAATTGCTTACTTTGTAATATATGTTTTTGAGCACTGTGAAGACTAAAACCACCCGTTACCTTTTAGACACTAAACAACGGGTTTTGGGAATTTTTTTTCCCCCAAACCCCTAAATAAAATAAAACCCCAAACGCTTTAAAATCGTTTGCTATTATCAGAAAAAAATGTCGAAAGGTTGTAAAAACACTTTAATGAAACAACCACAGAAAATCAAATCTGAAAACCCCATTTCCTTGCTATCAAAAAAAAAGAGACGGGGGCAAAGGGGGAAAATTCATTTACACCCAGAGACCCCTGGAGGGATCTCCCCCAAAAGGGCCCTTTTTTCAGAAGCACTAGACGGCTAGGGGGGGGGACTTTCAAGACTGACTTTGTCGGGGCTAGAACCCTTCCTGGGGGGGCGGTAGCACCTTTTATCCCGTCTCTGTCCCCACGGGGTGAATGAATTGTCTGAAAAAAAGAATTGACAAAGACTGGGGATATTTACTGGCTGATGCAGGGCTTGATTTAAATTTTACCCCCAGGGGCCCTTAAGGATTGTTGGGTTTGGCATTGGTTTACTCCAGGTATGGGTCGTGAGTAAACTGAATCGGGGGAAGCTCATCCTTTCTGCAGTGAGGGGGGTTTTGAAAATATTTTGTGTTTTTCTCTACTGTCCTTATTATTTTAGTTCACTTTTTTTAAAAGCTGTTTGGGGTTGTTGTGTTTGTCCCTAATGTTCGGGCATGAATAAATTACGGGACTTTTTTAAGTTTATAGTTTTGAATTTGGAAGCCCTTGGTGGGTAGTGGAGTCAGTACCAAAGCTTACTGAAGGGGGAAAAATTCCCATCAGCTGGATGTTTCAGGGGACACAAAAACCCGGCTCTCGTTTTGTCAGGTCACAAATGCATGCCCTAACTCCCAAGGATATTTGCCCTTTAAAGGTGGATATAAAAAGGGGAAGAGAGAAAAAGAGAGAGAGAAAAGAGAGAGAGAGAGAGAGAGAGAGAGAAGAGAAAAAAGGAGAAGGGGAAAAAGAGAGAGGGGGGTAACCCCTCAAAGTGATCAAATAAATTTCTTTTTAAACTTTCCCTAACTAACTCACAAAGTGATCAAATGAAGGGTTTATTCAATTTTAACCTAATTTTTCTGCAAAATTGTTTTTTTTTTCATTTTAGCTTTTGAGCACTATAAAAAATTAAAACCATACCTTTTCCCTTTAAAACACAAAACCCTAGCGGGTTTTTGGGACCCCCCCCCCCACCAAAACCCACTAAATAAAAATGAAACCCACGCAAAAAATCACTGTTGCAAATCAAAAAAAAGGTCAAAGGGTTGAAATACATTTTAAAGGAAAACCACAGACAAAAAATCTGTAAACCACCCTGCTATCAAAAAAGGGGAGACGGGGAAAAGGGGGGGGAAATTTCCCTTTTTACACCAAAGATCCCGGAGGGATTCCCCCCCAAAGGGTCTTTTTTCCAGCACCAATAGACGGTCTGGGGAAATGTGGAGGACTTTCAAAGACAAACCATATGCAGGCTAATAAGCCCTTCCGGTGGGGCGGGTAGCAGCCTTTTATCCCGTCTCTGTGCCACGGGGGAAATAAATTTGGTCTAAAAAACAAAATTCCCAAAACCAAAAATTGGGGGTGGGGGGGGGGGATACCCACTGGTCAATATTTTTACAGCCACAACGAAACAAGAAGAAGACATTTTTTAATAAGGGATTTGTGCCCCGGGGTATTTTTCGTTATGAGAGAGAGAGAAGGAAAAGAGAAAAGAGAGAGAGAGAGAGAAAAGGGAAAGAGAGAAAAGAAACTGACAGACAATTAGTGGGGAGGAACTGTCTAAATGGATGAATATAGCATAAATTTGGATAAACCCACTTCTGAGCTAAGGATCACCATGGAAAATTTTCCACACCCAACACCTAATCACAGCGCGAGAAAGAAAAGGGGACGTAGAGCAGAGAAAAAAAAAGAAAAAAGAAAAGCAACACACAAAGAGAGAGAAGAGAGAGAGAGAGAGAAAGAGAAAAAGAGAGAGAGAGAGAGAGAGGAGAGGGGAAGAAAGAAACCCAAAAGGGGGAACGACACAAAAAGGGGCCAAGGGCCCCCCAAGAAAGGGGTTCGAAGGAGAGGAAAAAAGGGGCCCCGAGGAAAAAAAAAAAAGAGAGAAAGAAAGAAAAAACAAAAAAACAAAAAAAACGTTTAAAATTTTCTTACCAAAAAATTTAAAGCCCCCAAAAAAGGTTGGGGGGTTGGCGCAAAACCTCGAAGGAAAAGAAAAGGGCCCCAAAAAAAAATCCAAAAAAAAATTAAGGCCCTTTTTTTTTACTTAAATTTTTTTAATTTTTTAAAACAAAAAAAAAAAAAAAAAGGGGAAAAAAGGGGGGGGGGGGGGAAAAAAAAAAAATTCCCCGCCCTTTTAAAACCCTTCCCTTCAAATTTAACCGGGAAAAAAAAGGCCCCCCCCCCCCCAAAAAAACAAAGTGAACTTCAAAAACCTCCAATTTGGGGTTTAAAAAATAAAATGGCCAATTTTGGAGCCTTTTAGGGTCGGGCAAAAAAATTATGTTCTTTTTTGTATTTTTAAATTAAAAAGAAAAAAAATTTAATTTTTTGGGATAACCACCAAAAGGTTTTTTAAACTTTTTTTGAAAAAAAACCCTATTCTTTTTTAAAAGTATATCCTTAAAAGTTTTTGATAAAGGGTTTTACCCTCAGCAACTTATAAATTGTCTGTAAAATTTTAAATCCCTTTTACTGTTTTTTTATAAGGGTTACTCCCTGCTCCATCGGAATTTAATCAATCTCGCCCGAAAAAACGTTAATAAACTCTCTACAATTTTTCCCACTCCTTTATTGAGCCAAACAAAACCAAACCGATTCACACAAAAGGTACGTATTTGTGTTGCCCAATTGTTTTTTTCCCTTTTTTATCTGATCATAAAGCTTCCTTTTAACTTTTAAAAAGGTTTGCCTGCCTCTTTCATATTGCAGAAACTTAATCCAAAAATTTTAATGCATCTTTCCGCATTTAAAAGAGAGGTAACTAAATTTTTGGGTTTCCAACCCATAAACAAGATCATTAGGTGAACGTCTATCTAAGCCAAAAAAATCTTTAAAAAACAAAGAGGTGTATGATTCCAATTTTTACAGCTCATCCCAAACCCCCTATTTCCCGCCCATATAACACAGTGGGTTTTTTTTTGTGTTTAAAAAATCTTATGAAAAAATCAAAAGATTTTTTATTCAATTTCGAGTTTTTTTTAACACAAATAAAAGGGTTTTGTTTTTCCTCGACTTCCAGACTTTACATGCAGTTGGAAACTAAGCTTAGTAGAAAAAAAAGATTCCTAAAAATTTATAACCCTTAATCACAGGGATGTATTTTTCCCTTTTAAAAAAAACCATTTTTTTATGAGCAGCTAAATATCCCCTTTCTGAAAACAACATATTTTCCCCTACTCAGATTAAAACCTAAGATCCATGCTTTGAAGCACGTTTAAGCGTTTTTCGCTTTTGTAAACCTACAAATGTTTCGGGTAGCAGGGTAACATCATCACCAAAACAGAAGAATAAACAACTCTGAAAAATCTTTGGGGGAAAATGGCACCATGTTTTCCATTATTGAGGGGTCTCTGGTAACTCATTATAAAAACAAAAAAACCCTTTGGGGGTACATACATCACCCCGTTAAAAAACCATGGTTTCAGTAATTAGTCCATCCTTTTGTTCCCCCCATCTTTTTTCTGCTTCTGACATTCTTTATACTTTGGGTCCCAAACATCGTAATAGTTTTTCCCTTCACAAACCCTTTTTTTTGGAAAAATAGGGCCCAAAAGTTCCTGTTTAAAAGAATCAAATGCCTTTTTTTAAAAATCAATAAATCACATAAACTTACGGGTTTTAGCAAACTGTTTTTGTACCAAAAGCAAGCGGGTAAACAAAATATCTATATGGAGTATCCTCCTTAAAAACCCCGCTTGGGGCACACCTGTAATATTAAATTCCCTTTATAACCCATTCTTGTAGCCTATTGTTAAAAAAGCAAATATATAAACCCTTTCTACTTTTTCATAAGAGAAATTCCCCGGGGATTTTTTTAGGGTTTTTCAAAATCACCCCTTTTTTATGCAAAAGTTAGTATTATAGATTCACCCCCAAAATTTTGGAAAAAGACCCTCATCAAAAATTTTGTTGAATAGTTTTTAAAAAGGGAAAAACACAATATTTTCACCTCCAATTTTAGCAATTTACCAATGAATTTTAAAACAGACCGGGTGCTTTCTCACTCTTTTAAATTTTTTAATGCCCCAATATTTTTATCTTTAGATTTAGGGCATCAAAATCTCCCCATTTTCCCTCACTTTTTCAACATCATTTAAACATGGGGTTGGGTAAAAGATTTTTTCTCCCAAAAGGGTTTTGGGAAAATTTTTTAACCCTCTGTTTAACTATATTTCTATTTTTTTGGCGACTTTTCTAAAAGACGCCTTCTTAAACCCCTTTCCCCGAAAAAAAATGGGTTTGAAAGAGATAGATGACATCATAAACGCAAGTAAGGCTTATTAAAACTGTTTTTTTTTTCCTTCAAGCATGCATTTTTATTCCCTTTTTGTGACACAGTACACGTTTTTTGTCCTCATTTCTTAATGTTTTTCGGAAAGTCCCTTTAGGGAAATTTTCTGACCCTTTTAAAATTTATACTTTTTCATTCAATTTTCAACCAATTAAACCTTTGATGGGCCTTTTTTTGAATTTACCTGTTTTCTTTATACATTCCCGCCCCTTTTGGGTTTTATGAAACCATTAAACAAATCCAAAGCTTTCCCCAATGTTCTCATCAATCTCTGGAAAAAAAAAGGCCAAAATTTAAAAAAATTTCACCCCATGTTCACATCCTGAGGGAATTTTTTATATAAACTGGAGTTTTTTTTTCACCAACAAATTTTTCCATGCAGATGGCCCAACATTTTTCCCCACCTTATTATATCTGGATTAATAAATAATTCAACAGGGAAAGGGATGGGAAACAAACCCGGCAAAAAACATTCGACATTTAACAAAAATCTAGAAAAAAAAATCATCTGGGCACTAAAAAAAAATCCTTAACACTACACCTTCCCCTCAGAGATGTATGTATAGCGTCCTTTTTTGTTCACCAAACATTTAAATCCATTTAGAAACTTAAAAATAAGGAGCTTTCACATATTCAATGTAATTTTCCCTAATTGTTTATAACACAAACTTCAGAAAAACGATTTCTGCTGAAAGCCCTACTTTTTTCTTTTGGGCATCTGAACAAAGTCATTTTCTACATGCCCACTAGAAAAGTTTTTAGGTCCTGCTTTTAAAAAAATTTCCCCCCCCCCCCCCACAAAAAAAGTATTATATCTACTTCACCCCGTGTCACCACAAAAAATTTACTAACATTCTTCCCAAAATACAATTCCATTATCATTGTCAAACATTTTTAAAAAGGGGAACCTTCAGGGGGGTTTACCACCCGACAAGCAAAAAATTCTTTCGTACCAAAAAGGATTTGGGCCAGAAAAAGTGCAAATATTAGGATATGGGAAAATCCCAAAAAATTCACAAAAGCAGTTTAAATCCCTGCCTTTTAAACAAACTAAACCACTAAACCCCTTCCTTGATGGCTAACTTTTAAATTTCCCCACTTACGAAGGGGTTTTTAAACCATAAAACATCCCGGGTGGACTTTTCCCCGGAATGTTTTTTTGGCCCGAAAATTAAAAACCAAAAATACGCACAAAAAAATACAAAATCTCTATCAGCCTTTTTAAAACAATCCATTTACATTCCAAGAAAAAAAAAAAAGGGAAAAAATTTTATTTGTTTTATCTTATTACCACAATTCAATTGAAACCAAAAACCCTCAAGACCCGACACTTTCACCAATTACAATTTACATACAAACAAAATCACTCATTCTTTCAACAGCGTTTTTAAAGAAGGCCCCTTTAATTTGGGAAAACGCCACAAAAACACAGGTCATCTGGGGGTTTTTTGACCCCAGGCCAAAGTCAGAAACCCGCCTTTTTCCCAGCCCCTTTACGTGGGAAAGTGTCACGGCCCTCCTTCATCACAAAATCACCCACTTTGGCCCAAGCCCCTTTTTTTTTTAAAAATAAGGTGTCCCCAACGAGGCCAAATGACCCGGTTTTCTGTTTACTTTTTCCCACCCCCCCCGTAAATTGAACTATGGCCGGATATTGTAAAGGGCCGGGCCCAAAAAAGCTATTCCCTTTTTTTAAGATCATTAAGGGGCATCCCTTTTTTGCCATTTAAGAACAAAAGAACAAAGACCATTTTCCCCAATTTTTTTTCCCCCTGCCCTAGCACTCTTTAAGTATGGGGTAAAAAAGTGCCCAATATCTCTAACATTTTGGAAAAATCGCGTCCCCACAAAAAACCTTTTTAAAACCCTTTTAAACGAGTTTTTGCCTTTAAAATTCCCAAAACTTATCTTTATGAAAAAAAACACCTGGCAAATGGGGGAGTTGGGTTTTTTGAATTTTTTCCGTCACACTTTTCAAACTTTTAAAATCGCTTTCTTCCCTTTTTTTTGGGAAAAAAATTTTTCACGAACCTTTTACAAACACTCCAGTCCAATACTTTTCCTTTTCCCTTCCATGAAAAAATGATATTGTTCCTTTTTGACCGGCCTTTTTTGGGAAAGTCTGCATTTTTTTCTAGTTTTTTTTACCCCTGTCCATCATTTTTTAAATTTTATTGCCTTTTAAATCTAAATTTTTTAGTCCTAAATTTTATGTCTTGTCTAATATCCAAAAACATTTCCCCCTTCAAAGGGATCAACACTGTTTTTCAACCCTTTTTTATTTTACTCCTCATAGGCTCGTTGTTGGGCTTTAGGGAAGTTCTCCACTTTCTCCATCTTTCCCCCATCGTGTAAAAGTTTCCTCTGGGCTACTGTAGGAAAAGGGCTCCCCGTCTACTGTGTACAGTTGGGAGGTTGCTGGGGGGCCCCAAACTGCCTTACTTTTGGGATTCCGTCGCTTTTCCTGTGATAGTGCACACCAAACCCACCATCGTAGGGTGGTTTTCCTCCCCTTCCTTTCCCTTACCAGGGCCCCGGTTCACCCCCACATAAACCCCCCGAAACAAAAGGCCCCCCCAAATAAAAAGGGGAGGGTCAGTCCAACAAGACCAAAAACCCTCCTCGCCCCCTTTTTTGCGGGCAGGTTTGGGCACGGGCCCTGGCCCGATTTTAATTTTGACCGTTCGACATGAAAGGGCCCAATACTGCCGCAAAATTCCCACAACAGCCCTGTACAACTGCAAACGATATTCCCCCTCCCCCCTTATTCAACTGTATGCTAAAAATGAAGAATTAAGGCCACTTAAAACTAGCTACTAAAACCCCAAAAAAACTAGACAATTTCCCTAAAGCTTCACCTTCGCATTACGTTTTCGGGGGCCCCCCCCCCCAGAGAGAGAAAAGAGAGAGAGAGAGAAGAAAAGAGAGAGAACTCGAACCGAACTCGATCTCTCGAACTCGAATATTGAAAAAGAGGGAATTGATAAGGCCCCGAGGGTTCTTACACCAGGCCCCCATGGGCAAAAATGAAACAAAAATGAATAAACCAATGAAAACAAAAAACAAAATAGTGTCAAAAAGCAATGAAAAGAATCGCAAAAATTTTCCATTCAAATTTTTGGTAAATCAAGAAATCAAGAAAGACCACCCAAAATTTAAAAACAAAAATTTAAGAAGGGGAGAGAGAGAGAGAGAGGGAAGGGAGAGAGACAAGAGAGAGTGAAAGAGAGAGAGAGAACTCTGAACTCTGAAATTGTTTAATGCACACCCGGCCCTTTTTCCACAATCCTTTCCCGGATCAAGAAGGGGGACAGAGGGGAAAAAAATTAACTTAATTTTAAATTCTCACAAGCTTTTAGAGAAAAAGGGGGAGGGAGAGAGAGAGAGAGAGAGAAAAGAAAAGAAGAGAGGGGAGAGAGAGAAAGGGGGAGGAGGGAGAGAGAGAGAGGGAGAGAGAAGAGGGAAAAGAGAGAGGGGGGAGAGGAAAAGGGGAAAAGAAAAGAGGGAGGGGGAGAAAAGAGAGGGAGAGAGAGAGAGAGGGGGGGAAGGGAGAGAGAAGGGGGAAGGGGGGAGAGAGAAAAGGAAGGGGGAGGGGGGGGGGGAGAGGGGAGAAAGGGGGGGGAGAAGGAAAAAGAAAAAGAGGGGGGAGGGGGGGGAGAGAGAGAGGAAAAAGGGGGGGGGGGGGAGAGAGGAAAAAAGGGGGGAAAAGGAAAGGGGGAGAGAGAGGAGAGAGGGAGAGAGGGGAAAAGAGGAGAGAGAAAGGGAGAGAGGGGAGAAAGAGACCGACATACCAGGGCACATAACTGACGGACAGACAGACAACAAACAGAAAAGACTGAAGGAGGGAGGGGGAAGTAAGAGGGAAGAACGTAAGCAGCCTCGCCCGAAGCATCGATTTTTTGAGAACGAGACGTGAGAAATGGGAAACCAACCCGGGTTTTTCTCAACCTAAATCTGTCCCAAAGGGCCCGAAATTTTCACCCCTTTGCTTCCAAATTAAAAGCCCGCTTCAGACGAACCCCGAAATGGCCCCCGCTAAAAACGGTCCCCCAGTTTTTTTTCTGTTCTGTTTTATTGGATTACTTTTTGGGCAATTAAAAAGTCATTTTCCCGGACTATATTTCCCAAAATACTTGGTTTGGTTTGGGAGTGTGTTTTTCCACTCACGTTTTAAGTGTTTTAAAGTCTGACAAACGGTTTTTTTTTCCCCCCTTTTTTTTTTTTTTTTTCCATCTTATTTTTTTCCAAAAATTTCCCTTTCCTTCCCGGAGGCCCCAAGTTTTTGAAAAAATTTTGGGGAAAAAAAAATGGGAAAAAACTCTTTCCAAAGCACTGAAAAAACCCCCAAAAGTCAATTTTAAAATTTTAGGAAATTTTTGAAAAAACCCTCTTTCCCCCCCCACCCCACCAACAACAGACAATAAATAACACGAAATAGAGAAGGGGCCCCCCACAGGAGTATTTTTTTGCTGGTTTCTGTTTTTTTTTTGGTTTTCTTCTTCTTACCGTCCTTTTTCGTTTTGGGTGTGTGTTGGAATGTAAACATTGGTTTAAAATTTTTTTTGAATATTTTTGGGGGGAAAAAAAGAAAACCCACCGCGCTTACCCCACTGATGCTGACATTTTTTTTGCATTTTACAAAAGTTTTTCACACACATTTTTTTTAAAAAAACCTTTTTTCTTTTTTTCAGAAAAATAAAAATCTCAATTTCCTTTCATGGGTTTTTTTCCCTTTTTTTCCTTAAACACCTTTTTTTTTTAATGGTTTTGAATTTGGGGGTTTTCCCCTTTGGGTGCTTTAATAAAATGACAGGAAAACACACAGCCAAATGTTTAGCCCTTCCCCTTGTTATGCGTTTAAAGCCCTTTTCCCCATTAACTTTGATATTTGAACGGGTTTTATGCAAAGCCATCACAAAAACACCACAACACACACACACACAAAAACACAAAACAACCAAAACCCAACACAACACACACACACAACAACACCACAAAAAACACAACACAAAAAAACACACACACACACACCAAAAACACACACACACACACACACACACACACACACACACAAAAACACACACTAAATGTAATAGAAAGTTAAAATGAAGAAACACACACACCCCTGGTTTTTTTTTTGTTCGAAAAATGGGGCTACATTTAAAGTCCGACTGAACTCTGGGTATTTTGATCTGAAAGAAAGGGAAAAGCTAAAAAACCCTCTTGAAAGATGTGAAAGGCCCCCTGGCCTGTCTGAGGGTTTTGCACTGGGGATGTGGGTTGGGGCCACTTTAAGGGGGTCCCTTGCAGCCGAAAATAACGGGTTTTTTTGCACAAAAAGAAATTTTTATGTTTCAGTTTTGCAGTAAACAAATCTGCCCCTTTAGAATAAAAAAATGATTTGGGTGCTAGACCTGCGATGAATTTAAAAAGCTTCCGCATCTTTTTTTTTGTCTGGACCATTTTTGAAAAAAAAAAAAAAAACAAATCTGTTTTACAAGTAAGGGGGTATTAATTTTTTAAAAACTAAAAAAAAGGAATTTTATTGTGGGCTTTTTTGTCAACATAAAGAGTAGTAAAGATGGTTAGGGTTTAAAATGGGGATTCAGACAAATTTGAGTAACTATGTTGGGGGCAAAAATTCTGGGCTACAGGTGGTTTTGTTTTGCGCTCACTCTTCAGTGGCGTTTGTAAAATTGTGTCTGACTGTTTTCCCGTGCCATATAAATTTAAACTCATCTTCGAGCCAAACCAGACTTCCCCTCCCTTTCGCGTTTTTCCCGGGGAAAACATCCACTGGGGTAAGTTGGTCAATGTCAGGTAACTCCTGATAAGGGCCCCGAACTGCTGCTGGCTCACTTTTTTTGGGGATTGTGATGCCCACTTTTGATACCCTTTTTTTGGGTACCCCCCTACTAAGGCTCAAACCCCCTTTTCCCCCGAAACAAAAAACAAATTTAAACATAAAACATCTGAATGAAAAAGAAAACACTTAAGAAAAAGTGGCACACTTGGTTTTAAGGGGCCACCACCCAAACCCCCTCTGTCAACCTTCTTTTTAATAAAAATTTTAAAAACCCTGAAAATCCCTGGCAACCAAATTCGTCAAAGGGGGGGCAGAAATTAAAGGGAAACCCAAAATGAGGTCATTTGGGGGACTGGGAAAAAACCAAAAAAAAGGGGGCCCCGGAATGCCCAAACTTTCTTTTTTTGAAAAGGTCAGTGTTAAAAAGAAAGGGGAAACCCTGACGATGCTTTCGGAATTTCCTGCCTTTTTAGACCCCACTTTAAAAAAAAGCTCCATTTTTCGTTTTAAAAAGAATTCCCTTTTAAAAACCTACAAAGGGGAATTTTTTGGAAATTTTCCAAAACCCGGGTCAATATTTACGCAGTGTTGGTGGATAATTTCCCAAATGGCGTCCAAAATCGGTTTGTTTTAAAACTGAAAGCCCACTTGATTTTGCGGTTCCTGTAAATTTTCAAAGAGCCCGTACAAACACACTTAGCGTAGGGGCCAAACATGAGTCTGGAAAAAAAAAAACCCTATGAATTTTTCCCCTTTGGGGGTCAACCCCCCCAAACTTTCCAAAAACCCGGGTCAAATGCGCTATCCACCCGTGCCCCCTGGGATGCACTGTGGAAAATGCAGTTGGGGTTCATTTTTCATAAAAGGGTTGAAAGGGTATCGACATAGGAGCCGGCAAAAACAATCAAACGACATAAAAGCAAAAACAGTCCCTTTTTGGGTCTGTTTTTTTCTCCCTAAATGGTTTTATGGGAGGTAAGGTTTTATTGGGCTTAGTTATCATAACAGGTTTTTGACTATTGACACGGAGCCATGTCCCAAAATAATCATCCACATGAAAAACAAAGCAAACCCTTTTGTCCGCTTTTTCTCAATGAAAGAAAAAGCGAGAACAACAGAAGGGTGTTAAATTTTTGTATTTACTTACAAAAACATGACAAGCAAAACAATACGCGATTTAATAAAATCAAAACCCTTACCCGAAATAAAACATGGGAAGAAAGAATACAAATAATACAAGGTAAAAACAACCACCGAAACAAGGGGCCCCATCTCCGATATTTTACTCCGCAGAACCAAAAACTTATTGTCAAATAATTTTTTTTCCTAAAATAAAAATACAAAACAAACCACAACCCCGTCAAACCCGCCCTGACGTTTTTTTTAAAGCCCAAAAGCAACCCAATCGCCGACCAAACCCGAACAAATTTTTTCAAAGAAACCCCCCTTTTATTTCTGGGGCTGTCCCTTTCCCGTCTTTTTGTTTTCTTTGGGGTATCTCCGGGACAGTCTGTCATCAAAATTCACTAGAAAAAAGCGATCCGTCGGTTTTGGGCCCGACAGGGTTTTGTTTGGGCAGAAAGTTGACCACAATGCTGTCCCCAAAATCTGCTCTTCGTTTCCCCCCAGTAAAAGAGATAAAAGAAAAAGGGTTTTTTCGGGGGCCCGTCACTTTAAACAGTTAAAATTTCCCCAAAACCGGGGGGGAAAGGGGGCTTGCGCTTCTTTTTGTTTGTGATGAGCTTGTCCCCTGTTCTCACTCCCCTTTATCCGTCTGTCTCCACTACTGGGTTCTTTTGCTTGCAGGGCCCGACAGAACAAGTTGCACCCATACCAGATACTGTGCCAAAAAAACCCAAAGTCAAACATATTTTGTATCAATTTGATCGCCTTTTATTTGGTTTTTTAAAGATGTGTCCCTGCAAATAAAAACACCTCCTGTGCCTGTACACAGTTGCATTTTCAGCCCAAAACTTTGGGTGTCACTGGGCCCCGTGTTCGGCATACATACAGGGTTTTTGTTTTGGGAAAAAATTATATATACAAGTCTGGCCCCAAAAATTTGAATATATTTCATTTGGGTAGACCCATAAACCGAGCCCCGGGGGCGAAAACCCTGAAAGAACATCTTGTGAAAAAAACGTTAAATCCTGGGTTTCCCCCCTTTTTTTTGGGGGGAAAGAGTAGGCCAAATTTTGTGCCGGTGGGGAAAAGATGACAAAAATTTTTCAAAACCCCCAACCAAAAGGGGGCGGGTGGGAAAAAAAACACATAGTGTTATTTTTATTATCCCCCGATATTTAAAAAAAGTCCCCCTGAGCGCTTGATTTGTTGCTTTACAAGAATTTAGCTCTATATAAATTCCATACATTATTATTATTATTATGGAAAGGGGGACCAAAGATACACAATGGGAGAAATGAAAACGAAAAATATATTTGATTTTGGAAATTAAAAACTGATCGACAAAGCCCTCTTTTGGGTGACATTCTCATAACCTTGTAATAATTAACAACAAATGTACTTGCGTACTGCCAGTCTTGTCAGCTTGAAAAGGGTTTTACCACTGAAAAAAAAAAAAATCAAGTTCAGAATGAAAAACATTCTTCTCGGGCAAAGCAAAAGCACAAAAGACCCCCCCCCAAAAAAAAAAACAACAAAAAAAATCAAATGAAAATGAGCGAAAAATAAAACCAATACAAAAAACAAAAAACACATCCCCCTTCAAAACAGGGTCCCCTCCAAAGGAAAAAAAGAAAGAAAAGGATTGTTTGTTAAAGCCAAGTATCTACTGTATATGCCACTAATTACTCGAAATGAAATCTGCTGACTCTGTCAAACAGTTTGCTATTGATTCACTGCACGAGTTACTCCGCCAGTTCTTCCAATGCAGGCTGGCATCCCCTAAAATCCACCCTTTTGTCAAAGCGAGTTCTACCATTTATCTTGTTCCATGTCTGAATCTAAGGGGAGAGGGGATTAGTCACGAAACCATTGTGAACTTTTTTATTTTGTTTATTTTGCTTGCTTACCCCCCCCCCCCCCCATCCCCTCATCTCCCCCTCTCTCTATTTCTGTTGATCTGTTTGTCTCTATGCATCTTGTTTGTTTTGTCTGCCCCCCCTCTCTCTTCTCGCTCTTCTCTCATCTCTCTCTATCCTATTTTCTATCTCTCTTCTCTCTGTGTGTATCTGTCTCCTTTCTCTGTCTCTCTCTGTTCCTGTCTCTCTCTCCAGTAATATGAAAATGTGCTTATACAACATTCGCCCACCATTAAGGTAATTGCAATCTGAACTTGTAGGGTGATACCTAACTACGATATCAGGTAAATGTATTTTAAACATGTGTTAACATCCATTCCTACCTACATGCAATGGCCTAAACTATTCTACATAGCGGACGGATTTAATGTGTATATACGACATTGTACTTGCATCTATACATATATAGACAGACAGACAAACACACCACACAAACGCACACAAGCACGCACGCACACACACACACACACACATACCACACGCACGGTGGCTTGATGAAAAATTTTAAGCAAATGCACTGCTTATTCAATGTACCATCTGAAAATAAAGTTTGACTTGACTTTGATTTGACGCAAGCAACACACACATTTCAAGATGTAACTTCCTTTCATCCTTTTTAAGCATGGATGATCATAAACACATTTGCAGAGAAATGAAACTAACAGCAGTCACCCCCTCCCCCAACCCCGAAAAAAAAAAATCATTTCCAATAGAAACTGAAAAACAACTGTCCACATAGAGAAAACAACAATAGCGAAATAGAAAAACAAAAATAGAAAATGCAAGACATGAAAAATAACAAAATGCAAGACATTGAAAAATAAAAATGCAAGACATAAAAAATAACAAAATGCAAGACATTGCAAAATAAAGAATGCAAACATTGAAAAATAACAAAATGCAAGACATTGAAAAATGAAAATCAAGTTTCTGCAAAAACCCAGAATCTACACCATCAACCAAGTGTATGCTCCAACATCATGACAACGATGAATGACCAGATAGAAGGAATTCCTATAACAACTTGAAAACTTCCCATCTCTCCAAAACGCCCAAAAAAAGACATTCTTATTGTGAAGGCGACTGGAATGCTAAGGTTGGACCTGATTCCTATGACACCTGGCAGGAACCCAGGACCTTTGGTAGACGAGGAGAAACAAACGAAAGAGGACATGCGCTGCTGGAATTCTCACAGAAGGCACAAACTAACTCAGGAAAACACACTCCATCCTCACAAGCCATCTAGAACATCAACTAGGCACTCAACCAAATGGTCCTGATTCACAATCAAATTGACTACAATCTGTTACCCAAAATGATTCAAATCCAGCATAAACAAGTCAAACACAAGAACATCAAGTAGCTGACATTGTCAGTTGACCAGAACCTTTGTAACTTACCACCACAAGCTGAAACTGATAGCAAAACAAGAGCCAAAAACCCACCACGCATCAAGATTTGATTCGGGAAAAACTCAAAGACCCAACAGTGATTGAGATCTTCCAACCAACATTGGAGGAAGTTCGCGCCTGCACTCACAGCCCATCGACAATGATTGGACACACTAGCCAAACAACATCAAAGAATGCTATTGACAGTAACAGAAGAAACATTAGAAAAGAAGCAGAACAAAGAAACAAACCCTGGGTGACAAATGATGATCTTGGACCTCTGCTAACAAAAGAAGAGAGCTTAAGGAACAAATTCAACAAGTCAAGAAGCCCAACAACAAATACAGGAATAAGCCACTAGAGAATGAGGAAAAAGAAGAGAGAAGCTAAAGAAGCGTGGATATACGAACAATGCCACAGCATCGAAGTAGGAATGTGCGACAAGGGAAACAAGCAAAACAGCTTACGGACACTCTGAAAAACACTAACGAAAACCACACAGCCTAAAGCCTCCGTAATTGAAAGACAAAGAAGGAAATCTTTAACGGAAAGCAATGCGTCCTCCAACGCTGACAAATACTGTTAGGGATTGTATAACTACCCACAACCCCAATAGCAACATAGTTTCTGACAAACCACCTGAACACCAAGATAAAGTACCCACCAATAATAAGGTGGAAGTAATACAGCTATTAAACAATTGAAGAAGGGAAAGTCCCCTGGAATCGATAACACCCAGCTGAACTCATAAAAAAGAGGAGGAAATGAAACAGCAGCGATTCACAGAACTTTGTCAAAAGATTCACGACACCAAAAGAAGGCCATTAAAAAGACACAGTCTCTTGTAATACCCCTAACCCAAGAAAGGAAACCTCAAGCAATGCCAAACTACAGAACCATCAGACTCATAAGCCAACCTACCTAGACAAGATCCTGCTGCGGTAGTCCTCAACAGACCTGAAAACAAGCGGAAAACTCCTGCAGACGAACAAGCCGGCTTTAACCAAAACCGCAGTCCCAATGGAACAAATTTTTTCAATCTGAAATTCTGATAGAGAAAACATCTCCAACACAAAAGACTTGTATCACAAATTCATAGACTCCAAAAGGCCTTGAAAAGGTATGCATGACGCCTCTGGCAAGTACTCCGGCCACTTCAACATTGACAACTGCCTCATTGAAGTCATCAAGGCACTGTACAGAATCGCAAGAAGTACAGTTTTTTCATAACAATCATGGGCGAGTTCTTCAAGACCACTTGGGTCCGTTCAGGGCTGCCTTCTTCACGCTGACTTTTTTTCAACCACTATCCTCAAAAACATCATGCCAGAGACACGCAAAACCACCACACTTCCATCACCATTGGTGGAAGACCATTTTGCCAAAGACCTCAGATTTGCAGATGACATTGACCTATCAAGGGCTTGTCAAAAACGAAAGAACTAAAAGCCAAAACCTCACAGATAGGCTATCAGAATCGAGCAGAAGCGCATACGGCATGGAGCAGTAACAGAGAAAACAAAGATCATGGTCAACAGCGCAAGTACTGACAAGCACGGAAATAAAGATGAATGAGAAGAAATACTAGGCGAAGAGTTGAGCCAATTCAAATACTTAGGCTCCAACCTAACAAACGATTGCACATCAATCGAATAAAGTGAAAGCTCCGCATTGCAACAGCAACATCTCTCTAAGCCAGACTCAAGGATCATGCAGAAAGCAGCAACATCAGCTTTCTGCACTCAAATATCACCGTTACAAATCCTCGTGATATCTATCCTCCTATATGGCAGTGAAACATGGGAACTCTGTCAGCAGAGAGCTAGAAGGAGAATCCAACATTCGAGAACTAGTGCCACAAAGACTCCTCAAATATCATACAAAGACACGAAGACCAACAACCTATGTGAAAGAAGAAATCAAAAAGCGGTGGGCCCCTCAAGAACCTCTGCTCTCCACATCAAGAGGAGAAATAAACTGATGTGGTTCTGGTCACACCCCAATAAGACACAACACCTTAGCAAAAACCATCCTGCAGGTAACATTGACGGCAAAGAGAAAGAAGAAGCTGCCAAAAGAAATCTTGGTTGACAACATCAAAGGATGGACCGCCCAACCCTGGCAACACCTTCTACTAGCCACACAGGAACGATGAAAGCATGAGAGACAAGATCTCTGTCCCTCTCCTTCTCTTCATGTCCCCCTTACCCATTAGAACATGGAACTGAGTGAGTGATATGAAATAAAATACTTAAATAGAACATCACATTGTCAGTCGTTAGTCAGTGTTGAGGATCTGACAATGTTATTTACATCTGCAATGTAGAGAAGCAAGGTAATAGGCTTATTACGACTTATCATAATCAGCACGGCTAGCACATTGTACCAGGCAGTGGCATTTGATTGAACCTCTCCTCATTCCCTGTTAAACCCCTGACAGCCACTCAGGCTACAGCTGTTTCAACTCTGCTGTCAGTGATTATGGTACTAAATCCGGTGTCTAGAGGTAACGCCCTGCTAGAAAGCAAAAGTCTGGGTCTGAGAATTGTGCGGCTGTTCGTTAACCCGCTTTGGACCGGAAATTTTTTTCCCCCATTCCCATTAGACCATGAAGTGGTGGTCTGGGCGCTAGTCTTATCGGATGATACATAAACCGACGTCCCGTGTAGTTACACGTAATTATTTAGCAGCTACGAAAATGAAAAAAACCCCACGGCAACACATAGATATGTCCCTGGCAAAATTCTTAGAAAAAAGCCACACGTGATAGGGAAACAAATACAGCTGCAGAAAAAAAGAAGGGAGAAAGGGTGGCGCAGCGCTAAGTGGCGACGCGTTCTCCCCGCTCTCCCCGGAGAGCAGCCCGAATTTCACGGAGAGAAGAATCTGCCGTGACTTAAAGTGTTTGATGTTAAATCTGAGCGCTTTGATTTGTATGCTATAACAAAGATTCAGCGCTATATAAATTCCATACATTATTATTATTATTAATTAATTACTAATTACTCAACTTTTCCTCATGCTCTTCCCTTGCACCGAGTCTCTTGATCAGCAGTTGAGGTCTTAAGAAATATGAAATAATTTAGGAAAGAAAACAAGCATAGCCACCCCCAATCAAAAAAACAAAAACAAAACCAAACACCCCCGAAACCAACACACCAACAACAGCAACTACAAACGACAACAAACAACAAAAACAGCACCCCCTCCCCCCAAAAAAAAAACTCACCCCAAAACATAAAAGAGAATAGCCCCAAACAAAACACCCCTCCAAAAATCACAACAAAACGACGAAACAAACCCCCACAAAAAAGCAAACGACAATACAAAGAGTAAACCTGAAAAACAAAATACACATAAAAGAAACAACCAAACTTGACAGTTTTTCCCCCCAGGAAAAAAGGCCAACCGAGAAGGGAAAAAAAAAAATAAAAGACTAAAAGAAATAGCTGGAAAAGGATAAAATATCTCTCTATTCATATTCACTTTAAAATTTGGGGAAGATTCTTTTTTTTTCAACACATTTGTATGGACCAAACAAGGAAACATCACGGTAAACAATAAAACCTTATCAAAACAACACAAGTTTATCCATGCGCTAACAGCAGTAAGGCACACACTTGTTGACATTTACATGATTGTGTAATGTACAATATAATGTCAATACAACTGCAAGTCACTTTGTTGTTTATGTCTCAGAGAATATACATCTATTTGAAAAACAAAGGAAAGCTAGCGCAGAGTTCTTTAGAAAGACACAATACGATAAGTTTGAAATATAGTTACAAAGAAACATAAAACAACAAGGAAAAGTAAACATTGAAACACACACACATTACACTAACACACACACACACACACACACACACACACTCACACACACACACACACACACACACACACACACACACACACACACTCACACACACACACACACACACACACGAATCAATACACACAGCACACAAACAACACACGACGGACAGCCACACACACACGCACGCACGCAAACGCACGGCACCACGCAACACAAGAAAAATATAACCACACAAACACACACACACACACTCACGCACGCACACACACACACACACAAACACACAAAATCACACTCACACACTCATCAAACACACTCACACACACATCTCAGTAGCACGGCACACATTCACAAACATAGTCATACAAACGCACATCCTGTATAAATGCATACGCACATAAACATTGACACGTATATCAACAACAGAAATGCAATAAGTCTTCGCACTTAACGGCACAATCACCCAGAATATGTAAGGTCAAAACCTGCCATGGCTAGAAATAGGGATGGTGTGGTGTATGTGTGTATAAAGATGTATGTATGTATGTATGTCCGTATGTATGTATGTATATATGTATGTAAGTATCATGTATTATGGATATGTAAGTATGTATGTAATGTAAGTATTATGGAGGTATGTATGTATGCGTGTATGAATGTATGTAAGTAGAGTATGAATGAATGAATGATGTATGTATTATTATGTAAAGAATGTTATGTCGTGTATGTATGTGTGTATGATGTATAGTATGTATGTATGTATGCGTGTATGTATGTTGTATTATGTATGTATGATGCGTGTATGATGTGTGATTATGTATGTTGTATGTATGTATGTTATGTATGTAAGTAATATGTCGTGTATTTGTGTATGTAATGTGTGTATGTAATGTATGTAAGTGTATGTAAGTATGAATTTATTATTGCAATGTATGCAAATGTATGTATGTATGTATGTATGGATGTATGTATGTATGTATGTAATGATGTATGGATGTAGGTTATGTATGTATGTGTGTTCTCATTAACTCTATACCACATTTTAGTGATTTTAGACGGGAAGAAGTATATAAACAAGAGAGAAATTGCAATACAATAACAAAAAGTGTCCAATTAACATACTTAAAAACTTACTTTTACATACTATCAAAAACTGAATATCGGACTTCTTAATCAATCCTAACACAATGTTCAATAGTAACGATGGTTTCATGACAAACTCTGATACCAGTGATAAACCTGTTATAGCAGTAAAAAGGCTTTTAAATTCCCAAACAAAAATAACAGACTATTGGATAATCTTCTCGCCCACGCAATACAGTTACATCTTTCACAGTACTTTGGTCCTGAAAGCATTTAGTTTAAATCTGTACATAAGGGATAACAAATTCTACTATTAAACCAACCCACAGACTTTGTAAGATAATTAAAGTATTTCGAAAATCTATCACATGAATGTACAGCCATTATAGAGACATAGCCATAATCATATATTGCATATAAACATAATGTATTAATATGTATGAATGTATGATGTATGTATGTATGTAGGTATGTATGTATGTTATGTAATGTATGTTGTTGTGGTGTATGTATAAAATGATGCATGTATGTATGTATGTATGTAATAGTTGTATGTATGTATTTTTCTTTATAATAAAAGAAAAAAAAAATAAGTGTAATGTATGAGGTAGTTGATTATGGTATGTATGTATGTATGTATGTATGTATGTTTGTATGTATGTATGTGTGTGTGTATTACGTATTATGTGGTATGTATGTATGTATGTATGTATGTATGTATGTATTATGTATGTATGTATTAAGATATGTATGTATGTCTGTATGTAAGTATGTATGAATGCCATTCTTGTATGTGTGTGTGTATGTATGTTATGTATGTATTATGTATGTGGGTGTGTGTTTGTGCGTGTGTGCGTGTATCTCTTAGCATAATGTATGTGCTAGTGTGTGTGTTTGCATATGCACCCACGCACCCACGCACAAGTTCAATATACAGAGAAATGTACGGGTCAAGCTTTTACGTTTTTAAAGACGTACTACTACATACACTGCAAGCCAGCGGCCATCACAAAAAAGTCACAGAAATGAGGCTAATGGGAATACAAAGAGAAGAAGTGAGCGAACAATCAAGGTGAGCAGCAATTACTCGCACGCCTATCAGCATCATCCCCCCTGACAACCCCCGCCCTCCCTTCCCCACCGCTTTTCTCATTAACTCCTCCCTCCCTCTCTCCCCTCTTTTCCCCGCCGGGCCAATCCACAAAAGTATCTGTTTCATTGGCCTTCTTACTGAGCACAAAGTTATATTCGTTCTTGTACAATTTTGACATGTTTGTGGTATAGGAAGATACATCTGATGTAGACAGAGGGCACTCAAAGAGGAGAGAGAAGGAGAAAGAGAGAGAGGAGAGTAGAGACAGAGAGTAGAGAGAGAGAGAGAGAGAGAGAGAGAGAGAGAGACAGAGACAGGAGACATAGACAGTGAACAGAGAGACAGAAGAGAGACAGAGAGAGACACAGAATAAGAGACAAGAGAGACACAGAAGACCAGAGACAGCAGAGATGCAAAAAGAGAGACAGAGAACCAGAGAGACAGAAAGAGAACGAAAGAGAGACGACAGAGAGAGACAGAGACAAAGAGATCTGTCAATCACAAAAAGTAATCAGACAAACAAGGAAGTCAGACAGAAACAGAAAACGACGGACTGAGAGAAATCTAATGGGATATTATTAAATAAATTTTTTTTTTACTTCGAAGTTCTCACCCACCAGAAATGAAAAACAACGCCAGAGTTTAACCACAGAAATCCACAGTATACTTTCCTGATAAAAAATGTCACTGTGCTAGTGAACACAAGACGATTTTCTACGCATTAAATAAGTATCTTATGCTCTTTGGGGACTGCCTGGCTAAACTCGCTTGCCCCCCCCCACATTCCTTCCTCCCAAATTATGCCGCATTCATATCAATGCCTGTTAATAGTAAGGGTTTCCGTACGGAAATAGAGTTTATACATGAAAACCATTTGGCAGAAGTCTAGAGTTTTTCGTCCTAATTGAATACCCAACCACGACAATTCTGTAATGCAGGCTAGTTGGAGAGTGGTCTTTGGAAATGATAGAAAAGTTTTACTTTGCTTGGGTTGAAGAAATTGGCTATTGGTGACCGGTTAGTATCAGTTAATTGATCCATCCACCTTTTCTAAATCATCACTGCTGTGCTACTGCCTCACAAACTGGTGTTAATTGATACAACACATGTTGTTTATTAGTGACAATTGTGCAGAACTACTGAGGTGTTTATCTTATAATGGTTTACGAAATAACTAAAATGCAGAACTGCACTCAATTTGTTGTATTATTTATAGTTTCCTATCTTTTATAGCTCAAAATCTAAACCACTCCCCTTTTCAGCAATTTGGCCTTAGATTACATTAACATCCGTAAATTAACCGATTATTTCTAGCTATGGGAGATAAAGTGATTCGAGCTGGAAGATTTGGCCAAAATTAGGATGGTGACGGTGATCTGATTGTCGTTTATAATGATTGAAAGCTTGACTTAAGGTATTTGATTTGCATTTATCCATGCGTAATGTCCATGAAGTTGTTTCTAATTCCATCAATGCAGGCTGTTCCTTCCTCCTTGCTTTTTTTCCACCAGTGACTGAATGCCTTTTCACCAAAAGAAACCAGAGGATCTGCTTCCTACCTAACATTAACACCCGAAATCCAAATGCAATCTTTATTGCACTTTTCTCAACCCCCGTCTTAATACTTTGTTTGCCCCATCTTTCGCCATTTTGAGGTGCCAATATCCATTCTGCTCATGTGGCTCCACACGCTATTACAACCCAGTCTTGAATCTGTTTGCGCTTCTGTTGGCCAGCACCCCAACAGGGAACGATTACTGCAGGATTGCTGGAATGCCACCAGCCACACGAGGCCTGGCACTGCTGACAAAAATAAAACCATCCAGCGTGCCTCTGGCAATTGCCGGGATGGTATTAAACATACACCCACCCACTAGGTTTTTACGAGGCCTTTTAAACAAAATGTCCTAAATATGGTAGTAAGTTTTTATGTCCTCCCACTGCCTCCTCATTCCTTTCTGTCGTTTGTAGGTAGAATTCCTTGAAATAGAAAAAGGAGAAACATTTGGCAGCTTTTTATTTTCGAAAAGGAATGAGTTGCATTTGCGCATTTGGACAGTCTATTTAATCCCTTGCGTGTACATTATCTTGCGTGGGTTAGAAATTTTGTGTTTATTTGGTTTGTTTATGCTGTTAGCCCGAATCTTGTTTATTATTTTCTGTGGACTCGATTGCTGGTTTGAGTTCGGCGTGTCAATCTCAGACCAACATAAAGCTGGGTGCTTAGCAAACAACGTGGCCTGTCTCGTCCATTTTGATTGTTTTTGATTAGAGCATTTTCTTCTTCCTCAGTGTAAATTTTAACACAGCTGTTTATCGGTTTGAACATCTTTTATAGCCCTATCTCAATAGAGACAAAGGTTTAAGAGAGAGAGAGAGAGAGAGACTAGAGAGGGAGAGAGAGAGAGAGCGAGAGTAAGCAGAGATGAGAGAGAGAAGAGATTAGAAGAGAGAGGGAGGATTTTGATAATTTATTATGACAATTTTGCGCGTGAAGTCTCGAATATGAAAGAAATGAGTTACTAAAAACTACTTGACAAAATCAAAATATAAAACAAAAGTAAAAACAAAGAAAAGAATAAAGAAAATACAGAAAAAAGAAAAAAAGAAAGAAAGAAAGAAAAAAGAAATAAGCAAATCATGAAACAAGACAAAAATAAAGCGTACACAACAAAATGACTGCAGTAAAGAAGCAACACACTGCAGCAACGACGATGCCAGTAAAATTGCTGTGCTAGTGTATGCAGTTTTATTTGATTTGCTTTTCCCAACAATATGCATCACACACACACAAAAATCATCCGGTCCATTTTCAATATAGTAAACAAGATTAAGATAAAGAGATTATCAAGAGTGTGGTGATTATTTCTTTACACAACTTTATACCCCCAACCTCCCCTCCCAAACAGCATTCTCTCTCCCATATCAGCATAGGCATAAATCCAATAATTTCCTGTGAAGTCCACACACACACAACGCAATCGTAAGATACACGTAACCCCCCCTCCCCCCCCCCCCCCCACACACACACACTACGAACGCACACAGGGACACAATACACATAGACATACACAGACACACCCACATACAACACTACTCACAACACACACATACACACACTCACACAACACATACACACAACACACACACATACACACATACACACAACACACACACACATACACACACACACAGCACACAGCAAGCGCACGCACACACACACAGATACACATTCACTACACACACACAACACACAAACAGAGCACACTTACACCTTAGCGCGCACAGCACGCAATGCACTCTCATATTTACAACCTGATTAGCACGTCAACGCCCCATGTTCATGTTCATAAGTCACAAGCTGCTGTTGGCCTGCTTTTTGATTAGACTGATAGTGGGTTAAGTCGGGGAGGCAGACAGAGCACGTGGCACACATCACCACTGGAGGGAGGAGTATGGCCATCTGAAATGTAACAAAAAAAAAGTAAAATGCTTCGTTCAGGCAGCAGCAGACTGGAATAATTCTCTCAGTAATTAAGATAGTTCAGTCATGCTGACACCATTTTTGCTCCACCGTCAGCCTGTCCTGGCCATCTATCTGTGTGTGTTTGTGTGTGTGTGTGTGTGTTGTGGTTGATGTTTGTGTGTGGCGTGCGTGCGTGCGTGTGTGTGTGTGTGTGTGTGTTTGTGTTGTGTGTGTGTGTGTTGTTGTGTGTGTGTAGTGTGTGTGTGTGTGAATTATGGCCCAAAGAGAGGCGTACTCATTAAACTTCTGAGTTCCGAGTTCCGATTCCGAGTACTCTCTTCTCTCTCTCTCTGTCTCTCTCTTCAAGCACATCATCACTAACATCTCTCATATCAGTCCCCTCTCTCTCTCTCTCTCATCACTCAATCTCTCTCGTCTCTCTCTCTCTACTCTCCTCTCTCTTCTCCCCCCCCTCTCTTGATTACTGTCCCTGATCTCAATCTGTCCCTTTACACTCTTTCTTTTTCCTTTCTTTTTTTTTTTTTAGCTCTAGAGATAAACCATATGGAAAGTAAGCCGCAGCCCCTAATCTTTATTTTTGACATAAGGAAAAAAGAACGGACGTTGACACAAGTTATAATCTTCCACGCTTTAAAGGGATTCAATTTTAAACTTCAGAAGTTATGGCCGACACCTCAATAGGATGTTTTTTTTTTATAAGCATAGACAAAAAGCCTTTGTCACCTACCTTCCTCCTCCTGCAACCCTTACAACACACGCGCACATGCAATGCGTGCATGGAAGCTGCATACGCACAACACACAACACACACACTCTCCTCTCTCTCTCTCCCCCCCACACACACACACAAACACCACAACACACAACACAAACACGCACACAAACACACACAAACACCGCACACATATACACACACACGCAAACACACCCACAAATAAGAATAGAACGAATAAAAACAAATACGTAAGACTCCCCCTCCCCTCACCGCATCAAATACAACCCCCCCACCCCCCACCCCCCCCCCAAAAAAAAAAAATCTCGAACAACATCCATCACAGCTACCAGGCAGAAACCTAGAAATGAACTACTAGGAGATAACATCAAAAGGAATAAAAGAAAACAAAAACAAAACTACCCCTCCTCCCAATCAACTACAAAACAACCAAAAAAAGAATTTCGAACAGCAGCAGCAGCAGTAGCAGCAGCAGCAGCAGCAGCAGCAGCAGCAGCAGCAGCATAGATCTACAAAACTGGAATGGGATTACCAGTAGAAGCATCAGACAACCCCACAGAGTGACCACAGCTTCTGAAGTATGCAGACCCAGCAGCAACAGCAGCAGCAGCAGCAGCAGCATAGAACATACAAAAACGGGAATGGAGTACCATAGAAGATGGCATCAGACAAACCCCACTGACCACCCAAAAGCTCTGAAAGTATAGAGACCCTAGCTCGATGTGGTGAGTGACCTGTTTGAAGACTGGGATTCTGATTGTGACTGTGATGTTGTTTCACTGGTAGCTATGACTGTTTTCACACACTTTGCACACACCAGCAAAGCAGGCTAACAGGACAGTTGAAAAGGAAACACCCATACAGATAGGACACTAACGCACGCATGTGAACGCACACAAATGCACTTACACACACATATCCCCCCCCCCCCCCCCACACACACCATACGCACAAGCATCGGAAACAACAAACAAACACACAAATACACACAGAACATAACACACACAACTTACACACAGACCACCCACAGACATACACAGACACAAACATACACACATACACAAACACACACAAAACACACACACACATACTTACACACTACACACACAGAACACAGACACACACAGACATACACAGACACAGACAGACAGACAGACCACACACACCACACTGCAAAAAAAAAGAGAAAGAAAACCAAAACTCCAACATACACCAAGTATTCAAAAAAGATATGCATAAAATAACACTGCGAAAAGAAAAACAAAAACATAACAGGAATGACGTAACAAAAATAACGTCCACCGACACCCACTGACCACATCTCCATGAAGCACACACAGAACCCAAATATAGCTAGATGTGGAGTGGGGGGTGGGGGGAGGGTGGTGGAAATGACCTGTTTGAAGATTGTGATTCTGATTGATGACCAGATGTTGCTCACTGTGTAGTCATTACCCGTTTTATAAGCACAACTCTTACGCATGCAGGACACTAAACCTCACAGAGTTATGCGTTTGCGCACACCCGCATGGACTCGCACCGCGCATAAACATTGTGCTCGCATTGTGGCACACACACACACACATCCACAAAAAACCATTTGTAAACCATTGTGCAACAAATTATAGGTCCAGACAATGTTAGACATCACTAAGAACATCTTTGCACACGCACATCCCCACAGAGAGAAGAGAGAGAGTTAAGAGAGAGGAGAGAGAGAGAGAGGGAGAGAGAGAGACAGACAGACAACAGACAGACAGACAGACCGAGAGACAG
>CM054134.1:38673607-38716107 GCA_028751875.1 Rapana venosa | reverse complement strand
TGGAACACTCCTTGAGTTTGGCAAACTTCAGAACAAGGTCGCTGTGGATCTTCATGAATTCGGTCTTTTTTCATCTGCCCGTCCTCCTCACACTTTAACACACGCGCACACACACACCCACACACAAAGGCGCGCGCGCGCGCAGCACACACACATCAGCGCTACCAGGAACGCACACATACAACACACACACACACACACAACAAATACACACATCATCCTTCACACAACACGTTATCATATTTTACTACCGCCTTTCAAAAGAGTGTGACTTTGTGCCAGCGGGAACAAATGACAAACATTTACGAAAACCACATGCACATGGGGAACTAAGATTATTATTAAAAAAAAAAGCACACAATGTTGCTTATTCCATATTTCCTGGATTTTTTTTCGTTTTTTTTTGTGTCGTTTCGTGGATCCTGGAAAGAAAAGTAAAAAAATATAATAAAACAAACTTCCCTCACTATAATTATCTTTTTGTCTTTCAGTATCTGACTCTTCTTCTGTCTCATAATCTTTAGTAATGGTTTATATGTTTCACTCTTTATTTTTTCTTCTGTGTATATATGTGTGTTGTGTGTGTGTGTGTGTGTGTGTGTGTGGTGTGTGTGCGTGCGCTCGCGCGTGTGAGTGTGTGTGTGTGTGAGTGAGTGCTTCAGTTTTCGTCAATGGTGCCTTAACTTATTTCCATACCATCTTACGATTTGCCTATCTGTCTGTCCTGCCTGAACACACAATTCAACAAATCTTTACTTTCAGATTCACTTCAAGGAGAGAATAAGCACTTAAGTCTTGTCAAAGCCTCCATCCTTTTTCATATGGTTAGCACGCTTCGCACAGTATAAACTTAAATCCTCAGAGGACCACTTGCTACGTATAGATAACCGCCGTATGTGCAAATGTGTCTACTCGCTGAGATTGCATTCGAATCCAGCTAGGTACAGATGCCATGGTGAACTGAAACTGTTGCCAAAATGCAGCTGATCATACTAACAATACAAGATGCCAGAAGTATGCTCCATATCCCGTATCCTGGATTCCACGAGTTTAAACGTGCTAAGTAGTGAAATTTAATCTAAGTTGCTTGATCCTAGATACTGCTTGTGCCAATCATATAAAAAAGCGTAATTTGTATTGGAGAAAAGAGATAAAGCATCCACACATTTCAATGGTCGTTACATATGACTTCAGTTCCTATCCTCAATTTCTTGTCTGTTTTAGGGGCCTTGGCTTGAACTTTTATGGAGTTTCATTGAAATTTTTCTAGCTAAATTTCTCTCCCCCCCCCCTCCTCTCTCTCTCCTCTCCTCTCCCTTCTCTCTTCCTCCTCTCCCCCAACTCTCTCTCTCTCCCTCACTCATCTCTCTCTCCCTCTCTCCTCATCCCCCTCCCTCCCTCCTCTCTCCCCCTCTTTCCATCTCAATCAAGTTTCTGCAAAAACCCAGAATCTACACCATCAACCAAGTGTATGCTCCAACATCATGACAACGATGAATGACCAGATAGAAGGAATTCCTATAACAACTTGAAAACTTCCCATCTCTCCAAAACGCCCAAAAAAAGACATTCTTATTGTGAAGGCGACTGGAATGCTAAGGTTGGACCTGATTCCTATGACACCTGGCAGGAACCCAGGACCTTTGGTAGACGAGGAGAAACAAACGAAAGAGGACATGCGCTGCTGGAATTCTCACAGAAGGCACAAACTAACTCAGGAAAACACACTCCATCCTCACAAGCCATCTAGAACATCAACTAGGCACTCAACCAAATGGTCCTGATTCACAATCAAATTGACTACAATCTGTTACCCAAAATGATTCAAATCCAGCATAAACAAGTCAAACACAAGAACATCAAGTAGCTGACATTGTCAGTTGACCAGAACCTTTGTAACTTACCACCACAAGCTGAAACTGATAGCAAAACAAGAGCCAAAAACCCACCACGCATCAAGATTTGATTCGGGAAAAACTCAAAGACCCAACAGTGATTGAGATCTTCCAACCAACATTGGAGGAAGTTCGCGCCTGCACTCACAGCCCATCGACAATGATTGGACACACTAGCCAAACAACATCAAAGAATGCTATTGACAGTAACAGAAGAAACATTAGAAAAGAAGCAGAACAAAGAAACAAACCCTGGGTGACAAATGATGATCTTGGACCTCTGCTAACAAAAGAAGAGAGCTTAAGGAACAAATTCAACAAGTCAAGAAGCCCAACAACAAATACAGGAATAAGCCACTAGAGAATGAGGAAAAAGAAGAGAGAAGCTAAAGAAGCGTGGATATACGAACAATGCCACAGCATCGAAGTAGGAATGTGCGACAAGGGAAACAAGCAAAACAGCTTACGGACACTCTGAAAAACACTAACGAAAACCACACAGCCTAAAGCCTCCGTAATTGAAAGACAAAGAAGGAAATCTTTAACGGAAAGCAATGCGTCCTCCAACGCTGACAAATACTGTTAGGGATTGTATAACTACCCACAACCCCAATAGCAACATAGTTTCTGACAAACCACCTGAACACCAAGATAAAGTACCCACCAATAATAAGGTGGAAGTAATACAGCTATTAAACAATTGAAGAAGGGAAAGTCCCCTGGAATCGATAACACCCAGCTGAACTCATAAAAAAGAGGAGGAAATGAAACAGCAGCGATTCACAGAACTTTGTCAAAAGATTCACGACACCAAAAGAAGGCCATTAAAAAGACACAGTCTCTTGTAATACCCCTAACCCAAGAAAGGAAACCTCAAGCAATGCCAAACTACAGAACCATCAGACTCATAAGCCAACCTACCTAGACAAGATCCTGCTGCGGTAGTCCTCAACAGACCTGAAAACAAGCGGAAAACTCCTGCAGACGAACAAGCCGGCTTTAACCAAAACCGCAGTCCCAATGGAACAAATTTTTTCAATCTGAAATTCTGATAGAGAAAACATCTCCAACACAAAAGACTTGTATCACAAATTCATAGACTCCAAAAGGCCTTGAAAAGGTATGCATGACGCCTCTGGCAAGTACTCCGGCCACTTCAACATTGACAACTGCCTCATTGAAGTCATCAAGGCACTGTACAGAATCGCAAGAAGTACAGTTTTTTCATAACAATCATGGGCGAGTTCTTCAAGACCACTTGGGTCCGTTCAGGGCTGCCTTCTTCACGCTGACTTTTTTTCAACCACTATCCTCAAAAACATCATGCCAGAGACACGCAAAACCACCACACTTCCATCACCATTGGTGGAAGACCATTTTGCCAAAGACCTCAGATTTGCAGATGACATTGACCTATCAAGGGCTTGTCAAAAACGAAAGAACTAAAAGCCAAAACCTCACAGATAGGCTATCAGAATCGAGCAGAAGCGCATACGGCATGGAGCAGTAACAGAGAAAACAAAGATCATGGTCAACAGCGCAAGTACTGACAAGCACGGAAATAAAGATGAATGAGAAGAAATACTAGGCGAAGAGTTGAGCCAATTCAAATACTTAGGCTCCAACCTAACAAACGATTGCACATCAATCGAATAAAGTGAAAGCTCCGCATTGCAACAGCAACATCTCTCTAAGCCAGACTCAAGGATCATGCAGAAAGCAGCAACATCAGCTTTCTGCACTCAAATATCACCGTTACAAATCCTCGTGATATCTATCCTCCTATATGGCAGTGAAACATGGGAACTCTGTCAGCAGAGAGCTAGAAGGAGAATCCAACATTCGAGAACTAGTGCCACAAAGACTCCTCAAATATCATACAAAGACACGAAGACCAACAACCTATGTGAAAGAAGAAATCAAAAAGCGGTGGGCCCCTCAAGAACCTCTGCTCTCCACATCAAGAGGAGAAATAAACTGATGTGGTTCTGGTCACACCCCAATAAGACACAACACCTTAGCAAAAACCATCCTGCAGGTAACATTGACGGCAAAGAGAAAGAAGAAGCTGCCAAAAGAAATCTTGGTTGACAACATCAAAGGATGGACCGCCCAACCCTGGCAACACCTTCTACTAGCCACACAGGAACGATGAAAGCATGAGAGACAAGATCTCTGTCCCTCTCCTTCTCTTCATGTCCCCCTTACCCATTAGAACATGGAACTGAGTGAGTGATATGAAATAAAATACTTAAATAGAACATCACATTGTCAGTCGTTAGTCAGTGTTGAGGATCTGACAATGTTATTTACATCTGCAATGTAGAGAAGCAAGGTAATAGGCTTATTACGACTTATCATAATCAGCACGGCTAGCACATTGTACCAGGCAGTGGCATTTGATTGAACCTCTCCTCATTCCCTGTTAAACCCCTGACAGCCACTCAGGCTACAGCTGTTTCAACTCTGCTGTCAGTGATTATGGTACTAAATCCGGTGTCTAGAGGTAACGCCCTGCTAGAAAGCAAAAGTCTGGGTCTGAGAATTGTGCGGCTGTTCGTTAACCCGCTTTGGACCGGAAATTTTTTTCCCCCATTCCCATTAGACCATGAAGTGGTGGTCTGGGCGCTAGTCTTATCGGATGATACATAAACCGACGTCCCGTGTAGTTACACGTAATTATTTAGCAGCTACGAAAATGAAAAAAACCCCACGGCAACACATAGATATGTCCCTGGCAAAATTCTTAGAAAAAAGCCACACGTGATAGGGAAACAAATACAGCTGCAGAAAAAAAGAAGGGAGAAAGGGTGGCGCAGCGCTAAGTGGCGACGCGTTCTCCCCGCTCTCCCCGGAGAGCAGCCCGAATTTCACGGAGAGAAGAATCTGCCGTGACTTAAAGTGTTTGATGTTAAATCTGAGCGCTTTGATTTGTATGCTATAACAAAGATTCAGCGCTATATAAATTCCATACATTATTATTATTATTAATTAATTACTAATTACTCAACTTTTCCTCATGCTCTTCCCTTGCACCGAGTCTCTTGATCAGCAGTTGAGGTCTTAAGAAATATGAAATAATTTAGGAAAGAAAACAAGCATAGCCACCCCCAATCAAAAAAACAAAAACAAAACCAAACACCCCCGAAACCAACACACCAACAACAGCAACTACAAACGACAACAAACAACAAAAACAGCACCCCCTCCCCCCAAAAAAAAAACTCACCCCAAAACATAAAAGAGAATAGCCCCAAACAAAACACCCCTCCAAAAATCACAACAAAACGACGAAACAAACCCCCACAAAAAAGCAAACGACAATACAAAGAGTAAACCTGAAAAACAAAATACACATAAAAGAAACAACCAAACTTGACAGTTTTTCCCCCCAGGAAAAAAGGCCAACCGAGAAGGGAAAAAAAAAAATAAAAGACTAAAAGAAATAGCTGGAAAAGGATAAAATATCTCTCTATTCATATTCACTTTAAAATTTGGGGAAGATTCTTTTTTTTTCAACACATTTGTATGGACCAAACAAGGAAACATCACGGTAAACAATAAAACCTTATCAAAACAACACAAGTTTATCCATGCGCTAACAGCAGTAAGGCACACACTTGTTGACATTTACATGATTGTGTAATGTACAATATAATGTCAATACAACTGCAAGTCACTTTGTTGTTTATGTCTCAGAGAATATACATCTATTTGAAAAACAAAGGAAAGCTAGCGCAGAGTTCTTTAGAAAGACACAATACGATAAGTTTGAAATATAGTTACAAAGAAACATAAAACAACAAGGAAAAGTAAACATTGAAACACACACACATTACACTAACACACACACACACACACACACACACACACTCACACACACACACACACACACACACACACACACACACACACACACTCACACACACACACACACACACACACGAATCAATACACACAGCACACAAACAACACACGACGGACAGCCACACACACACGCACGCACGCAAACGCACGGCACCACGCAACACAAGAAAAATATAACCACACAAACACACACACACACACTCACGCACGCACACACACACACACACAAACACACAAAATCACACTCACACACTCATCAAACACACTCACACACACATCTCAGTAGCACGGCACACATTCACAAACATAGTCATACAAACGCACATCCTGTATAAATGCATACGCACATAAACATTGACACGTATATCAACAACAGAAATGCAATAAGTCTTCGCACTTAACGGCACAATCACCCAGAATATGTAAGGTCAAAACCTGCCATGGCTAGAAATAGGGATGGTGTGGTGTATGTGTGTATAAAGATGTATGTATGTATGTATGTCCGTATGTATGTATGTATATATGTATGTAAGTATCATGTATTATGGATATGTAAGTATGTATGTAATGTAAGTATTATGGAGGTATGTATGTATGCGTGTATGAATGTATGTAAGTAGAGTATGAATGAATGAATGATGTATGTATTATTATGTAAAGAATGTTATGTCGTGTATGTATGTGTGTATGATGTATAGTATGTATGTATGTATGCGTGTATGTATGTTGTATTATGTATGTATGATGCGTGTATGATGTGTGATTATGTATGTTGTATGTATGTATGTTATGTATGTAAGTAATATGTCGTGTATTTGTGTATGTAATGTGTGTATGTAATGTATGTAAGTGTATGTAAGTATGAATTTATTATTGCAATGTATGCAAATGTATGTATGTATGTATGTATGGATGTATGTATGTATGTATGTAATGATGTATGGATGTAGGTTATGTATGTATGTGTGTTCTCATTAACTCTATACCACATTTTAGTGATTTTAGACGGGAAGAAGTATATAAACAAGAGAGAAATTGCAATACAATAACAAAAAGTGTCCAATTAACATACTTAAAAACTTACTTTTACATACTATCAAAAACTGAATATCGGACTTCTTAATCAATCCTAACACAATGTTCAATAGTAACGATGGTTTCATGACAAACTCTGATACCAGTGATAAACCTGTTATAGCAGTAAAAAGGCTTTTAAATTCCCAAACAAAAATAACAGACTATTGGATAATCTTCTCGCCCACGCAATACAGTTACATCTTTCACAGTACTTTGGTCCTGAAAGCATTTAGTTTAAATCTGTACATAAGGGATAACAAATTCTACTATTAAACCAACCCACAGACTTTGTAAGATAATTAAAGTATTTCGAAAATCTATCACATGAATGTACAGCCATTATAGAGACATAGCCATAATCATATATTGCATATAAACATAATGTATTAATATGTATGAATGTATGATGTATGTATGTATGTAGGTATGTATGTATGTTATGTAATGTATGTTGTTGTGGTGTATGTATAAAATGATGCATGTATGTATGTATGTATGTAATAGTTGTATGTATGTATTTTTCTTTATAATAAAAGAAAAAAAAAATAAGTGTAATGTATGAGGTAGTTGATTATGGTATGTATGTATGTATGTATGTATGTATGTTTGTATGTATGTATGTGTGTGTGTATTACGTATTATGTGGTATGTATGTATGTATGTATGTATGTATGTATGTATTATGTATGTATGTATTAAGATATGTATGTATGTCTGTATGTAAGTATGTATGAATGCCATTCTTGTATGTGTGTGTGTATGTATGTTATGTATGTATTATGTATGTGGGTGTGTGTTTGTGCGTGTGTGCGTGTATCTCTTAGCATAATGTATGTGCTAGTGTGTGTGTTTGCATATGCACCCACGCACCCACGCACAAGTTCAATATACAGAGAAATGTACGGGTCAAGCTTTTACGTTTTTAAAGACGTACTACTACATACACTGCAAGCCAGCGGCCATCACAAAAAAGTCACAGAAATGAGGCTAATGGGAATACAAAGAGAAGAAGTGAGCGAACAATCAAGGTGAGCAGCAATTACTCGCACGCCTATCAGCATCATCCCCCCTGACAACCCCCGCCCTCCCTTCCCCACCGCTTTTCTCATTAACTCCTCCCTCCCTCTCTCCCCTCTTTTCCCCGCCGGGCCAATCCACAAAAGTATCTGTTTCATTGGCCTTCTTACTGAGCACAAAGTTATATTCGTTCTTGTACAATTTTGACATGTTTGTGGTATAGGAAGATACATCTGATGTAGACAGAGGGCACTCAAAGAGGAGAGAGAAGGAGAAAGAGAGAGAGGAGAGTAGAGACAGAGAGTAGAGAGAGAGAGAGAGAGAGAGAGAGAGAGAGAGACAGAGACAGGAGACATAGACAGTGAACAGAGAGACAGAAGAGAGACAGAGAGAGACACAGAATAAGAGACAAGAGAGACACAGAAGACCAGAGACAGCAGAGATGCAAAAAGAGAGACAGAGAACCAGAGAGACAGAAAGAGAACGAAAGAGAGACGACAGAGAGAGACAGAGACAAAGAGATCTGTCAATCACAAAAAGTAATCAGACAAACAAGGAAGTCAGACAGAAACAGAAAACGACGGACTGAGAGAAATCTAATGGGATATTATTAAATAAATTTTTTTTTTACTTCGAAGTTCTCACCCACCAGAAATGAAAAACAACGCCAGAGTTTAACCACAGAAATCCACAGTATACTTTCCTGATAAAAAATGTCACTGTGCTAGTGAACACAAGACGATTTTCTACGCATTAAATAAGTATCTTATGCTCTTTGGGGACTGCCTGGCTAAACTCGCTTGCCCCCCCCCACATTCCTTCCTCCCAAATTATGCCGCATTCATATCAATGCCTGTTAATAGTAAGGGTTTCCGTACGGAAATAGAGTTTATACATGAAAACCATTTGGCAGAAGTCTAGAGTTTTTCGTCCTAATTGAATACCCAACCACGACAATTCTGTAATGCAGGCTAGTTGGAGAGTGGTCTTTGGAAATGATAGAAAAGTTTTACTTTGCTTGGGTTGAAGAAATTGGCTATTGGTGACCGGTTAGTATCAGTTAATTGATCCATCCACCTTTTCTAAATCATCACTGCTGTGCTACTGCCTCACAAACTGGTGTTAATTGATACAACACATGTTGTTTATTAGTGACAATTGTGCAGAACTACTGAGGTGTTTATCTTATAATGGTTTACGAAATAACTAAAATGCAGAACTGCACTCAATTTGTTGTATTATTTATAGTTTCCTATCTTTTATAGCTCAAAATCTAAACCACTCCCCTTTTCAGCAATTTGGCCTTAGATTACATTAACATCCGTAAATTAACCGATTATTTCTAGCTATGGGAGATAAAGTGATTCGAGCTGGAAGATTTGGCCAAAATTAGGATGGTGACGGTGATCTGATTGTCGTTTATAATGATTGAAAGCTTGACTTAAGGTATTTGATTTGCATTTATCCATGCGTAATGTCCATGAAGTTGTTTCTAATTCCATCAATGCAGGCTGTTCCTTCCTCCTTGCTTTTTTTCCACCAGTGACTGAATGCCTTTTCACCAAAAGAAACCAGAGGATCTGCTTCCTACCTAACATTAACACCCGAAATCCAAATGCAATCTTTATTGCACTTTTCTCAACCCCCGTCTTAATACTTTGTTTGCCCCATCTTTCGCCATTTTGAGGTGCCAATATCCATTCTGCTCATGTGGCTCCACACGCTATTACAACCCAGTCTTGAATCTGTTTGCGCTTCTGTTGGCCAGCACCCCAACAGGGAACGATTACTGCAGGATTGCTGGAATGCCACCAGCCACACGAGGCCTGGCACTGCTGACAAAAATAAAACCATCCAGCGTGCCTCTGGCAATTGCCGGGATGGTATTAAACATACACCCACCCACTAGGTTTTTACGAGGCCTTTTAAACAAAATGTCCTAAATATGGTAGTAAGTTTTTATGTCCTCCCACTGCCTCCTCATTCCTTTCTGTCGTTTGTAGGTAGAATTCCTTGAAATAGAAAAAGGAGAAACATTTGGCAGCTTTTTATTTTCGAAAAGGAATGAGTTGCATTTGCGCATTTGGACAGTCTATTTAATCCCTTGCGTGTACATTATCTTGCGTGGGTTAGAAATTTTGTGTTTATTTGGTTTGTTTATGCTGTTAGCCCGAATCTTGTTTATTATTTTCTGTGGACTCGATTGCTGGTTTGAGTTCGGCGTGTCAATCTCAGACCAACATAAAGCTGGGTGCTTAGCAAACAACGTGGCCTGTCTCGTCCATTTTGATTGTTTTTGATTAGAGCATTTTCTTCTTCCTCAGTGTAAATTTTAACACAGCTGTTTATCGGTTTGAACATCTTTTATAGCCCTATCTCAATAGAGACAAAGGTTTAAGAGAGAGAGAGAGAGAGAGACTAGAGAGGGAGAGAGAGAGAGAGCGAGAGTAAGCAGAGATGAGAGAGAGAAGAGATTAGAAGAGAGAGGGAGGATTTTGATAATTTATTATGACAATTTTGCGCGTGAAGTCTCGAATATGAAAGAAATGAGTTACTAAAAACTACTTGACAAAATCAAAATATAAAACAAAAGTAAAAACAAAGAAAAGAATAAAGAAAATACAGAAAAAAGAAAAAAAGAAAGAAAGAAAGAAAAAAGAAATAAGCAAATCATGAAACAAGACAAAAATAAAGCGTACACAACAAAATGACTGCAGTAAAGAAGCAACACACTGCAGCAACGACGATGCCAGTAAAATTGCTGTGCTAGTGTATGCAGTTTTATTTGATTTGCTTTTCCCAACAATATGCATCACACACACACAAAAATCATCCGGTCCATTTTCAATATAGTAAACAAGATTAAGATAAAGAGATTATCAAGAGTGTGGTGATTATTTCTTTACACAACTTTATACCCCCAACCTCCCCTCCCAAACAGCATTCTCTCTCCCATATCAGCATAGGCATAAATCCAATAATTTCCTGTGAAGTCCACACACACACAACGCAATCGTAAGATACACGTAACCCCCCCTCCCCCCCCCCCCCCCACACACACACACTACGAACGCACACAGGGACACAATACACATAGACATACACAGACACACCCACATACAACACTACTCACAACACACACATACACACACTCACACAACACATACACACAACACACACACATACACACATACACACAACACACACACACATACACACACACACAGCACACAGCAAGCGCACGCACACACACACAGATACACATTCACTACACACACACAACACACAAACAGAGCACACTTACACCTTAGCGCGCACAGCACGCAATGCACTCTCATATTTACAACCTGATTAGCACGTCAACGCCCCATGTTCATGTTCATAAGTCACAAGCTGCTGTTGGCCTGCTTTTTGATTAGACTGATAGTGGGTTAAGTCGGGGAGGCAGACAGAGCACGTGGCACACATCACCACTGGAGGGAGGAGTATGGCCATCTGAAATGTAACAAAAAAAAAGTAAAATGCTTCGTTCAGGCAGCAGCAGACTGGAATAATTCTCTCAGTAATTAAGATAGTTCAGTCATGCTGACACCATTTTTGCTCCACCGTCAGCCTGTCCTGGCCATCTATCTGTGTGTGTTTGTGTGTGTGTGTGTGTGTTGTGGTTGATGTTTGTGTGTGGCGTGCGTGCGTGCGTGTGTGTGTGTGTGTGTGTGTTTGTGTTGTGTGTGTGTGTGTTGTTGTGTGTGTGTAGTGTGTGTGTGTGTGAATTATGGCCCAAAGAGAGGCGTACTCATTAAACTTCTGAGTTCCGAGTTCCGATTCCGAGTACTCTCTTCTCTCTCTCTCTGTCTCTCTCTTCAAGCACATCATCACTAACATCTCTCATATCAGTCCCCTCTCTCTCTCTCTCTCATCACTCAATCTCTCTCGTCTCTCTCTCTCTACTCTCCTCTCTCTTCTCCCCCCCCTCTCTTGATTACTGTCCCTGATCTCAATCTGTCCCTTTACACTCTTTCTTTTTCCTTTCTTTTTTTTTTTTTAGCTCTAGAGATAAACCATATGGAAAGTAAGCCGCAGCCCCTAATCTTTATTTTTGACATAAGGAAAAAAGAACGGACGTTGACACAAGTTATAATCTTCCACGCTTTAAAGGGATTCAATTTTAAACTTCAGAAGTTATGGCCGACACCTCAATAGGATGTTTTTTTTTTATAAGCATAGACAAAAAGCCTTTGTCACCTACCTTCCTCCTCCTGCAACCCTTACAACACACGCGCACATGCAATGCGTGCATGGAAGCTGCATACGCACAACACACAACACACACACTCTCCTCTCTCTCTCTCCCCCCCACACACACACACAAACACCACAACACACAACACAAACACGCACACAAACACACACAAACACCGCACACATATACACACACACGCAAACACACCCACAAATAAGAATAGAACGAATAAAAACAAATACGTAAGACTCCCCCTCCCCTCACCGCATCAAATACAACCCCCCCACCCCCCACCCCCCCCCCAAAAAAAAAAAATCTCGAACAACATCCATCACAGCTACCAGGCAGAAACCTAGAAATGAACTACTAGGAGATAACATCAAAAGGAATAAAAGAAAACAAAAACAAAACTACCCCTCCTCCCAATCAACTACAAAACAACCAAAAAAAGAATTTCGAACAGCAGCAGCAGCAGTAGCAGCAGCAGCAGCAGCAGCAGCAGCAGCAGCAGCAGCATAGATCTACAAAACTGGAATGGGATTACCAGTAGAAGCATCAGACAACCCCACAGAGTGACCACAGCTTCTGAAGTATGCAGACCCAGCAGCAACAGCAGCAGCAGCAGCAGCAGCATAGAACATACAAAAACGGGAATGGAGTACCATAGAAGATGGCATCAGACAAACCCCACTGACCACCCAAAAGCTCTGAAAGTATAGAGACCCTAGCTCGATGTGGTGAGTGACCTGTTTGAAGACTGGGATTCTGATTGTGACTGTGATGTTGTTTCACTGGTAGCTATGACTGTTTTCACACACTTTGCACACACCAGCAAAGCAGGCTAACAGGACAGTTGAAAAGGAAACACCCATACAGATAGGACACTAACGCACGCATGTGAACGCACACAAATGCACTTACACACACATATCCCCCCCCCCCCCCCCACACACACCATACGCACAAGCATCGGAAACAACAAACAAACACACAAATACACACAGAACATAACACACACAACTTACACACAGACCACCCACAGACATACACAGACACAAACATACACACATACACAAACACACACAAAACACACACACACATACTTACACACTACACACACAGAACACAGACACACACAGACATACACAGACACAGACAGACAGACAGACCACACACACCACACTGCAAAAAAAAAGAGAAAGAAAACCAAAACTCCAACATACACCAAGTATTCAAAAAAGATATGCATAAAATAACACTGCGAAAAGAAAAACAAAAACATAACAGGAATGACGTAACAAAAATAACGTCCACCGACACCCACTGACCACATCTCCATGAAGCACACACAGAACCCAAATATAGCTAGATGTGGAGTGGGGGGTGGGGGGAGGGTGGTGGAAATGACCTGTTTGAAGATTGTGATTCTGATTGATGACCAGATGTTGCTCACTGTGTAGTCATTACCCGTTTTATAAGCACAACTCTTACGCATGCAGGACACTAAACCTCACAGAGTTATGCGTTTGCGCACACCCGCATGGACTCGCACCGCGCATAAACATTGTGCTCGCATTGTGGCACACACACACACACATCCACAAAAAACCATTTGTAAACCATTGTGCAACAAATTATAGGTCCAGACAATGTTAGACATCACTAAGAACATCTTTGCACACGCACATCCCCACAGAGAGAAGAGAGAGAGTTAAGAGAGAGGAGAGAGAGAGAGAGGGAGAGAGAGAGACAGACAGACAACAGACAGACAGACAGACCGAGAGACAGAGAGAGCGACAGGAGAAAGACAAGAAAGAGAGACTGAGAAAGCGACAGGGAGGACAGAGGGGGGGGGGAGGGGAGAGAGAGAGAGAGAGAGAGAGAAGATAGGAGAGAGAGAGAGAGAGAGCGAGGTGAGAGAGAGAGAGAGAGAGAGAGAGAGAGAGAGAGTGAGAGAGAGGAAGAGAGAGAAGAGAGAGTGATAGAGAGAGTGAGAAGAGAGAGAGAGAGGAGAAGGAGAGAAGAGAGAGAGAGAGAGAGAGAGAGAGAGAGAGAGAAAGTAGAGAGAGAGAGAGAGAGAGGAACAGTAGAGACCGACAGGGAGAGAGAGACAAGAGAGAAGAGGAGAGAGAGAGACAGGGAGAGGAGAGAGACAGAGAGAGAAGAGAGAGGAGAGAGAGAGAGAGAAGAAGAAGAGAGTGAGAGAGAGAGGAGAAGAGAGGGGAAAGGGAGACTGAGAGAGCGACCAGGGAGAGAGAGACAAGAGGATAGAGGAGAGAGAGACAGGGAGAAAGAGAGAGAGACAGGGAGAGAGAGGGTAAGAGAGAGAGGTGAGAGAGAGAGAGGAGAGAGAGACAAGGGAGACAGAGAGACAAGAGAGAGAGAGAGAGAGGAGAGAGAAGAGAGACAGAGGAGAGAGGAGGAGAGAGAACGAGAGAAGATCGAAAGAGAGAGAAAGGGCTAGAAATAAAACACACACACACATACACACACACATAACACACACACATACACACACACCACAAACACACACAACACACACACACACACACACACACACACACACAAAAAACACACACACACAACAAATCCCACACACACAAAAGAAGGCACCAAACTGAGAAAGAAACCAGAAAAAAAAAACACAAAACACACGCCGATTGGGAATCAATCTTTCAAGAACAACAAACACAACGACATAAACAAGAGAATTTTTCATGAAAGAATCATCCAACTGAGCAGGATATTTGAAAACTCCGATAATTTCATCGCTGCGGCAAAGAGATCCTTTAATAGATGTATAGTGACGTGTGAAGTTGTGAAATCCAGTTACTAATTGATTAAACACGCTGTTTACTTTGAGTACGCCGTATATCGTTTTTCGTTCATCATTGCTTGCACTAATTGTAAACAGTTCTTTTGTTTTCTGTTACAAAAAAAGGTTAGATAGAAAAGACGTACATCCTGCCGATAATAAACCGAACAGTCATTTCGAGTTCCCTGAGACAGAGAGAGAGAGAGATAGAGAGAGAGAGAGAGAGAGATAGTGAGAGAGAGCGAAGATGAGAGAGAAGAGGAGAGATAGAGAAAGAGAGAGAGAAGAGAGAGAGATGTGAGAGAGAGAGAGAGAGAGAGAGAGAGAGAGAGTGACACAGAGAGAAGAGAAAACAAGAAGAGGAGGGAGAGAGAAAAACAGAGAGAGAGAGAGATAGAGTGAGAAGAGAGAAGAGAGAGAGAGAGAGAGGAGAGAGAGAGAGAGAGAGAGAGAGAGAAGAAGAGAACAGAGAGAGAGAGAGAGAGCGGCTAGGGTTGTCTGCCTCTGCGTTGTGAAGGATTGCTTTTGTTTGTGCTTTATGTAATGTTTTGCTAGTTCATGCCCCTCCGCCTGTTTGTTTTGTTATAGTGTGTGTGTTGTGCGCGCGCGCGCGCGTGCGTTTTTAATGTCTATCACTACAAGTGATATAGACAGGTAATGGGATGGGAAGAAATTAAAAGTTAAATGTAAGATTGTTTGGACAGTGTTGCATGAAAGATAAAAAGTGGAAAAAAACCGAACTAACACCAGAAAACTCGGTGATACTATACATACAAAGAGAAAATAAAGGAAAACAGATAAATTTCTGTACAATAAGGCCAGAATGGTGTGTGTGTGTGTCGTGTGGTGTGTGTGTGTGTGTGTGTGTGTGTGTGTGTGTGTGTGTGTGTGTGTGTATGTTGTGTTGTGAACTATAGAGAAAGATATTTATTTTAATTATTTATTTTATTCTCTATTTCGAGGATAAAGGAATGAGCACAATCATATGTTTTTTTCACATCCAGTCCCCCGTGTCTAAGCAGTTAAAAAAATATTGACATCCATTCCCACCAGCACACAATAACCTATCCTTCCGAAAAGCGGAAACGGGTTTTAACGAGAGCGCAAAGAGTTTCTGCGAGCGATCCCACACGGGACCTCGGTTTATATATCATCATCCAAGAAATTGGGGAGAGTGGGGTCAGCACAGAATGTTAACTACAGAGGAAAAATCATCTTGAACGAGAATCGAACTCGGGTCAGCTGACCATGAATACATCACTCTAACCACCAGGCTATCCGGTCCCACCCTTTCCCTGAGATAGAGAGAGAGATAGAGAGAGAGAAGAGAGGAGAGCAGAGAGAGAGAAAGAAAAAGAAAAAAAAAAGGAAAAGAAAGAGAGAAGAGAAGAGAGAGAGAGATAGAGAGAGAGAGAGAAGAGAGAGAGAGAGGGCAACTGCCTGAATATTGAGTGAGAGGCATTGATCTGAAAATGGAACACTCCTTGAGTTTGGCAAACTTCAGAACAAGGTCGCTGTGGATCTTCATGAATTCGGTCTTTTTTCATCTGCCCGTCCTCCTCACACTTTAACACACGCGCACACACACACCCACACACAAAGGCGCGCGCGCGCGCAGCACACACACATCAGCGCTACCAGGAACGCACACATACAACACACACACACACACACAACAAATACACACATCATCCTTCACACAACACGTTATCATATTTTACTACCGCCTTTCAAAAGAGTGTGACTTTGTGCCAGCGGGAACAAATGACAAACATTTACGAAAACCACATGCACATGGGGAACTAAGATTATTATTAAAAAAAAAAGCACACAATGTTGCTTATTCCATATTTCCTGGATTTTTTTTCGTTTTTTTTTGTGTCGTTTCGTGGATCCTGGAAAGAAAAGTAAAAAAATATAATAAAACAAACTGCCCTCACTATAATTATTTTTTTGTCTTTCTGTATGCTGACTGCTTTCTGTCTCTAAGTCTAAAAGAATGTTTTTGTTTACTTTTTATTTTTTTTCTGTGTATATTTTTTTGTTTTTTGGGTGTGTGGGGGTTGTGTGTGGGTTTTGGTGGTGGGGGTGTGTGTTGGTTTGGCGCGCGGCGCGGTGGTGTGTTTTTTGGTGTGTGAGTGAGTGCTTAGTTTTTCTATGTCCCGAACTTTTTCCCCACCATCGACGATTTGCCTGTCTGTTGTCTCCCTTTGAACACACTTTTCAAAAAATCTTTTACTTTCAGTTCTCTTCAAGGGGATAAAAAGCATTAAAGTTTTGTCTAAGCCTCCATCCTTTTTCAAAATGGTTAGCACGCTTCGCCAGTAAAAATTTAAATCCCAGAGGTCCACTTGCTACGAAATAACCGCAGTATGGAAATGTGTTACTCGCTGGTTTGCTTTCGACCCACTAGGTACGGGCCATGTGAACTGAAATGTTCCCAAAAATGTGCTGGCATCTAAAATACATGAATCCAAAGAAAGTTGCCATACCCCGTATCCTGGTTTCCCCGGTTTTAAAACTGCTAAGATGAAATAAATCAAAGTTGCTTGATCCTAGTACTGTGTGCTCTCTTATAAAAAAGCGGTAATTTGATTGGAGAAAGGTAAAGCACCACCATTTCTATGGGGTTACATATGACTTCAGTTCTTCCTCAATTTCTTGTTTTTTTAGGGCCTTCGGCTTGGAACTTTTTGGGTTCATTTAAAATTTTGCTAGTAAATTTTCTCCCCCCCCTCTCTTCTTCCCCTCTTCTCTCCTCTCTCCCTTTCCCCCACTCTCTCTCCTCCCTCCCCTCTCTCTCCCCTCTCCTCTCCCCCTCCCCCCCCCTTTCCCCCCTTTTCCTTTTTCCCCGCTTTCCTTTCCCTTTTGTCTCTCCCCTCTCTCTTCTCCTTATTCTCTCTCTCTCTCTCCTTTTTCTCTTTCCTTCTCTTTCCCCCCTCCCTCCCCCCCTCTCTCCCCCATCCCTTCCATCTCTTTTTTTGAGCTGTTTTTGTCTGTGGGCTGTCTGCTGGTCTGTCCAGTTGCTGTCTGTTTTTCCACCCTCGTGCTTTTATGCATTTTTAAAACAATTTCAAAAGTTTCAGTTTTCCTTTGAGGACAAAAACCCCGTCCCCTGATGCAAACCCTCTCCCTCTCTAGCGCCATGACACATTAACTCAAAAAAAAAACCCCCCCCCCAAACCCAAGGGCAACGGCCCTAGGGGGACTTTTTAGCGATTCATAGGTTTCTTTCCAAATAAATATTTCCCCATGTAAAATAACAAAATTTTTAAAAACCGTTTCGGGATCAACTGAGTATCAAGAGTTTTTTTTTCATCATCATCCATCGTCGTTCGTCGTCTCGTCTGTCTCTCTCTCGCATCACATCATCATCATCCCCCTCTCTCGTGTCGTCGGTCTCGTCTCCTCCTCCTCCCCCTCACATCTCGTCGTCGTGTGGGTCGTCGTCCCCCCTCCTCCTCCCCCTTTCCCCCTCGGGGGTTTTTGCGGATTTATTTTTTGCATTAAGGGGAAAATTAAGAGCCGACAGTTTTTTTTTTTATCAGACCCTATATTACCCCTGCCTCCTTGCTATCAAATTTTCTCAAAAGTAACGTTGTGAGGGAGTGATAAACTAGAGTAAATTTTGACAGCCAGAAGTATGTGCGGGTGGTGCGTGCGTGCCTGCTTAGCGGCACGGCTCGCGGGCGGTGTGTGTGTGTTTTTTGGCGCGGGTGTGTGTGTGCCTGCGTGCGTGTGTGCGTGGTGTAGTGGTGAAGATTTAAATTTAAAACACAAAAGACATCCTACCCGCAAATTAAAGGGTATAGAGATTTATTTTAAACTGGAAACTCCCCGATTTTTCAACTTTAACACAGGCTTTTTGGGCCCCAAATATTCAAAAGCCCCCCCCCCCCTCTCTCTTTCTCTCCCCCCTCTCTTCTTGTTTGTGTCTTTCCCCTTTTCTCTCTACTTTTTTGAATTTTCTTGTGGGTCTTTCCAGCTTTTTAGTATCTCTGTTTTGTTCTCTTCCCTTTTCTCTCTATTTGTATAGTTTTTGTGGGTCTCTCTCGTCTTTCGTTGTATCTCTGTTTCTGCTAATTTTAATTTCTCCTCCCTCCTCTCATTTCCTCCCTCCCCCCCTCTCTCAGTCCCTCCCCCCCCTTTTTCTCTGTTACTCTGCGCGGAGTTTGTGTATGGCTTTTTTGTAATATCAGGTTCTTTTTGTTCCGGGAATCTTTTCCTTTTTTCGGTATCGGTTTTTTAATTAATCCCCTTGTAGAAAAAAAAATTTTTTCGGATTGCTTTTTCCTTTGGGCGAAATTTTCCCAAAATTAACTTTTTGAGGGTGCGGTCTAGCTTATGAACGAAAGAAGTCGTGGTTCCTATTGCGCCTAACCCAGGGCGGGTGTCCTGGAATCGTTTCCCCCTTGTGGGCCTGTTGTGTGCGAAAAAATGTGGGGTTTTGGGACAAAAAATCTCAACACCCCAAATTGGGGCAAGACATTGTAAATCTAAAAATATTGTGAAATTGAAAATGCTAGTTAGCACTTAATATTAAAGGTTCAGTCTTCGGTTTTCTTTTTTTTTTCTCCTCTGTTTGGTTTTCCCCTTTTCCTTTACTTTATTGAATTTTCTGGGGCTCCTCTAAATAGTCTTGTTGGGTTTTCCCCTTTTCTTATTGATAGTCTCGGGGGTTTCCCTTATCTTTCGTTTGTTCTCTTTTCTGCTCATTCAATTTTAATCCCTACCTTATTTTTTCCCCCGAACCCCAGACCCCCCCCTTTTCCGAAACTAAATCCCCAGTTTGAGGCGATTTTTTTTTTAAAAAAAAAAAAAACCCACAAAACCACACAACAAACCCCCCACCAACCAAATTCATTTTATTCCCTTCCTCCTTTCTCTTCTCTTTTTCTCTCTCTCTTCCTCTCTCTTTTTTTTATTTAAATTATAGATACCAAATTGTCTGTTTCCTTATTTTTTTGGGAAACGGGCTTTTTGGTACAATAACACTTTTTACAATGCTTCCCAAAAAAAATCTACAGTTCGAACCCTCTTCGTGGGGTTTGGTTTATTAAATAATATTATTAAACTTCCTCCGTTTTGCTTTTGCGAATCTGCTGTTTCAAAGACCTTTCTGTTATTTCCCCCTGCTTCCTCTCTCTCTTCTTCTTTCTTCTCTCTTCTTCATCTAATTCTTTTGTTCCCTTTTTTTTCTTTTTCGGGTCTATACTCTTAAGACCCATTTAGTGATTTTAAGTTTCAGAGTGAGCTGACCCCTTAGGTTCCATTCTTCAGTAATTCATGGCCGGTAAAGAACTACCCTTTAAGGCAATGCCACACAAAGTTTTTGCGGGAATTTAACTTAACTTTTTTTTAAGTAGTCGGAAACAGCTTTTCTTTAGAAGGCTATGAGCAAATTTGCCCATAGACTAGGATAATTTGCCAAAAATTACTGTTTCCTAAAAATGAGTGGCCTCACGCTCTTTAAAATAAGAAAGCCCTTAATATTTTATTCAAAAAAAATAAAATTTTTTTTCCGATTAAAAAATCATCTGAGTTTTTTTTTGTTTACCCCCCCCCCCCCCCCCCTTTCTTCTTTCCCCGACTTCTCTCTTTCATTTCCCTTCTCTCTTGCTCTCTTTTTTTTTTTTCCCCTTTTCCTTTCTCTTTCCTTATTCTCTCTGCTTTACTTCCTTATACCTCTTTTCTAAAAGGGAAACCTTTGGTGAGTATTCCTCAACTTCAAAAACATCGAAAAGTTTTGGTCCCCTTTTCTTTTTGGAATAATCGCAAATAAACTATTATCGAGGAAACTAGCAATCAAAAGTACTTTCTGGTTTTTTAAAAAGGGAAAATGGATTGTTTGATTGTCGGACTCCTATTCTTTAGTAGGTCTAAGTCATTTTATTGTCCCTGTATATTTATCTTTTTAGGAACAGATACTCCAATTTTCCCTGGAATTTACGCTCGGGGTGACCCTTGGGTCTTTATCAAAGGAAAAAACCTTTTTTTTAAAAAAAGAATCAATATTCCTTTTGGTTTGGTAGGGCCTTTAACTTACATTGAGAGGAGTTCTTTTTGCAGAAAAGAAGTAAAACTTTTTTAACGGTCGGAGAGGAAGGGAAACTGCCGGGAAGTGTATATAAATTTGGGGTGACTTGGAAATTATCCGTTAAGTAATGCCATACTGCGTGGAGATCAACCTCCTTTAGAAAGGGGTTTGGTCTGATTCTAAGCGGAAAAATCGTTTACCCAAACAAAAGTCCAATTTATTTTCTTTAGTCTCTACCTTAAATTTTTTGGCTTTACCTCAGTGCTTTTTTTATTTCTCCTTCTTTTTTATATTATGTTGTTGTTTTATATTAATTTTTTTATTATTTTTTAAATTTTTTTTATATTTTTTATGTTTAAAAAAAACTCTCAAAGCACAATTTCCCGGTTTAGGACATGTGGTAGCTGTTTTTCCCTTTCATGCCCAATGTGGCACCCTTAAACTTAAGGAAAGTTTGCTCTTTTTAAGGTCCGAAAGAAGATTTTGTTTAAAAAATCACTTACTTTTTAAATTTTTAAATTATTAACATCGGGGATGAAAAGCACTCTGTGCTTTTACTCCATCCTTGGGTGTTTTCGTGTTTAATTTGCATCTTTTCCAGGCACAAAAAGGCCCCTTCCAAAAAAACCAGGATTTAATTCCAAGTTTGATCTTTCCAGGTGGTATACTTTACCAAGGGACTTTACCCATCCGGGGTTTCAACAACCTTACCCCAACCGGACCAAAACCCTTCCTCGGAAAAAAAAATTGCGTTTGTGTTTGGGTTACTACAAAGGTAATTTTTTTTTAAAGTTAGGGATTCAATTCATGCGGGAACGGGCGTCCTTTTGGGAAAGGAAAATTATTTTGGGTTGTTTAACAATTTACAAAAGGAGACAAAATTGGTTCCTCCTTTGGCAAATTGAGGAAAAATGGAGGAATGGGAAATGTGTAAAACTTTTTTTTTAAAGCCTTTTTTTTTAAAAAAAACCGTTTTTGCATTTTGTTTTTTTATTTTTTTTTTAAAATTTTTTAATTTATAACCTTCCCTCCTCACTATTCAGGTTTGTTTTAAAAAGTCAATTTGGGAAGCCTTTCTTTCAGGTTGTGACATGCTGGGTATTCTGGTTTCCTCCTAACAGTTGGCAGATCCTTAAATTAACGGGAGGGGGAAAAATGTATGCTGAAAAGAAGACTTTTGATTCCAGAAACCACGATTTTAATTAAATTATTTTATTTTTCTTTATATCGGGTAATATAACATCCGGCAAACATCTTGGGAGGGGAAAGGTTTTGGCATCCACCGGAATTCAATCCTCCCCAAAAGGGATTTCCTTGGCAGTTTTTAAGGGCGTTCAACAGCCCTCTTTTACCGCTCATCGAGGATTATAACACCTTTTTCCCTTCTTTCCAAAATCCCTTTCTTAAAAAGCATTCCTTTTATTTTGGGAAAAAAATTGTCGTTGGTTAAATAAAGGGAAATAATTAATTTTTAAGGTTCCCGGGCTTCTATTTCTGGACGGAACGATCCTTTGGGGGAAAATAAAAATTTTTAGGGAACAATGTTACCCTATACAACGGAGTAAAACCCTAGGATGAAATGGAGGCAATGAGGGGAACGTCCTTTTTCGCAATTAATTTAAAAATCCTTGGGGGTATTTTGGTTTATGAAAAAGCGGTTTCACGGGGTTTGTCAAAACCGTGGTAAACCCAAAAAGCGAAAAACTAAAATAAGGGCCGGTAATAAGTTCAAATCCACAGCAAAGGATTTCTCTAAGCGAATTGTTGGTTGGACCAGCCGCTGCCCACACGCCCAGGGCTAGCACAAAAAACTGTTTTTTTCCCCCCCTTTCAAAACCGAAAACTCGGGTTAAATGCATTTTTTCCTTGAGGGTTTTTCGTCTTAAAATTTTTCCTGGGAAATTTTTCTTATTGCACCTTTTTGAAAAAGGGAAAGGACAACAGGGTTTGTTTTTTAAAGGCCGTCTTTGAATTATCCCCGATGTCTGGTTAAACTTTTTTATAGCTTGGTAGGGTTTTAGAGAATCCCTTGCTTAAAACAAAAATCGGGAAAAAATTGTTTTAATTCTTGCCAAATTTTCCCCCCATATAAATTTTAGGTTTGGTACACCCTTTTGTTTGATTAAACTTTTCTATTAAATAAAAAAGCAGTAAAAAAACCCAGGGAAAAACCCCCCCCCTAAAAAAAAAAAAAAAAAATTGGGGAAACGGGCACGGGAGAAAAGGAGGGGCTGGGAAACCCCCCTTTTTCTTTTCAAAAACCCCTTTTTAGGGTTTTTCGGGGCCCAGTGTATATTTGGGGGTTAGGCTGCTTTGCCAATCCCCCAGATATTGGGCGGGTTCGGTTGGGGTTCCCCTGCCCGGCCCCGGGAAAAAAAAAAGGGGGCCCCTTTAGTTGGGGGTCCCTTTTTCCCTCTAAGCGGGAATAAATATTTGGCTAGGAACCCCCAGGCATGGGTGGTTGACACCTAATTTGGGATTAAAATTTTGGCTCCTGGGGGAAATTTTCCCCCCCAGATCCGTGACACCCTAAAAAGTTGTTAAAACATTTTTCAGGATTTTTTCTTATTTTGAACCCTTTTTGAAACAAATTTTGAAGGCATTTTTGGTTAAAAGGCAAAGTCACTGATTTAAAATTGCTTTTTTTAAAATATTCGAGAATTTTAACGTTTAATACAGTTGGGTTACCCTCTCTAAAAATAATTTGCTTGACTGATGAAAATTTGGGATGCGGTTTTTCCAGATTGCCCAAACATTTCCCCCTATTAAATTTTTTATATTTAAAAAATGATAAAAATAAACGAGCCGGTTTAAACATTTTCCCAAAAAAAAAAAAGGGAAAAAGGGGGTGGGCAAGAACAGTACTCCACCCTGAAGGGGAACCAAACCTTCTTTCAAAAAAAATGGGCCCCTTTTTTTTGGCGCCATTTCCCTTCGGGAGGACCCCTTTTCCGGGAAATCTGCGTGCTTAAATGAAAAATTTATGTGGGGGAATTGGCGGGCAGTTCAACCCTAACATTTTGAAGGAGGAAAAAACATGACCTGGTTCTTTTTTTGGGGTTTTTGCTTGGCAAAGACTTCATTAAACCCTGTACTAACTTCAAGATACTCTGGGACGCTGGTGGGTTAACCCTCTCAAAGGGGGATGAGTCGCAACCTTGGGGAAGAATTTTCCCGAAATCCTACAATTTGTCCAACCGGAAACCCTAAAAATTGAATGAAGAAACGGTTAAAACACACGGGAAGAACAAATGCACGGGAACAACAAGACCGGCCGGCCAGACCAAGAAAAACCGGCAAAAAACCCCCAAAAACAAAACACACCACACCTACAAAGAACCCATCCACACACTGGTAGCGCTTTTATGACCTGACCGCGCCTTTTCTTTTTACGTGTGGATTTAAAAGTTTTAAACCAAGGAAAAGGGTTTTCCATCGTTCAGGGGAAACTTCAAAACCCAAGTTAGAGTGAAAAATCTTGGAAAAGTCCGAATCATGAAAACACCGGGGTCTAAATTTTATGAGTAACCAAATTGGGGGAACCAAAGGAACTTTTATGGGAGAATGGCACTAAAAACAAAACTGAATGGGGGAATTTTTCCAAAAGGGCTGAACAGGGTTCTTTTTTTTTTGGGGAAACCATTTTTTTTTCCCCCAAAAGAAAGTACAAGCCCAATGGTTTTTTTGGGGCGCAGCCAGTTGACCAATCAATAAAAGTGGGAAAAAACCTCGATTCTAAAGGCCGGGGAAAAAGCAAAACGGCCAAAAAGGTTCATTTTTAAAAACCCAAGTAAACCTACTCCCGGGGGAAGCCCCCAAACCATTTTTAAAGGGGCAAACTGAAGGAAAGAAAAAATAAAAAAATTGGCTCGAAAAACCCTGATTTTTTGGGGAAACCAGAAAGCCCAAGGGACCGCCCAAGCCGAAACCCGCCCGAAACCAACAACCAAGCAACAAACCAAAAAACCCCAAAAAACCCAACCCTAAAAACCGAAAACCACTTGAACAAAATCACGGTACCTTGATCCTTCCTGTGGCGGCCTTTTTACCGGGGGACAAAGTGGGGTTCGATGCCCCCCTTTCTTCCGGGAAAAAGAAAAACCCCCAACATGACGTTTTTGGGGCCTAAGAACGGAAAATTCCTGAACATGCAACTTCCTCCCGTTTAATTTGGGGGGTTTCCCAAAATTATTGAAACCTCCCAAATATGATTTTATAGAAAAATTCTTCGAAAAAAAGTCCGAAACCTCAGGAACCCAAAAGGGTTTAAAATCTAATGAGAAAAATAAAAATGGGAAAAAAAAGAGAACAAAAAGGGTTTGGCCCCGGAAAAAGGCGGGGCTTAAAGAATTTGTGTTTCGACTGGTCAGTTCGAACCATTCCTTGAATCTTTTACAAGAAACCCAAAAAGGCCAGTTTCCAGGCAAGACACCAGATTGAAAACCACCTCCCTTTTTGAAGGACCCTGCTTTATGCAGGGGAAACCCGGGGAGCAGGCAGAAACAGGCCAAAGTTAGGCCCCCAAAAAAATTTCCCTAATAAGGGGCCCAAAAACCCTCACAGTAAATTTCCAAGCCTAAGAGGAAAATAGAGTTCGGCTGTAACATTTCATTTTCCCCAAAAACCCCCCCCCCCCCTTCCCCCCCCCCAAATCTCCCCTACAATGCTGAAACAGAAACGGGGGCACACACCGGGCCATTGATTCGATAAAAAACAAAAAACGAAAAAGGCTCAAGATCATGAAAAAACCAAAAAAATTTCAAAAAAAATTAAATTAATTAGAATATTAATAAGATCAAAAAAATTTTAAAACTTAAATACAATTTCTAAAAAAAAACCCTTTGCCCTTTTTGCAAATAGAAGCAAAATTCCGGTAACCAGAGACAAGTGAAGTTTTTTTCCCTCAACAACTTGACATGAAATTCCCCCATCTTAAATTTGGGATCAAACGGTTAAAAAATGGTTTTTTCCCCAGTTAATACTTCGGGAAAACAGAGGCCGAATACCACCGACCCCTGAAGGCGGCACCAAATTCCATGAGTTTCTTTTTCCCCTTATACAATCCAGCAAGAATGTCCAGAGACGAAGAAAAGGACTGGGAAAGCACAAAAAAACGGGGTTTCATACCAAGCTGTATTTTCCTCCAAGGGGGGGAAATACGCCCCTCTCGACAGAGAAACAGAGGAAAGCTTTTTTAAAAAAGGCATTTGGAAAGAAAAATTCCGAAAAAACGCCCTGCGTATATTGGGTCCCTTATGGCCCCCCCTATATTGTCCCCCCAAAATTTAACATCCTACACCAAAAACACTAAAAAACCAAAACCTAATCAAAAAAAAGACTGGCCTTTGTTGGGGGACAAACCGGGCTATAAAAATTTCCAACAAAATTATTAAATTTATATAGGTTTTAATAAAAATATAAAATTAATTTTTAATATTCAAAAAAACAATGTCATGATTTTAAATCCCCACTTCCTAAGGGAAAAAGAGAGTCAGGCACATTAATAGCCTTTCCAATGCCACTTGTGACTCATCATAAACCTAGAAATCCTTTAACCCGGCCCCTTACAAAATATAAAAAGGGAAAAATTCTTATTTCCGGGAAGACCAGGCCAGGCGGATTATGACACGAGCCCAAACGTCCTGTGTCCCAACCCACTCCATCAACTCCGGAAAAATGTGTAAAAATAAAAAGGGACACTTTAAGACCAGAAAGAGCTGTCCGCAAAAAAACCCAAGAGGAATTATATCCTCCCAGTCGGTTTTTTTCCCAGGTTTTTGCTAGACATACGAGCCCTGCCCCGACGATTGGGAGAACAGGAGCATTTAGGAAAGAAATTTGACCAGAAAAATGCCCTTTCCGAAAAAAGCAGTTTTTTTGGTTTGGACATTTGTCATTTGCGCCCCGGGCTTTAAGGGCGATGGGTCTTTAAAGTTGCAAAGGGTTTTAAACCAAGCAGTCTTCGGACGAGCTTGGTGCCCCTGGGGAATAACCGGGAAAAGGAAACGTAGAGCTACTCCTAAGCACGGTGTGCCAGGTTGTTGGGGAATTTACATGTTTTTAACGTTTTTTATTAAAAAAACCTGGCAAATTTGTTTTTATAGTGGACTTGGCTTCCCCCTACTCCCTTTATCGAAACACGAGGGAAAAGGGAATGTGGGCGACAACTCGCAAAGAATGGCCAAATTTACATCGAAGACGGAGTCTTTGATAAACAAAAATCAGTGGCTAGAAAAACCACCAAAGAAGCCAGCAGTTTTTTCGAAACAATAAAATCGAAAAATGGCACCCCAAGTCCAATCAAAAAAGTTCAGGTTACCCCGGTTTTGGGGAACACCCTTCAAAAATTTTAAATTAAACAAAATGAAACTTTTTAAGGCCAAAATGGGGAAAAAAAAACCCCCCCAAACCCTTTTTCAACCCAATTCGGGAAAACCGGGTGGGGAATCACCAACCCAAAAAACGGGGAAAGGCCCAAAAACCCCCCAAAAATCCCACAATTAAAAAAAAAAAAAAAAAAATGGGGGAGGGGAAAAACCCCCAAAGCCGGGGCCCAAGCACCAGCGGGCCCTTATAACCCCAAAAGGGGAAGGGGAATTTGCCAAAATGGCGCGAATTTGACGCGGGCCCAAAATTTTTTTTCCCCAAAAATCTTTTTAACCCCTTTTTTATTAAAAAAAAATTTTTTCTTTGAAATTTTTTTTTTTTTATTTTTTTTTTTTTACTTTTTTTTCCCTTCCCCACGCGGGGAGGGAAAACCCAAAAATTCCAAAGAAATTGACGAAAACTCAGCAACGTTGGCCTTTTGTTTCGCCAACCCATCTCCGTTGGTGTTCTGATAATGCGGAAAACATGGGCAGGAAACCGGCACAGGGACTCAGGGCTGGGAAGACCTAATTCGCATATACATTTCTCCCACGGTTTCCAATCAACAAATTAAAGAGAACTTGTCTTTCTCAAGTAAAAAGTGGGCCCTCCAAATACATCGGGAAACAACATTGAGTGAAACCAAACAATAAAACAATGCTGAAGCAAAGAAATAAAAAGCACAAGTTTATTTCACGGGCCCTTGTTTTCGTCAAGGTGAGGGTAACGATGAAAGGAATCAATTTTCCGATAAAAAGCCCTTTCAAGTTTCAAAAACACTTCGCTTTTGGATCAAAACCCTTATTTCAAAATAAGCTTCGGGTTAAAACCCACCAATTCCCAAAGGAAACTTTATAAAGGTCAGACCGGAGTAACAAAAGCAGCCCACCACCCTCATTCTTTTAAAAATCCCTTTTTAGGTCATCTCAACCCCCAGGTCCGGGCCCCATCCACCAAACCAACTTTGAAAGGGCCAAACAACCCATTATTATTCCTTCATTAACAAATTAGGTGTGGGGATTATTCCGCCATTCACTCCCCAACCTCTCCCCAAAAATCACCAACGGGTTTGAGGGAATCCCGGGGAAGCGGAGGGTCCACAAGCAACCTGGCCGGTGGGGACAAAAAAGGGCCCAATGCATGGCGCTGAGGCCCCCACCGGGGGTTTGTTAGGGGTGTTGTTGAGCCCATCCAAGGAACCAAACTAAGCCCCCAATAAGCAATTATCTTCCCGGGAGGCCAGCCTGGGGGTTCCCAGGGGGCCCACCCAACCCTCCAACACCGCCCCCAAATACCCAAAGTTTGACAAAAATCCCAAGGCCGGAGGTAAGGGACCAATCATACCAGGCCGGCTGGACCACCGACAGGGGGGCCCTTTTAAGAAATTGCTGCTGGGTAAAAACTTTGCGGTGTTCAGGTTGGCTTTTTAAAGGGTTTACCTACGCACATCATAAACCCGGCGTCAACCGGGCCCGAGAGATACAGAACCCCTGCAGTGTTGGTCAGGTAATTTGAGAAACCCACTGTCAAACTCGCATCCGTTAAGTGGATGAAGCACGACTGTGTGGTCCCAGTCTTCCCACTTAGCCCACAGCACACCCCTCTCTGGGTGGGAGCCGGCGGAGTCCGAAAAATCCCTTATATTCTTATGGGAATCAACCGCGACCTTCCAGTCCGAAACCAAGGCGCTAACCACTGCGCCATGGCGGCGGGTAGATATTTGCACTTACTCTTGCTTCCGGACCCGATCTCTGAGATGGATGCTGAGGGTTTAAATAAACTTAACCATCTTGTCATCCTTTTGTTTTGCAGATCTTTCTTGACATGATCGATAACAGTTGCATGCTGACACATATCGACAAAGATGTCCAAGTTCATGAATTTAGAGAGCTTAGCAGGGCAAAAGGAAAAGCATTATTTCGTGACACTGACTAAAAGACGAGCGACCCAATCTGTATTTATAAGGTTTAACCATTTTAAATAAGCATAAAATGCTTTTCATCCAAAGAGAAAAGGAACTAGTAGTTCCTTTTAAATTGAAATATAAAGTACATCTATAATTAAGGACAAACGTTTTAAGTTACGTTTACACTGTAAGGTGAGGAACTGTAAATTTGTTTTGGGTAAGCCCCTTTTGTTTGATAACGTTTGGCTTCAATTTTAAAGGGCGTTTTTCTGTGCAAATTATAATACTTATGGAAAAAACCAACTGTTTAAATTTAAATAAACATGTAGAATAAAAAAAACTACACAACCACCCCCACCAGGGCCCACCACTACCACCAGCAGCATCACCACGATGATGATCTCTCTTGGAATTCCTGCCTTCCTGGGTTCGTCTTCTCCTTTCCCTCCTTTCCTTTAAATCCTTTTTAAAAAATTCACCCCTTTTCCTGAACATCGACCCACCGAATGTTAGTTGTTAGTGCGTGTGCCATTTTATTTACATTTGTTTGCCTTTTGAAAAATTTGAGTGATGAGTGAGGTGGTGATGTGGTGTGTGTGTGTGTGTGTGTGTTTAATATGCAATTAGAATTAATGTATTTTATTGAACATATTGACTTTTCTCAAAACATTAGGGCTTTTGCTTCCATGGGTTTCAGTGTTCTTAATCATCATCATCATCATCATCATCATCACATCATCATCATCATCATCATCATCATCATCACCCCCCACCACCACCACCACCACCACCCACACCACCACCAACCCCCTTACTCCCCTCCCTGCCCTTCTCCTCCTCTTCCTCAATAATAATTTCACAACAATCATGAAAGATTAGCACTGTTATTATTTTTTTCCTGCACAACCATCATACTTTAGCTATTGCAAACTATAATATTAGGAAAAAACCCCAACTGCTTTAAATCAAAGAAATATCTAGAATAACTAAAAAAACCACCACCACTACACCCTGCCACCCCATGATTATACTCTTGAAATCCCCACCCCAAACCCTCAGTATTGGTATTTCCTTCCCTCCCACAAACCACCCCACCACCGCCACCTACCACCACCACCACCACACAAAACCCCACACCCCAAAACCCCCACCACACACCACCCAACCACTTCTTCTGTCAAACTTACACCCGACACAGGTCCGATGAACCAAACACACAACCCACACCCCACCCACACACGCGCGCGCGCTTTCCCCAACACACCCACACACAAACCAACACAACCCCACACAAACACACACACACACACACAAACTAAACAAACCAGCTTTCATACCATCAGGCAATCTCTATAGAAAGAACCCCCCTCTTTCCTGGTAAAATCCACGAACTCTCCTGACAGCACTTGGGTCATACTGGTACCCTGCTGACGTGTTTATGCTCTCATTTCACACGCCTGCAGATAAATAATGTAGCCGATATACCCGTTCATACCCCACTGAGAAAAGGGAACAAACGAGTCACCGTGATGCCAAAGGAAGGAATACAAGTCCAGACATGAAATTCCGAAGGTTAATCTTATATTTCAGATAGTTCTTTGTTTAAATCTTCTCACATTTATTTGTCTTTTTGCGATGATCATGCCCGGGCCCATAATCTAAGATCTTATCATTTCGTCACCTTGTACGCATAAACATCCAAAGTTGCACAGCATTTTTGGTTGCTAGTGAGGGGGGATACGTTGCTTTGAGAAAAGGGGCATAGGATATATATGCGCAACGCTGATTTTTAAAACATCCTTTTTGTATTTGATTATTTTTTTTGTCGTTCCTCACCAGAACTCTGGGATTTCCCCCAATGATGAGATTTTGCATCTGCCCCGTTTTCCCTTACCGTTAAAATAAGTGCGCTCTGACTTTGGGAAATGTCTTTGAAATAATAATAAATAAATAAATAATAATAATAATAAATGGATTTGTATAGCGATATATCTTGCAAAAGACAAATCAGAGCGCTTGCATTCAACATATTTTTAGGGTCATGCAGCCAATAACAATATAAAAGCTTAAATAAAAATTCAAATGTACGCACCTACAAACACACACCCCACACACACACAACACACACACACACACACAAAAACACAGGTTGTAGGCTTTGGGAGGGTAATGGGATTTTTGATGTTGAAGGCATAGAAGACATGATTGCTATTTGATGGTGATCGTTAGGCGCACGCGCGTGCGCGTGTGTGTAAGTAAGTGTGTACGTGCACACACATGCATGTTCAAGTATGTGTGTGCGTGTGAATGCGAGCTTGACTGCGTATGTGTGTGTGTGTGTGTGTGTTGCTGGCCGAATCATCACTACAAGGAGAAGACAGGCAAAAAATAAGAGACACAAAGATTACGATACCGATAGAGATAGTGAGAGAGACAGGCGTACAAACAGCACAGATGCAGATACAGAGACAGATAATAAGAAGAGAAGAGAATTTCATTACTTTGATGACCAGTTTATCCACCGCTATGATCTTCATTCGCTGAACAGTCGTCTGTGTCAGTATCTATGGAAAACTAATAACGATGGTTCATTTCCCACAGTAACTCTCTAAAGAAGGCAATGCCCTCACAGGAAAACCACGGTGTCTTCATAACATTGGGTCATCCCGGTACTCGCAGATTAGAGTCATGAATTCAGTCAATATCCTTGGGATGAGACTATAAACCGAGGTCCAGTGTGCGAACGCACGCAGAACATCTTGAAATCCTCAGTAATTTCGTGCCGGTGGGAACGAATGACAACATTAACTTTACAAAGCTGCATGCACGCAGGGAAAAGGATGTAAAAATAGCTTATTTCGTGCTTCTTCCATTATCCTCGAAGCAACAACAACAACAAAAAAGAATAAATAGATGAATATTATCGCACGCATATGAGAATAAAAAGATAAATATTGCACGCATGTAAGAACAATAGATTAATACTGCACGCATGTAAGAACAATAAGATTAATATTGCACGCATGTAAGAACGATAGATAAATATTGCACGTAAGTAAGAACGATAGATAAATATTGCACGTGTGTAAGAAATATAGATACATATTGCACGTATGTAAAAAACGATAGATAAATATTGCACATATGCAAAACGATAGATAAATCTTGAATGTATGTAAGAACGATAATGTCTGTTATCCTTAGACATACGGACAATGGGGAAGGAGAAAGAGACCAAAGCCGATACAGTGATGACAAAGGGAGAGCATAAAAATCCTGGTTGCCTGTACAGGGGTCATGGTCATATTGACAACCATTTTCTCGCTGTACTTCCATTACGTTTTACTGCTGTAATGAGGATCACGACTATATGATTATGTTTTACAGTCTGGACCATGGTAATTCTAGAAACTAGCTACTCGTGAGACAGAATAGCACAAGTCGTGTTTTTTTTATAATGAGGTGTGTGTGTGTGCGTGCGTGAGTGCGTGTGTGTACTTATTTGTTTGCTTGTTTGTGTTTGCGCGTGCGAGTGCGCGTGCGTGTGTGTAAGTGTGTTGGCGAAAACATGTCACGGCATATAGTGATCAATTTAGATAAATACATTATAATTTTTTCAATTTAATAGTACTATTAAATGATTCTGTTCAAATAAATATGGCCTTATGAAATCAGATGTAACACAAAACAGAAACACAACACAGACCATTCAAGTGAACAAAATAGTTATAGGAAGGATTCTCTCATTTTGTTTCAGAGTCGGTATTTTCCGAGTAAAAAATTTCTTCTTAACTCTGCCGCTGGAAGGATTTAAATGAAAGACCCACCTCCCCAATAAAAAGAAAAAATACAGCAGCAATATACCCTCAATAAGATAAAAAATTACATACTGGAAACTTGTAACAAAATCAAACATCAAAAATATGAAAATTACATGTTAACAAAACTTAAAAAAATAAATTTAACGGATGGCATTTCCACATAAACAACAAGCAATCAACATCCTAAACTATTTTTTTATAACCTGCTGGACTCACCCTGGTAGGCACGTTATTTAGGCCCCAACTCGTGATCCAGAGTCGCGGTTCATCCCACTCGGTACTTATTGTCTTGGAAACACTTTAAATCCATTTTCCTCACTCCACCCAGTTACAAGTGGGTACACATCTGCGGGAAATCATACATGCACAGACTAGCGTCCTGTCACAGGTGTTATATAAAACCACATTCGCTTAAAGCACAGAAACCGGATAACCCTCTATGGGCCATTCTGGCACGAAAACAACTTTTTTTTTTTTAACCCTAAACCTCTTTTTTTGGCCTTCATCACAAAAAGCGAGACACCAACGCAGGCCATTTTTTTTTCGCACTATATCCGCGCAGGTCGAGTAAAATAGATAAAGAGACTGAGATCGAGGCAGAGATGAAGAGGAGAGAGAAAGAGAGGAGGAGGGGGAAGGAAAGAGAGAGAAGGAAGAGAGATAAAGGGAAGAGAGAGAGAGAGAGAGGAGAGAGAGAGAGAGAGAGTAGAGAGAGAGAGGCAGAGAGCGAAGAGAAGAGAGAAGAGATAGGAGATAAAAGATAAAGAAGGCGGGGAACAGAGAGAGAGAGAGAGAGAGAGAAGACAGATAGATTGAAGAGACGAAGAGAGAGAGAGAGAGAGAGGATGGAGAGACGGGCGAGGAAGAAGAATAGAGGAGAGAGAGAGAGAGAGACGGAGAGAGAGAGAGAGAGAGAGAGGAGACGGAAGAGAGAGAGAAGAGAAGAGAGAGAGAGAGACCGCCTCAGCATGAAGCAACATTCGTGATACAATGCTAAATAAATAATGCAGTAGAGCAAAGCGAAATGGAGTTTATACATAACAACACAGCACAACACAAACAAACAATGCAATGTATAGCATGCAATACAACGCTATGCATACAATTTATGACAAAATCAACACAACATGAATACACCACACGCAGATTAACAACACAAAACAATGCACATCAATCAACAGTAAAACTACTACTACTACTACTACTACTACTACATACTACTACTACTAACTACTACTACTACACTACTGACTACTCTACTGCTGCTGCTGCTGCTGCTGCTGTATTTTTGCTGCGTGCTGTTTTTTGCTGCTGCTTTTTGCTGCTGCTAGCTCCCTCTTCCTCCTCTCATTCCACCTCCTCACTCCTCCTCCATTCCTCCTCACTCTACCTACTACTACTACTACTACTACTACTACTAACTACTACTATACTACTACTAACTACTAACCACCCTTTCAAGCCCAGTGGAAACGTACCTTATGTTAAAAAACCCCAAAATCCAAGTCCTGTGTGACAATACCCTAAAACCACTTTAGAATACTAAACCATACTCAAAAGACCACACACCTACACCACACACACACACACCACAAACACACACCACACACAAACACACACACACACAAAGTTTCCACACACACATTACTACTACAACCTGACATGACATTTCGTTATATCACTTTACATTACAGTACAATGTTATTACGCTACGTGACAAAGTCATGTCCAAACAAATTATTCAGCTTTCAGGGTTAGAGCTTTGCTCGGTTGCTCGGAGTCTTAGGTCGCTGTTCTGATGACAATCAATAGGTCTTTGTCTGCCCTTTTCGCGGCCAATCATCCTTCTCTTTCCCTTCCCTTCCATCCTCATCTACAGAAAGACGTGAAGGGGAGTAAACAGCGATAACATCCCCCCTTGTCTGTCCCCCGTTTGTGGAGTGGTTGTCCACTGTAAAAAATACAGTCACCCCTTTACATTGAGAAGACGGGAAAGTAGAGAAAGGGGAAAGAGAGAGAGAGAAAGGTAGAAAAGAAAGAGAGAAGTAAGGGAAAAAAGGGAGGGACAGGAGTGTAGTAGAGGAGATGAGAGGAGAGAGCTGACGAGTGAGAGGAGAGAAGCCGAGAGAGATGGTTAGCTCTGAGAGAGCGAGGGAAGGGAGAAAGGAGAAGATAATTGGAAGTTTGTGGAGTGGAGAGTGAGAGAGAGAGAAAAAACAGCAGGGGGAAAGATTATTGACAGCCATAGCCATAGGGAGGGGGGATTAAAGATGTAGCCCAGAAAAAAACCTCTTGTGTTCTATCATAATAAATGAAAAAGATAGAAATAAAGAAGAGACAAAAGGACAGGAAAACAACACAAACAACAACACACACAGACAGGAGACAGATGACTGATAGAGACAGAAAGAACAAAACTGACGCCAAATGTATGAGGGATTATCATTAGGTATACTTAAATTGGTATGTTTCTAGGCGACAGTATGGTCATCAAGATCATCATCATCATCGTCATCGTTGTCATCTCCGACGTCATCATCGTCATTATGATCATTACCGTCGTTGTTATATTTGTCATGGTTAGTACCGTTAACAGCACAGATTTAGTTAGATGGTCTTCCACCACCACCACCACCACCATCCATTATCAGAGCACATCACTGTCATCGTGGAAACCAGCGCTGTCAATGAGAATAGGAAGTGGACATTGATGATTCCATTATCTCCTTACTTCCCCATGTACATATGCATTAATAGGTGATCATTCATACTACTCTCTTGTAGTGCTAGCGCGGACTACACATCTTTGTGGTTAGAAAACGTTCACCTACACAAAAAAGTAAATATTGATATCAAGTTAAAAGAATATACTGAACACACATTTTGAAGAAGCTGGCAAGTCGTTTTATCACTAGGAAACTGGTGCACACAGGATAAAACAGAGCAGAAGATTTTTTTTTTGGAATAAACACATCCAAAGAAATATGTGGAATCAACAGAGTATCTTCTTTAGAACCTGGTAAGTTTATTCTGATATATATATATATATATATATATATATATATAATATATATATATATATATATATATAATATATATATTTATGCTAAATATTATAAACATGTTTATATAAATAAAGTTCGATGTGCCCAGATCCACTTTTTTAATGGGAAAAAGACGATTCCAGTCAGTTCAGAATGAATTTTTAATTACTCTGATACCTAATCTGCGCAGTTTGACTTTTATGTATAAATTAGGGACTAAGTTCCAGAAAACAAACCATCAAAGATCACTTCATGCACGCACCCCACACACACACACACTCACAACAAACGCGCGCGCGCGCACACAACAAAACACATACGCGCGCACGCACGCACGCTCGCACACACCTACACACTCCCCCAGGTACACACAGGCACAAAACACACAGACACCAGACAGGCACACACACAGAGATCATTCCAACTAATATAATCCAGGTCCAGGTTGAGATGAAGTCTGCCAATCGCCAGGGTGGCATTCTGTACAAGGGTGACTATCACAACGTCAGTGCAAACGTTCAGGTGATATTTTGTAGTGTGGGGACATTCCCTTGTAAAAGCTGCATCCTCAAAGACTTTGAAGCACTGAATACTTTAAAGACAGTGACAATGATGCCACAGTTATCACAAAGCTAACTCAAACCCTTGCCCCTTTCTTCCCCATCCTTTTTACGAGTCCAGTCTATCTATCTCTCCTCATGCCTCTTTCTTTCTGTTGATGCCAAGCAGATTGCTGCGCTTTTCAGCCTCTTGCAATTGCGCATCCTTCCAATGTAAAAAACCCTTTCTGTTCTTCAAAGATTCAGGAGGACAGTAAGGGTCTTTGCTATAGCTCTGTTCTGTGTCTACTGTTGCATTATGCAAGCGTTTTCTTTGTCTTGGTGTTGCAGTATCGTGAGTGGGGGCGACAGTTTTCCACATTTGTTTTTCTATGGATATGTCTTACTTTGCGAAATATTCGTTGGCTGTCTCAACAGCTGGCAAAGAAAATCACGTGGCAAAAGTTGACCAGTGATAGCCCAGAGATGCTTATAGCTTATATAGGATTGGGTACAAGCTGGATAATTATGTCCACGATTTTTGTAATCAATGAACATAAACATGATCCTCAAGGTTATACATTTGTCTTTAATGTCTCTGTTTTATGAAGGAAAAATAATCAAAACATTTATAAGTGTATGCATGACTTGCACTGAATGATCGTTATGTTAAGACTGAAAAAAACCTTGATCGACATGTATTTCATAGCTGCTAAGACAGGACGTTTAGCAGCTTTTCGGCACTGTACATTGACCCAAACAGATGGACCAATTAGCACAAGAGCTCTGTCTGTAGCTTGCCTGTCAGGAAAAGGACAACTAGTTCAGCATCAGTACTGGGCAGCTGTCCTCTCTGCTGTCTGCAAACACAGTCTCTCTTTCTGCCCTCTGGCTTTGTTGTCAGAGGGGATTCTTCACGCTCACGGATTCCCTGACGAAGCAGAAAAGAGCGTAGCGACATGAGGGGAAGGGAGAGTGACTGGTCTGTGACTGCAGCCAGTCAGAGGGCAGTTCACTTCCTACACAGTCAGCAGTGGGCATGACTGTGTGAGCGCGTTGGAGGTTTGTGAAAAGGTCAGGTGATTTTGAGAAAACAAGTCTGCCTACACCACGATTCCCTTTGGTCTCATTTTTAAGTAATGCACTTACACACATGTAAGAGAATGAAAGTATGTACTCTTGCCCCAAACAGGCTGACACCAACACATACAAAGCCTGTGTGCTTACAGCATGTATGAACATCTGCACAAGAGCAGACACACGCATACATAAGTGCATGTCACACACACACACACACAACCCACACACACACACACTACACACCACTCACACACACACACAACACACACGCAGCACGCACGCAGACGACAGACAACACACACACACACATACCCACCACACGCGCGCACAGCGCACTACAGACAGACTTACAATAACACAAAAGCCCGTGCTGGATGCACATAAAAGAAAAAGTCCGTAAAGACTACAAACGAGGCCCCACAAACCACAAACATTTGGGCACGTAAACCCGCCTTTTTAAAGAGTACGCAGGCTACTGCACAATACAAAACCGCATTACCACAGAAATTGAAAAAGAACTTGTTTTCATTTGCTGTATGAAAAACAAAAAAAAAAACATCGAGAAACACAGAACTAAAGAAACACAGAAATAAAGCACAAAACCGGAAGAAACCTAAAAAAGGAACACAGAATTCAATGGAAGAAACACAACAGTGATGCACAGAACTCGTGAAGCACACACCTCGTGAAGCACACAACTCGTGAAGCACACACCTCGTGAAGCACACAACTTGAGGCCTCAAGGCTAGCTCCAAGCTAATTTATCTCTGGTTAACCCCTTCCTCCCCTCAAAAAAAATCCCCAGGGGTAAATGATCTACGAGAGAAACCTTGGTCCTAAAGGCACAAAGGACTGGCGAAAGATGCCCCCCCCCCCCCCCCCCCCCCCTATACTCGCACTGCGGCTTATAGCGAGTGGATTGTTTAGCACAGAGCTATTCAACAGTGGCCTTGGCCTTTATTGCTTTTAGTCCGACACTTTTTCTCCTGAGCCCTTAACAGGGCCTCTGTTGGGAAATTGTGACCTTTTGGCTGCTAGAAACCGTTTGGTGTTGGCAGGAGAGGACAAAACTGAAACAGCCATCTGTCAGCTGACTATTTTGTACCGCTTAGTTGTATACCATCACTCGACGTGCATCCACCTGCCTCCCCCCCCTCCCCCCAATCCCTTATCTGAGTGTAGGTGTGTGCGCGCGCGCTCAAACACACACACACACATGCCACGCAACGTACGCACACACACACACACACACACACATACACACGGCGCGCAGCACACACCCACACACCACACCCACCACACACCCCGCACGCACTACACACGCGCACACACACCCACCACCCCCCCCCACACAACACACACCCACACCCACCCACACACACACACGTACGTAAAATGCACGCGCGCGGGATTTCGCGCACTCGCGCAAACAACACACATATTCACGCGAGAGCACGCGCACCTCACCCACACACACACACACCACGCACACACACACAAACACACACAAACACACACACACACACGCACACACACACACACACACACACAACACACACACACACACACACACAAACACACACCACACCCCACACACACACACACACCGAAACACGAGCGCGCGACCCACGCACGCACGCTCGCACAGCTACACACACTTTCATACTCATTTCACATGTACACACACCAACAAGTACGGCTCATCCACATCATTTACACCCCCCCCACCCCCACCCTCTCCTGCCCACTTAGTCCCTGGGAAGAGGTTTTGAAGTGCTGTCATAGCTTGACTAATGGCCAGTACAATTGAACTTAAACCTGCACACACAAACACACACAAAAATACACCCCCCCACCCACACCCACACACAAACACGCCCCACAAACACAAAATACACACCAATCTACAACACACACACACACCCCCCAACACAACACAACACACACACACAACACACACACACACCCCACAGCACGCACACACACACACACACACACACACACACACACACACACACACACGCACGCACACACACACATGCGCGTGCACACACCGCAACACACACACACTACACATGAGCACACACGCACCACTCAGACAGAACCCCATGACACACACCTACACACAAAAACGGCACACAGCCCCACACAATCCTCACGCACACACACACATGACCAAACCCCGCATGGCGAGCGAGCGAAGACACAGACTACAATGCAGAGAGGCACGCACGCACTCAGACAGAAGCAGACACACGCAGACACACAAAAACGGACACACACACACAGACAGCTCAGTACACACACATGTACATGCATGTAGAGAGAGACAGAGAGAGAGAGAGACAGAGACAACAGAGAGAGACAGAGACAGACAAGAGACATAGAGAATAGAGAGACAGAGACAGAGAGAACAGAGAGAGACAAACAGACAGACAAACAGATAAAACAGACAGACAGACAGACTGACGAGAGAGAATACATCTAAAAGAAACTATAAGCAAGCGAAGTGATTGAAGAGGCTTCCACGTTCTATTGTTTCACAGCCACCAAAAAAAAAAGTAGTACTGATTAAACAGCTGAGCTGTTGTTGTTCTCCAGCAAAATGAAGAACAAGTCTTCCATCCTCTTTCACATGACAACGGACAACCTTCAGACAACCTTCAGGACAACCCTCAGACTTACCTGCATGTCCAACATACAGACGTGCGTGGCGATTAATAATGTTGATTGTGTGTGTGTGTTGTGTGTGTGTTGTGTGTGTGTGTGTGTGTGTGTGCGGTGTGTGTGTATGTATGCGTGTGTGTCTGCAGTGTGTGTGTGTGTGTGTGTGTGTGTGTGTGTGTGGTGTTGTGAATGTGTGTGTTTGTATGTGTGCACTGTGTGTGCATGCGTGTGAATGTGTGTGTGCGTGTGTCTGTTCCAATTCCAAATACTTTATTATCTCAAAACAGAGAAATTCTCTCTCTCTCTGTCTCTTTCTCTCTCTGTGAGAGTATGAGTATTGGGTTATTATTAAGATGTATCCCTTGGGGCGGGGGCTGGATGTAAAAAAGAAACATGAGTGCTTATTCATTATCCTCGAAATAAAAGAACTTGTCTTGTCATCGTCTCTGTGAAATGCCTCAAATCAAGAACACTTTCAGTCCCTCTGTAGAAACATTACAACACTTTTAGTACACACAATTGAAAGGATGGGCATTCAGCCTAGTTTCACCATTGAATCAGCATTTTTTAAGTTATCGCATTTTGGTAAAAAAGATCAGTTTGTCACTTTGGTTTTACTTCTGATTTTGTGTGGGCAAGAAATCAAAACATACGGGGGTGTTTAATCTGATTAAAGTAAATAAGTCGGCAGGACTTTGAAAAATGGGCTGAAGACATTGAACAAACAGCGTGGGCTGAATGATCCTAACTTTTCCATCGGCTTAAGCAATGTGTCAACATGCAATGTTTTTTCTTTGGAAAGCTGGTATGCAGTGTTCAAGTCGTAAAAGAGACATAGAATCCTTATGGATCCTCCGAATTGGCTCTGCTCGCTGATTCTTTCTATTTTCTTTATTTATCTCCTGTGCCTTTAAAACCCGACATTGTTTCTAACTGCCAAAACGGAATACTGCACCCAGGTACATTCTACTAGATTTAACTCAATTTACCTGTAGATCCAAACCACATATGCCATACTAAGGCTATCGTCTCTGGCGATGGTTAGAAATTAAAACGATTAAAAATGATTACAAAACCAATAGTTTAAGCTGCAGCTTAGCAAGAAATACATAATAAATAAACCCAAAAATAAAATCGAGACTAAACTCAAAAGAGTTTTCACTACATAAAAGAAAGGGCAAACTACACAACTATTTGCAAGCAATGGATGTAATTAGTTTGGTTAAAATTCATCTAGTTTTGTTAGAATCATAAACTCATAACCAGACTCACGAGGGCAGAGTTTGTGGAGACGTCTTGAAACAGTCTTTTTAGATTCCACACTGAAGCCTTTGTATCTAATGAAAGGCAACGTTTCCACTTTTAGAAGACCCTTGAATAGACAATGTTCTATCGAAGCAGCACAACAGTGTTTTACAGAAGACTTTCAGCGTAAAGAGACTTAGGACTACTGATGGAAAGCTCTTAGGATGCGTCCGAGTCATGCCGACCACTGCAGTTAGTAGCAAGGACGGAGAATACTGCTGCAACTACTGTCATATGATACCCCCACTACTTGTGACGTCAAGCCATCAAGTAAACATCGATGTCAGAGAAATATCAATCACGTGTGCTCAACCGACCCGGACTCATTCATTTCAGAAGTCGGTGGGAGGGAAAACATAGTTCTTCATAACAGTTATACACCATTGCTATATCATTAGTTCTGATAGTGCACCACTGACGCACACAAGAGATATAATAGCTTGCTCACGAGCTGGTCGGGCAAACCCCCCCTTCTTCTCTGTACTATTGAATACACATGACAGGTAACATAGTACAAACCATGAGGGTAGATCACTGTGCACACTAGTTTGTTTCTGGTCCGTTGAACCTTGCTCTCTAGAAGACGGTATAAATTAGATTGTTGGGTGACCCCATTCTATGGAAAATAACCCGGTAAAGTAGATCCAGTTAGTAAAAACTGTGTTTATTGTCTAGACGTGCTGACCTTTGCTTACAAGTAACACAAAATAATCAGAAATACCTAAGGGCGAGATGACAACGCTGGAAGCAAATGGTGGTAATGATAAGCAGAGATGGGTGGGGGGGTGGGGTTGGTGGTGCAGTAGTTTCTTTTTTTGTCTGAA
>CM054134.1:38664997-38673107 GCA_028751875.1 Rapana venosa | reverse complement strand
GACCGTTTCGACATAAGCAGGCGAATACTGCCGCAAATGTCCCACAGACAGCCCTGTACAACTGCAGCGATATTCCCATCCACCTTATCTAACTGTATGCTAACAATGAAGAATTAAGGCCACTTAAAACTAGCTACTAATTCACAAAAATACTAGAGCAATTTCCCTACGTCTTCACCTTCGCATTACGTGATCGGGCCCCCCCGAGAGAGAGAGAGAGAGAGAGAGAGAGAGAGAGAGAGAGAGAACTCGAACTCGAACTCGATCTCTCGAACTCGAATATTTTAATGAGGGTAGTTGGATAAGCCAGAGGCTTCTTTACACCAGGCCCTCATGGGCAAAAAGTGAAACAAACATGAATAAACCAATGAATCAACAAACAAAATAGTGTCAAAAAGCAATGAAATGAATCGCACAATTTTCCATTCAATTATTGGTAAAATCAAGAAAATCCAATGAAGACCACACAAAATAACAACAAAAAATTTAAGAGAGGAGAGAAAAGAGAGAGAGGGAGAGAGGGAGAGAAAACAGAGAGAGAGTGGAAGAGGAGAGAGAGAACTTGAAACCTGAAATTGTTTAATGCACATCGGCCTTTGGCCACAATACATTTCAGGATAAACAAGAGTGGACAGAGGGAAAAACATAACTATAACTTCTCACAAGCTTTTAGAGAGAGAGAGAGAGGGAAGAGAAGAGAAGAGAGAGAGGAGAGAGAGAGAGAAGAGAGAAGAGGCAAAGGAGATGAGAGGGAATTTTAGAGAGGGAGAGAGAGAGAGGGAGAGAGAGAGAGGGAGAGAGAGAGAGGGGGAGAGAGAGGGAGAGAGAGAGAGAGGGGGAGAGAGAGAGGGAGAGAGAGAGAGAGGGGAGAGGGAGAGAGAGAGAGGGGAGAGAGAGAAGAGGGAGAGAGAGAGAGAGGGGGAGAGGGAGAGAGAGAGAGGGAGAGAGAGAGAGGGGAGAGAGAGAGAGAGAGGGTGGAGAGAGAGAGTGGAGGAGACGGGAGAGAGAGAGAGGCTGCGCGAGAGAGTGAGAGAGAGAGAGGAGAGGGAGAGAGAGAGAAAGAGACAGACATACAGACACATAGACTGACGGACAGACAGACAGACAGAGACAGACAGACTGAAGGAGGGAGGAAGGTAGAGAGGGAAGAACGTAGAGCAGCTCGCCGAAGCATCGATTCTGAGAACAGGACGTGAGAAATGGGAAACCACCTGGGTGAACTCAACCTAAATCTGTCAAGGCCAGTAATTGCACCCAATCGCTTCCAAATTAAAGCCCGCTTCAGACGAACCCCGAAATGGCCCAGCTATACGTGTCTCAGTTTTGTTCTGTTCTGTTTTATTGGATTACTTTAGTGCAATTACTAGTCATTTCCCGGACTATATTTCTAGATACTTGGTTTGGTAGCAGTGTGTTTTTCCACTCACGTTTTATGTGTTGAAAGTCTGACAAAACGTTTTCTTCCTCTTTTGTATTGTTTGCTTCAGTGGGGATGATTTAATCGAAAAAATAAACTTTGAGCGCTAAGCAAGGAGACAAGATGGAAGATTGAAAAGAAAATGCAGACTCTTTCACGCACTGAAAAAACCCAAAGATGTCAATTTCAAAAGTTTTTAGGATGTTATGAAGAACCCTCTTCCCCCCACCCCACCAACAACAGACAATAAATAACACGAAATATCGATGAAGGCCTCACAGGAGTATTTTTGCTGTTGCTGTTTTTTGTGGTTACTTCTTCTTACCGTCTTTGCGTTTTGCTGTGTGTATGGAATGTAAACATTGTGTTAAACTTTTTGTGAATATTTTGGAAGAAAAGATAATCGACGCGCGCTTACTTCAGCTGATGCTGACATTTTTTAGCATTGTCACAAAAGTTTACACACACATTTTATTTAAGAAGCTTTATTTCTTTTTCTACGAAAGTACATCTACACTTCCTTGCATGCTTCTTTTCTTCTTTCCTTCATCACCTTTTTTCTAATGGTTTTGAATTGGGCTTTACACTTTGGCTGCTTTAATAAAATGACAGGAATACACACAGACACTGTTTAGCTTCTCTTGTTATGCGTTTATGCTTGTTCGCATTAATCTTAGATATTTGAACGGGTTTTTATGCAAAGCCATCACACACACACACACACACACACACCCCACACACCCCACACACCCCACACACACACACACACACACACACACAACACACACACACACACACACCACACACAACCACACCCCACACACACACACACACACCACACACACACACACACACACACACACACACACTAAATGTGAATAGACGTTAAACTGAAGATATCACACACACACTGATTTCTTTTTGTTCGAAAAATGAGCTACATTATACGTCTCGACTGAACTCTGATATTTTGATCTGAAAGACGGAGAGCTAAACCATCTTGTAAAGATGTGAAAGGCCGCTGGCCTGTCTGAGTTGTGCACTGGGTGATGTGGAGCTTGGGTCCACTTTAGCGGTCATTGCAGCCGAAAATAATCGCTTGTTTGCGACAAATGGAATTTTCATGTACAGTTTTGCAGTAAACAAATCTGCCCTTTGAGAATACAAAGATGATTTGGCTGCTAGACCTGCGATGAATTTAACAGCTTCCGCATCTTTTGCTGTCTGGACCAGTTTTTGAAAACGAAAACAAATCTGTTGACAAGTAGAGACTATTAATTTTATAACACTAAAAAGGAAGTTCATTGTGGGCTTGTTGTCAACATATGAGTAGTAAAGATGTGTTATGTTGATAATGCGATTCAGACAAATTTGAGTAACTATGTGGAACACATTCTGGAGCTACAGTGGTTTTGTTTTGCTGCTCATCTTCAGTGGCGTTTGTACAATTGTGTCTGACTGTTCCTGTGCCATATATTCAAAGCTCATCTTCTGAGCCATACTCAGACTCGTCATGTCGCGTTGTCAGGGCTAGACATCCACTGGCAGTAAGTTGGTCAATGTCAGGTAACTCCTGATAAGGGCCCTGAACTGCTGCTGGCTCACTTTGGTTGTGTATTGTGATGCCCACTGTGATACATTTGTTGGATACCACCTACTAAGGCTCACCCCTTTCCCACTGAAACAAACAAACAAATTAATCATAAAACAGTCTGAATGAATGACACACTTATGAATGAGTGGCACACTTAGGTTGAAGAGCCACCACAACCTCTCTCTGTCAACCTTCTCTAATAAATTTGAAACCATGAAGTCCCTGGCACAAGTTCGTCACGGGTGCAGAAGTGTACGGGAAACCCAAACTGAGGTCATTAGGAGACTGGAACAAGAGGGGCCAGTGAATGAGCAAGCTTTCTTTTATTGAAGATGGTCAGTGTTAATGAGGATACCATGACGATGCTACGGAAGTACACTGCCTTTGAGACTACTTGACAAAGCTCCATTCTTCGTATCCAGAATTCTTATAATCCTACCATGGCAGATTTTGGAGTCCACCAGGCTCAATATTCACGCAGTGTTGGTGAGATAATTCCAAGATGGCGTCCAAAATCGTGTTTGTTAAAGCTGATGCTACTTGAGTGTGCGGTTCCTGTATTGTCAACGAGCCCGTAGCAAACACACTTAGCGTAGGGGCCAGCATGAGTCTGGAAAAAAGAACCCTATGATTTTCTTCGGGAGTCAACCCCACAAACTTTCATCCAGGTGTCAAATGCGCTATCCACTGTGCCATGGCATGTCACTGTGGATATGCTAGTTGTTCATTATCATAATAGGTTGAGGCTATCGACATAGGTAGCATGGCAATACAATCATCGACATAAAAGCAAGACAGTCTTTATGCTCTGTTTGTGCTCCATAAATGGTTGATGGCACGGGTATGTTGATTGTCTTAGTTATCATAACAGGTTTAGACTATTGACACGGATGCCATGTCAATATAATCATCCACATGAAAGCAAAGCAAACTTTAGTCTCTGCTTGTTCTCAATGAAAGAAAAAGCGAGAACAACAGAAGGATGTAATTCAGTATTTACTTTACACACATGACAGAGCAAAACAATACGCGATTTAATAAAATCAACCGTTACAGAAATAAAACATGTAAGAAAGAATACAAATAATACAAGGTAAAAACACACCACCGATACAAGTGGCCCCATCTCCGATATTATACTCCTGCAGAACCACATCTTATTGTCAAATAGATATTTTTCCTACATAAAAATACAAAACAAACCACAACCAAGTCACCTTGCTCCTGACGTTTTAAAACTGCCATCGCAACGCAATCGCCGACACCAGAACAAATTTGTCAAAGAACCCCCTTGATTTGCTGGGGTCTGTCCTTTCCAGTCTTATGTTTCTTGGAGTATCTCCGCACAGTCTGTCATCAAAATGCACTAGAAAACGCGATCCGTCTGTTGGTCTGACAGCTGTGTTGGTCAGAATGTTGACCACAATGCTGTCCCCAAAATCTGCTCTTCGTTTCCACAGTATGAGATAATGAATAGGGTTTGTCGGGTCCAGTCACTTGAAACAGTTATTCCCAAATCCGGGAGGATATGACTTGCGCTTTTTGTTCGTGATGAGCTGTGTCTCTGTTCTCACTCTCTCAGTCCGTCTGTCTGCCACTACTGATGTCTTTTGCTTGCAGACAGACAGAGACAGAGTTGCACCCATACCAGATACTGTGCCAAAAAACCAATGTCAATCATATTTTGTATCACTTTGATCGCCTTTTATGTGTTTTCAACGATGTGTCCATGCAAATCATAACGACCTCCTGTGCCTGTATCACAGTTGCATCTCAGCCAAAGCTTTGATGTCACTGGCCGCTGTGTTCGGTCAGTACATACAGGGTTGTGTTTGTATAATTATATATAGCAAGTCTGGCCGCCAACATGTTGAATATATTTCATGGATGAGACTATAAACCGAGGCCCCGTGTGCGAACGCATGCAGAACATCTTGTGCACACGTTAAATCCTGTTCCGCTTTTCGAGAGAGTAGGCCATTGTGTGCCGGTGGGAACAGATGACAAAAATTTACAAAACCGCATACAAACGGGGACTGGGTGTAAAAAAGCACATGAGTGCTTATTCCATTATCCTCGATATAAAAAAAGTCATCTGAGCGCTTTGATTTGTTGCTTTACAAGATTCAGCTCTATATAAATTCCATACATTATTATTATTATTATGGAACGGGCACCAAAGATACACAAGTGTAGAAATGATACGAGATATAGTTTGATTGTGGAAATAGACTGATCGACATGCCCTCTCTTGGGTGACGATTCTCATAACCTTTGTAATAATTAACAACAATGTACTTGCGTACTGCCAGTCTTGTCAGCGTTGGCAAAGGTTTACCACTGACAAAAAAAATCAAGTTCAGAATGAAAAACTATTCTTCTCTGGCTAAAGCAAAGCACAAAAGACCCCCCCCAAAAAAAAACAACAACAAAAAAAATCAAATGAAAATGAAGCGAAAAATAAAACCAATACAAAAAACAAAAAACACATCCCCCTTCAGAAACATGGTCCCCTCCAAAGGAAAGAAAAGAATAGAAAAGGGATTGTTTGTTAAGAGCCAAGTATCTACTGTATATGCCACTAATTACTCGAAATGCAATCTGCTGAGCTCTGTCAAACAGTTGCTATTGATTCACTGCACGAGTTACTCCGCCAGTTCTTCCAATGCAGGCTGGCATGCCCAAATCCACCCTTTTGTCAAAGCGAGTTCTACCATTGATCTTGTTCCATGTCTGAGATCTAAGGAGAGGGGATTAGTCACGAAACCAGTTGTGAACATTTTTATTTGTTTATTTTGCTTGCTTACCCCCCCCCCCCCCATCCCCTCATCTCCCCCTCTCTCTATTTCTGTTGATCTGTTTGTCTCTATGCATCTTGTTTGTTTTGTCTGCCCCCCCTCTCTCTTCTCGCTCTTCTCTCTCTCTCTCTATCCTATTTTCTATCTCTCTTCTCTCTGTGTGTATCTGTCTCCCTTTCTCTGTCTCTCTCTGTTCCTGTCTCTCTCTCCAGTAATATGAAAATGTGCTTATACAACCATTCGCCCACCATTAAGGTAATTGCAATCTGACTTGTAGGGTGATACCTAACTACGATATCAGGGTAAATGTATTTTAAACATGTGTTAACATCCATTCCTACCTACATGCAATGGCCTACTATTCTACATAGCGGAACGGATTTTAATGTGTATATACGACATTGTACTTGCATCTATACATATATAGACAGACAGACAAACACACACACAAACGCACACAAGCACGCACGCACACACACACACACACATACCCACACGCACGGTGGCTTGATGAAAAATTTTAAGCAAATGCACTGCTTATTCAATGTACCATCTGAAAATAAAAGTTTGACTTGACTTTGAGTTTGACGCAAGCACACACACATTTCAAGATGTAACTTCCTTTCATCCCTTTTTAAGCATGGATGATCATAAACACATTTGCAGAGAAATGAAACTAACAGCAGTCAACCCCCTCCCCCCAACCCCGAAATAAAAAAAATCATTTCCAATAGAAACTGAAAAACAACTGTCCAGCATAGAGAAAACAACAATAGCGAAATAGAAAACAAAAATAGAAAATGCAAGACATTGAAAAATAACAAAATGCAAGACATTGAAAAATAAAAAATGCAAGACATTAAAAAATAACAAAATGCAAGACATTGCAAAATAAAGAATGCAAGACATTGAAAAATAACAAAATGCAAGACATTGAAAAATGAAAAGAATGCAAGACATTGAAAAGTAATACCACCTTTAACAAAATGCAATTTGAGTAGAAGTTCTGGAAAAACGCAACCCATCTCAAAATATACTCAACTGTGAAAGATGACACATTAAAATGTCGACAAATCCTGACAAATCTAATAAAAGATTGACAGCGACAGAAGAACGTTACGAGATCTTGCATATCATCAACTTACCAAAAAAACCCAAACAATTATAGCTTGACACGGGCTGAAGAAACTACCGAGGAATAACATCTTCCTTTTTTGTCTTCATCTTCTTCCTCAAGGATTGAACCTTAAGCAGGAATCATTGTCCTAGTGTGTTTGCCCCTTTACTTCTTCCCTGCGTCAAAAAAACCCAAACCAAACAACCAAACAAAAAAAACTAAGATTGCTATGCATGGTCAGATACTTTGCTGACCCGTTCAAGTCTTTTCAAATCAGGCTGTTCAAAGCTAACAAAGCAATCCTATCTGCATCTTTCTGGAATGTCAGCATCCCTTTTTCCACAGCCATTTTTGGTCGTCGCTGCCTGTTCGTGCCTCAATGCACGAGGGAGGGAATTAGAAAATAATCTTATCAAGACAGGGTTTTTGTGGTTTATTACTTTCTTCTCCAGTTTTGTGTGAAAAAGTAAACCATTTAGAAAGTGTAGATTCTTTTTAGTTGTTTTTTTTGTAGGTGATATAAACAAAAAACAAGAGAGTTGAATAGGGTTAATTTTTTGTTTTTCTAAAAGTTCATGGGATTATCATGTGGTAGTTTCAGAGAGAGAGAGAGAGAGAGAGAGAGAGAGGAAGAGAGAGAGAGAGAGGAGAGAGAGAGAGAGAGAGAGAGAGAGAGAGAGAGAGAGAGAGAGAGAGAGAGAGAGAGAGAGAGAGAGAGAGAGAGGATGACAACAATGACAAATTCTTTTATTTCGAGGATAATGAATAAGCAGCCATGTGCTTTTTTACATTCAGTCCCCGCCCTTAGGGATACATTATATGATAATAAAGTAAACCCAATAGCCATAAACTCACACAGTAAAAAAACAACAACACCCACAAACAAAGCAAAAAGAACTGCACATACACAAAACAAAAAAACAGCAAAGAAACCAAAGCAGAATAAAAAACAAGAAGGGAGGGGAGGGGGAGAGAGAGAGAGAGACAGACAGACAGAGAAAGAAACAGAAACAGAGAGATAGAGAGACAGAGAGAGACAGACAGACAGAGAGAGAGGTAGAGAGAGGTAGAGAGAGGTAGAGAGACAGAGAGAGAGAGAGAGAGAGAGAGAGAAGAGAGAGAGAGAGAGAGAGAGAGAGAGAGAGAGAGAGAGAGAGAGAGAAAGAGAGAGAAAGAAAGACAGA
>CM054134.1:38637497-38654997 GCA_028751875.1 Rapana venosa | reverse complement strand
AGAGCAAATGCTGCTCCCCATTGTCACACGTTATTTCGGACTACCGAACCTTGTAAGTGCCACACTTAGTTCTCTTGGTCATTTCCACCCACCCCACCCCCGTACTCTTGCTACTTCGAACTTCCGCCTCTGCTTTTTCCAGGCATGATGAGAAAACGTGGAATGAAAGCGTGTAGTTGAAAAGCTGGAGACGAGTGAAAAGAAATCAGGCAGACCAGCCATTGTTTGGCTTTGGGTCCTTTCAAATGGCCACAAAGCAAAAAACGAGCTGACACGAAACGACGGGCAGAGGAAAATTCAAATACAAATGACATTGATTTAAATAGAACTATTGTCAGAGCTTCGTATGATTTGCCCGAAAGTGAACACACACACACACACTGACACACATGCATGCACACACTTACACACACACACACACACACACACACACACACACACACACACACACACTACACACACACACACACACACACACACACACACACACACACACGTACACACACTGACACACACGCACACACACACACGCGCATACACTTACACACACACAATCGCACACACTTACATACATAAACATATACACACATCAAACGAACCAAATTGTAACCACTTTCAAAACCGATCCTTGATCTACTCTTCCTTTCTCACTATAGCAGCTATTTTCCGTTTAATTCTCTCCTCCCTACTTTCCCTCACCATCACAGTTCAATCCCAGGAAAGCAGAGACTATAAAGTTGTCGCTAAAAACGCGCTATTGACATTTAATTATTGGCAACTCAGTGTGAGTCCATCCACACACTACCAAGCCCCACGTAAGCACTGCAGTGATTCACTTGCTTGCACTGAGCCTGAGTGGGCCACAGTGCTGCTCTTTTCTCCATGATATCAGTCCCTCACTGAGAGAGCCTATGACATAAAGTAATTGCAGTATTTTCTTGTTAATACCTTTCATGCAACTATGGATCTTGTTGTTGTTGTCGTTGTTCTGGCTGCTGCTGCTGCTGTGTTGTTGTTGTTGTTGTTGTTGTTTGTTGTTGTTGTTGTTGTTCTTCTTCTTCTTCTCTTCTTCTTCTTCTTCTTCTTCTTCTTCTTCTTCTTCTTCTTCTTCTTCTTCTTCTTCTTCTTCTTCTTCTGCTGCTGCTGCTGCTGCTCCTCCTCCTCCTCCTCCTCTTCTTCTTCTTCTTTTGTTTTCTTCTTCTGTTTCTTTTTCGTTTTCTTCTTCTTCTTCTTCTTCTTCTTCTTCTTCTTCTTCTTCTTCTTCTTCTTCTTCTCTCTTCTTCTTCTTCTTCTTCTTCTTCTTCTTCTTCTTCTTCTTCTTCTGCTGCTGCTGCTGCTGCTCCTCCTCCTCCTCTTCTTCTTCTTTTTCGTTTTCTTCTTCTGTTTTCTTCTTCTTTTCTTTTTCTTCTTCTGTTTCTTTTTCGTTTCTTCTTCTTCTTCTTCTTCTTCTTCTTCTTCTTCTTCTTCTTCTTCTTCTTCTCTTCTTTCTTCTTCTTCTTCTTCTTCTTCCTTCTTCTTCTTCTTCTTCTTCTTCTTCTTCTTCTTCTTCTTCTTCTTCTTCTTCTTCTTTTCACTAGAGCAAATGTTTTTTTCACTATTATTACATGTCACTTTGGATTTCTGAATCTTGTGATTGCAACACTATTATTTTTTGTTATTCCCATCCATTCCATTCTTGCTGGTTACTTGTTCTGGCCATAGTCTGGGAATATAACATGAAGCCAAGCTGTTCCAAAACTCTAAAAGACTGAAAAGAAATCCTGCAGACCAGCGATTTCTTGGATTCTCAGGCTGCTCTTGATCCTTTTAAATAGCCTCAAAGCAACCAGGCTGACAAGGAAGGACAGTTGGTGGAAAACAAACTGCAAATAACATTGCTTAAAACAGAACCATTGTTCCTATCACAGCTTGCTATAATTCGCCTGGAATTGGACACACACACACACACACACACACACACACACACACACACACACACACACACACACACACACACACACACCACACACACACACACACACACACACACACACACACACACACACACACACACACACAGACAACACAAGCGTGCATGCACACACACAAACACACACACACACACATGCTGACACACTTACACACATACACACATATCAAACGAACCCAATTGTAACCACTTTCAAAATGGATCCTTAATCTACTTTTCCTTTCTCACCAAAGAAGCTATTTTCCGTTTAATTCTCTCCTCCCTACTACCCCCCACCCCCTATCACAGCCCAATCCTAGGAAAGCAGAGACTATAAAGTTGTCGCTAAAAACGCCCTGTTAACATTTAATTATTGGCAACTCAGTGTGAGTCCATCCACACACTACCAAGCCCCAGGTAAGCACTGCAGTGATTCACTTGCTTGCATGATCCTGAGTGGGCTACAGTGCTGCTCTTTTCTCCATGATATCAGTCCCTCACTGAGAGTGCCTATGACACAAAGTAGTTTTGGTACTTTCTTGTTAATACCTTTCATGCAACTATGGATCTTGTTGTTGTTGTCGTTGTTGTGGCTGCTGCTGCTGCTTCTGCTGTTGTTATTGTTGTTGTTGTTGTTGTTCTTCTTCTTCTTCTTTTTCTTCTTCTTCTTCTTCTTCTTCTTCTTCTTCTTCTTCTTCTTCTTCTTCTCTTCTTCTTCTTCTTCTTCTTCTTCTTCTTCTTCTTCTTCTTCTTCTTCTTCTTCTTCTTTTTTCTTCTTCTTCTGCTGCTGCTGCTGCTGCTGCTGCTCCTCCTCCTCGTCCTTGTCCTCCTCCTCTTCTTGTTGTTCTTGTTGTTCTTGTTGTTCTTCTTGTACTTCTTCTTCTTCTTCTTCTTCTTCTTCTTCTTCTTCTTCTTCTTCTTCTTCTTCTTCTTCTTCTTCTTCTTCTTCTTCTTCTTCTTTCTTCTTCTTCTTCTTCTTTTTCTTCTTCTTTTTCTTGTTCTTCTTCTTCTTCTTCTTCTTTTCTTTCTTCTTCTTCTTCTTCTTCTTCTTCTTCTTCTTCTTCTTCTTCTTCTTCTTCTTCTTCTTCTTCTTCTTCTTCTTTCTTCTTCTTCTTCTTCTTCGTCTTCCTCTTCCTCTTTCACTAGAGCAAATGTTTTTTCATTATTATTACATGTCACTTTGGATTTCTGAATCTTGTGATTGCAACACTATTATTTTTGTTATTCCCATCCACTCCATTCTTGCTGGTTACTTGTTCTGGACATAGTCTGGGAATATAACATGAAGCCAAGCTGTTCCAAAATGCTAAAACACTGTAAAGAAATCCTGTAGACCAACCATCTCTTGGATTCTCAGGTTGCTCTTGATCCTTTCAAATGGCCCCAAAGCAAATCAGGCTGACAAGGAAGGACAGTTAGAGGAAAACAAACTACAAATAACATTGCTTAAAACAGAACCATTGTTCCTATCACAGCTTGCTATAACTGGCCTGGAATTGGACACACACACACACGACACACACACATAGAACACACACACAACACACACACACACATACACACACACTTACACACACACACACACACACACACACTCAACACACATACAGACGCACACACTTACACACATACACACACATCAAATGAACCAAATTGTAACCAGTTTAAAAATGGATCCTCAATCTTCTCTTCCTTTTTCACTATAGCAGCTATTTTCCCTTTAATTCTCTCCCTACTTTTCCCTATTGCAGCTCAATCCTAGGAAAGCAGAGACTATAAAGATGTCGCTAAAAACGCCTCGTTGACATTAATGTATTGGCAACTCAGTGTGAGTCCATCCACACACTACCAACTCCCACGTAAGCACTGGAGTGATTCACTTGCTTGCACTGAGCCTGAGTGGGCCACAGTGCTGCTATTTTCTCCATGATATCAGTCCCTCACTGAGAGTGCCTACGACATAAAGTAGTTTTGGTATTTTCTTGTTAATACCTTTCATGCAACTATGGATCTTGTTGTTGTCGTTCTGGCTGCTGCTGCTGTTGTTTTTGTTGTTTTGTTTGTGTTTTATTGTTATTGTTGTTATTGTTCCTCTTTTCTTCTTCTTTCACTAAAGCAAATAATTTTTCACTATTATTATATGTCACTTTGGATTACTGAATCTTGTGATTGCAACACTATTATTTTTGTTATTCCCATACATTTCATCTTGCTGGTTACTTATTCTGGACATAGTCTGGGAATATAAAGCGAAGCCACGCTGTTCCAAAACTCTAAAAGACTGAAAAGAAATCCTGCAGACCAGCCATTTCTTGGCTTCTCAGGCTGCTCTTGATCCTTTCAAATGGCCGCAAAGCAACCAGGCTGACAAGAAAGGACAGTTAGAGGAAAACAAACTATAAATAACATTGCTTAAAACAGAACCATTGTTCCTATCACAGCTTGCTATGATTGGCCTGGAATTGGACATGCACACACACAACACACACACACACTGACACACACAACACACACAACACACACACACACAACACAAGACACACACACACACTCACACACTTACACACACACACACACACACACACACACACACACACACACACACACACACACACACACACACACACACACACACACACACACACATGGAAACACATCACACACTCACACACTTACACACACACACACACACACACACACACACACACCACACACACACATACACACACACACACACACACACACACACACACACACACACAATACACACGCACACACTTACACACATACACACATATCAAACGAACCCAATTGTAACCACTTTCAAAATGGATCCTTAATCTACTGTTCCTTTCTCACTATAACAGCTATTTTCCGTTTAATTCTCTCCATACTCCCCCCCCCCCCACCATCACAGCCCAATCCTAGGAAAGCAGAGACTATAAAGTTGTCGCTAAAAACGCCCTGTTGACATTTAATTATTGGCAACTCAGTGTGAGTCCATCCACACACTACCAAGCCCCACGTAAGCACTGGAGTGATTCACTTGCTTGCACTGAGCCTGAGTGGGCCACAGTGCTGCTATTTTCTCCATGATATCAGTCCCTCACTGAGAGTGCCTACGACATAAAGTAGTTTTGGTATTTTCTTGTTAATACCTTTCATGCAACTATGGATCTGGTTGTTGTTGCTGTTCTAGCTGCTGCTGTTGTTGTTCCTCTTGTTCTTGTTCTTCTTGTTCTTGTTCTTGTTTTTCTTGTTCTTGTTCTTCTTCTTGTTCTTGTTGTTGTTGTTGTTGTTTCTTCTTCTTCTTCTTCTTTCACTAGAGCAAATGTCTTTTTGTGCTATTATTACATGTCACTTTGGATTACTGAATCTTGTGATTGCAACACTATTATTTTTGTTATTCCCATCCATTCCATTCTTGCTGGTTACTTGTTCTGGACATAGTCTGGGAATATAAAGCGAAGCCAAACTGTTCCAAAACTCTAAAAGACTGAAAAGAAATTCTGCAGACCAGCCATTTCTTGGATTCTCAGGTTGCTCTTGATCCTTTCAAATGGTCCCAAAGCAAACCAGGCTGACAAGGAAGGACAGCTAGAGGAAAACAAACCACAAATAACATTGCTTAAAACAGAACCATTGTTCCTATTGCAGCTTGCTATAACTGGCCTGGAATTGGACACTCACACACAACACACACATACACACACACACACACACAACACACACACACACACGCACGCACACACACTGACACACACTTACACACACACACATACACATACACACATGCGTGCGCGCGCGCTTGCACGTACACACTCACACGTCAAATGAACCAAATTGTAACCACTTTCAAAATGGATCCTTGATCTACTCTTCCTTTCTCACTATAGCAGCTATTTTCCGTTTAATTCTCTCCTCCCTACTCCTCCACCCACCATCACAGCCCAATCCTAGGAAAGTAGAGACTATAAAGTTGTCGCTAAAAGCGCCCTGTTGACATTTAATTATTGGCAACTCGGTGTGAGTCCATCCACACACTACCAACTCCCACGTAAGCACTGCAGTGATTCACTTGCTTGCACTGAGCCTGAGTGGGCCACATTAGGACTCCTTTCTCCATATCAGTTCCTCACTGAGGGTGCCTGTGACAGGGAATAGGTTACATGTGGTGTTTTCTTCTTAATCCCTTTCATGCAGCTATGCGTCTTGTTGCTACTGCTGCTGCTGCTGTTGTTGTTCTTGTTGTTCTTCTTCTTCTTTTCTTCTCTTCCTCTTCCTCCTCCTCTTCCTCCTCCTCTTCCTCCTCCTTCTCCTCCTCCTCCTTGTTCTTGTTCTTGTTCTTGTTCTTCTTCTTCTTCTTCGTTGTCGTCGTCATCATCATTATCGTCGTCATCCTTGTCGTCGTCTTCTTTCACTAGAGCAAATGTTTTTTTTTCCTGCTATTATTACATGTCACTTTGGATTGCTGAATCTTGTGATCAGATCAATATTTTTGCTGGTTACTCTCATCTATCAAATTCTTGCTGGCTGCTTGTTTCTGGCATGATCTGAGAATGTGAAGTGAAACCAAGCTGTTCCAAAACTCTAAAGAACTGAAAAGAAATCCTTGCAGACCAGCCATTTCTTGGTTTCTCCGGTTGCTCTTGGTTCTTTCAAATGGCCCCCAAACAAACCAAGCAGACAAGAAAGGACAGTTGGAGGACATTGATTAAAACAGAACCAATGTTCCATTGCAACTTGCTATAATTGTCCTGGAATTGGACACACACACACAACACACACATACAACACACGCACACAACACACACAACACAACACACACAACACACACATGCACGCACACACACACACACACACACACACACACACACACACACACACACACACACACACACACACACACACACACACACACACACACACACACACACACACACACACACACACACACACCAACCCGATAGTAACAATTTTTCAAAAGGATGTTTAATTCACCCCTCCTTTTTCTGTTCACTATAGCAAGTATTTTCCGTTTAATTTTGCCCCCTCGGCTCCACTCCACTCCCCATCACATCCCCGCTCCAGGAAGGCAGAAGACAATAAAGATGTCGCTAAAAATACCCTGTTGACATTTAATTATTGGCAACTCAGTGTGAGTCCATCCACACACTACCAACTCTCAGAAAAGTGCTGGAATCTTTTCTCTCAGGCTACATAGACCTATTTGCTTTAATCTTGTTTATTTTCCTACGATATGATCACATCATTCAGAGTGTCTGGGACCTGAAGTATTTGTATGTTTTCTTCTGTGTACTTTTCAATATCAGCTTCTTATTTTCCAGTGAAAAAACAAACAAAAAAGTTAACGATACAAATATCAGGCAGAGACAGATAAGAAACAAAGAAATACATAGTTTCGTCTTGTTGTTGTTGTTGTTGTTGTTGTTGTTGTTGTTGTTGTTGTTGTTGTTCTTCTTCTTCTTCTTCTTCTTCTTCTTCTTCTTCTTCTTCTTCTTCTTCTTCTTCTTCTTCTTCTTCTTCTTCTTCTTCCCCCGAGGAGAGCGCGTCGCCATAAGAGCAGCGACACCCATTTTTTTCTTTTCCTGTCTGCTGCTGTATTTGTTTTCCTATTATTCTGGATTTTCTCTACATGATTTTGCCTGGGACAACTCTCTTGTTGCCGTGGTTTTTTTTATACGAGCGCTAAACAATAATGTGTAACACATGGGACCTCAGTTTATTGTCTCATCTGAAAGACTAGCACCCAGACAACCACTCATGGTCTAATGGATGGAGGGAAACGTTTCAGTTCCAAAACGGGGTTTGAACCACCGCACACTTCTGTCCCGGGATTTTCGTTTTCTAGGCAGGTGCATTGCCTTTAGACCACCGATCCACTATGGATCTGTATTTTTGGGATCATTGCACCCATGCCATCCTCCTCTTCACCACACCCCCACCTCTGCATGTTTCAAGTATCATCTGGAACCCGGCTGAGGAGAAACTTCAGAGGACTGACAAGCACTCATGCAGACCAGCCATCTCTTGGCTGACTTGCCAGGCCTTCATGCTACAGCCGTAACATGGCCCCACCGCAAAACACAAGCTGGCTGGCAATAACGGACAGAAAAAAAGGCAAAATAAAACAGATTTAAATGCCTTTGAAGAATTAGGAATAGACACACAGACACACGCAGACACACACATACACACAATACACACAGACACACAGACACACAGACACACAGACACACACACACACACACACACACACACACACACACACACACACACACACACACACACACACACACACACACACACACACACACGCGCACGCACGAGGAACGCCACTGATGCTATTTCCAAAACAGCCTTTTGATCTACTCTTCCTTTTCGACCATTGCAAGTCTTTCCCGTTTAACTCTCGACCCCACCCTCTTCCCCATTTCATCCCAACCCCAAACCCATTACCTCACAAGACTATAAAGATGTCGCTAAAATGCTCTATCGACATTTAATTACAGGGAATCCAGTGCTTGCGTTTCCATTCCTGCCAAACTAGCGTCCATTCACATACTACCAACCCCTACGTAGACGCTAGAATGATTCACAGCTCTGCACTGATGCTGGCTAGGCTGCATTAGTAGTTATTCCTCCATGATATCATCTCCATCATTCAGAAGGTCTTTAATATCAAGTATCTATCTTAGTTTTCTTTTTCTTCTTACTCTTTTTAAAAATTATAAATTGTTGATCAGCTTTTGTTTATTTTCTTGTGAATTGAGAAGTCAACGAACCTTTAGTCATTTTGTGTTTGTTGAGTGGAACATATGCAGACACAAAAGCACCAAAGTGCAACCTTAAGGGGGGTGGGGTGGAGGGATAGTGTGGTCAGGTGCGCAGCTTGTCATAACTAAGCCTCTGTGACTTTGACTTTGAGACAACGCTTGACAATGCAATGCAAAACAAGCGAGGATTAGAGAGAAGAAGAGAGAAAAAGGAGAGAGAGAGAGAAAGAAAAGAGAGAGAAAAGAGAGAGAAGAAAAAAAAACAGAGAACAAAATAAGACAGAAGAAAGAGAGAGAGGAGAGAGAGGAGAGAGAGAGAGAGAAGAGAAGAGTTTAGATATAGGAAATAAGTCATTTCCAAAGTTAAACAACACAAAAAACTTTTTTGAGAGAAGAGAGGAAAAAGAAGAGAAGAGAAGAGAAGAGAAGGAAGAGAGAGAGAGAGAGAGAGAGGGGAAAGAGAGAGAGAGAGAAGCAAAAAAAGGAAATATGAAAAAGGGGTGTAGGGTGTTTTAAGGAGAGGTAATTTGAAACCGGAAAGACACCCCGGGAGGAGGGGACACGGCCCCTCACTTGGCCTCAACTCTAATTCGGGTCCGGTCCTTAACCACCCCCCCCCGGAAAAACCGCTTCTACTGGGGGGCAAAACGTTTTAGGGAGGGGAATTTTTATTCCCATAAAAATTTTGGAAAGGGAGAAGGGGCGCCAAACAGTTTCCTAAAGCCAGAAAGCCTGATAAAAAACAAAACAGAAAAAACAGCCGATCGGTCGGGGCCCGATCAACAACGCCCGCGCAAACCCACCCAACCTCCAGGGGGGGAGTGACAAACGCACTGACAAACCAATTAAAAAAGCCCCAAATAAAGAGTAAACCACGAACATGAAGGGGCTCTATACCAAACAGGAGATTAAGAACTCACCATGAACTAAAAAATAAAAATGGGAAAAATCTGGGGCGCGGAAGTCAGAGGGAAGGTTTCGGAAACACCACCAAGAGGGCCACAAGATAGGGTAAGTGAAGAGAAACTACTCAACACGGAGTGGGCTTCTTTGTCGGGAAAGAGTTTTTTCAAGCATCATCACGCACCCCATACCAGCAACTCTCTCAATCAAGTTTCTGCAAAACCCCAGAATCTCCCCATAAACCAAAGGTATGCCCAACATCGACAACGATAAAGACCGAAGAAGAATTCTATAACAACTTGAAAACTCTCCCCAAAACCCCAAAAAAAAGACTTTCTTATTGTGGGGCGACTGGAAGGCAAGGGGCCGATCCTATGACACCTGGCGGGAAACCCCAAGGACCTTTGGACGGGAGAAAAAAACGAAAGAACAGCGCTGCGGGAAATTCTCACAGAACACAAAAAAACTCGGAAAACACACCCATCCTCACAACCTCTAAACATCAACTTGGCCTCACCAAATGGTCTGATTCAATCAAATTGACTACATCTTTTCCCCCAAAAATTCAAACCAGCATAAAAAAGGGCAAACACAAAAACTTTTCAAGTACGACTTGCAGTTTACCAGACCTGTACTTACCACCACAAACGAAACTGAAAGCAAAACAAGAGCCCAAAAAACCACGCATAAAATTTGATCGGGGAAAAAATCAAAGACCCCAACATGTTGAATCTTCCAACCAAAATTTGGGGGAAAATTCCCGCACTCACCCCATCGACAAAGATTTTGGGCACACTAGCCAAAAAACATCAAAGAAGCTATTGACAGTACAGAAGAAACATTAGGAAAAAAGCAGAACAAAAAAACAAAACCCGGGTGACAAAAGAGTCTTGACCTCTCACAAAAGAAGAGAGCTTAAGGGAAAAAAATTTACAACAAGAACCAAAAACAAATACAGGAATACCATAGAGAATGAGGAAAAAAGAAGAACCAAAAAACGTGGGTAAAAACAATGCCACACATCGAAGTGAAGGCCAAGGGGAAAAAGCAAAAAACTTACGACCTCGAAAAAAACAACGAAAAACCCCAAAAGCCTAAAGCCCCGTTATTGAAGCAAAGAAGGGAAACTTTAACGGAAAAAATGCCCTCCCCAACCTGGGCAAATACTTTAGGATTTTATAACTACCCACACCCCAATACAACATATTTTCTGACAACCCCTGAACACCCAAAATAAAACCCACCAATAAAAAGGGGGAAGTAAACAGCTATTTAAAAAATTTAAGAAGGGAAAATCCCCTGGAATCGATAACACCCACTGAAATCATAAAAAAAGGGGGGGAATGAAACAGCAAGCGATTCACAGAAATTTGTCAAAAAAATTTTTCGACCCAAAAGAAGGCCAAAAAAGGGCACAGTCTCTTGTAAACCCCTAACCCCAAAAAAGGAAACCTCAAGCAATGCCAAAATACGAACCACAGCTCAAACCATCCTAGCAAATCGCGCGGTATCCTCAACAACTAAAAACCAAACGGAAAAAATCCTGGGAAGAACAACCGGCTTTTAACCAAAACGCAGCCAATGGAACAAATTTTTTAATCGGGAAAATTTTGATAGAGAAAAAATCCCAACACAAAAAAAACTTTTATCACAATTTTTATAGACTCCAAAAGGCCTTGAAAGGGGAGGGATGACGGGCCCCTGGCAATACTCGGCACTTCAACATTTACAACGCCTCATTAAGTCTCAAGCCTGACAGAACGCAAAAAGTCAGTTTTCATAACAATCCCTGGGGGGTTTTTCAAGACCACTTGGGTCCGTCAGGGGTGCCTTCTTACCTGACTTTTTTCAAACCCTTCCTCAAAAACATCATCAAGACACGCAAAAACCCCCACATTCCATCCCATTGGTGGAAACCCCTTTTTCAACCTCAATTTGCAGATGAATTTACCTCAGGGGGCAAAAACAAGAACTCCAAACCTCACGATACATCAGATCGAGCGGCGCATACGGGATGGAGCAGAACAAGAAACAAAGATCATGGTCAAAACGCAATAATGACAGCACGAAATAAAATAATAAGAAAAACTGGGAAAGGTGACAATTCAAATACTTAGGCTCCACCTAAAAAGATGGGACATCAACAATAAATAAAGCTCGCATTGCAACAGCAACATCTCTCTAAGCCAGACTCGAGAGGATCATCAAAGCAGCAACATCAGCTTCTGCACCAAAATATCACCGTTACAAATCCTCGTGATATCTATCCTCCTATATGGCTGTGAACATGGAGTCTGTCAGCAAAAGCTAGAGAGGAGAATCCAACATTCGAGAACAAGTGCCACAGAAGACTCCTCAAAATATCATACAAAGAGCACAAGCCCAACAACTATGTGAAAGAAGAAATCAAAAGCGGTGGGCCCCCAAGAACCTCTGCTCTCCACCATAAAGAGGAGAAAACTGATGTGGTTTGGTCACACCACAAGACACAACACCTTAGCAAAAACCATCCTGCAGGGAACAGTTGAAGGCAAGAGAAGAAGAGGCTGCCAAAAGAAATCTTGGGTTGACAACATCAAAGGATGGACCGCCCAACCCCTGCAACACCTTCTACTAGCCACACAGGATCATGAAGCATGGAAAAAGATCTCTGTCGCGTCTTCTCTCATGTCCCCCTTACGTCCTTTGAGACATGGGACTGAGTGAGTGATATGAATAAAATACTACATAGACATTTCAGTCGTTAGTCAGTGTTTAGGATCTGACAATGTTCTTTACTTCTGCTGATGTAGAGAACCAAGGTATAGGCTTATGAAGACTATTCATAATCAGCACGGCTAGCTCATTGTCACCGGCAGTGGCATTTGATTGATCCTCTCTCTATGCCCTAGTTTAACCCCTGACAGGTCTCCAGGCTCAGCTGGTTTCAACTCTGCTGTCAGTGATGATGGTACTAGAATCGGTGGTCTAGAGGTAACGCGCCTGTCTAGAAAGCGAAAAGTCCGGGTCTGAAGTGTGCGGCGGTTCGTACCCCGTTTGGACCGGAAATTTTTCCCCCATCCATTAGACCATGAGTGGTGGTCTGGGCGCTAGTCTTTCGGATGAGACGATAAACCGAGGTCCCGTGTGTTACACGTAATTATTTAGCGCACGTAAAAAAACCCCACGGCAACAAGAGAGTTGTCCCTGGCAAAATTCTTAGAAAAAAGCCACTCTGATAGGGAAACAAATACAGCTGCAGAAAAAAAAGAAGGGTGAAAGGGTGGCGCAGCGCTAAGTGGCGACGCGTTCTCCCGCTCTCCCCGGGGAGAGCAGCCCGAATTTCACGGAGAGAAATCTGCCGTGACTTAAAGTGGTATGAAATAAAATCTGAGCGCTTTGATTTGTTGCTTTACAAGATTCAGCGCTATATAAATTCCATACATTATTATATTATTATTATTATTATACTACTGTGTCCTCTGCTCTTCCCTGCACGAGTCTCTTGATCAGCAGTTGAGGTCTTAGAAATTGAAATAATGTTGGAAAGAAAACAAGCAGCCTCCCCCAATCAAAACAAAAACAAAACCAACACCCCCACCAACCCAAAACAGCAACTACAACGACAACAAACAACAAAACACACCCCCTCCCCCCAAAAAAAACTCCACCCCAAAACAGCCCCAAACAAAACACCCCTCCAAAAAACTACAACAAAACGACGAAACAAACCCAACAAAAAAGCAAAACAACAATACAAAGAGTAAACATGAAAAACAAAATACAAAAGAAACAACCAAACTGACAGTTTTTCCCCCCAGGATAAAAAGCCAACCAGAAGGGAAAAAATAAAAATAAAAGACTAAAATATAAGCTGGAAATGAGAAAATATCTGCTCTATCAGATTCACTTTAAAATGGGGGAAGATTCTTTTTTTTCAACACATTTGTAGTGGACCAACAAGACGATCACGTAAACTATAAAACATTTCAAAACATCACAGTTTTTCAATGCGCTAACAGGCAGTAAGGCACACACTTGTTTGACATTTACATGAGTGTGTACAATATATGTCAATACAACTGCCAGTGCTCTTTTTTTGTCTCAGAGAAGTATACATCTGAGTTGATAAAAAAGGAAGCTTGCGCAGGTTTTTAGAAAGATCACATATACGATAAGTTTGATTATAGTTATCAAAAGAAACATTAAACAACAAGGAAAAGTAAACAGATGAAACACACACACACACACACACACACACACACACACACACACACACACACACACACACACACACACACACACACACACACACACACACACACACGCACGCACAGCACGCACCACCACCACACACACACACACACACACACGCACCACGCACAGCACGCAACACACACAAACACACACACACACGCACGCACGCACACACACAACACAACACAAAATCACACTCACACACTCATCACACACACTCATCACACATCACAGTAGCACGCACACATTCACAAACATAGACATACAAACGGCACATCTTTGTATAAATGCACGCACATAGAACATGCACGTAATCATCTACAGGAAATGCATTAAGTCTTGCACTTAACGCAAAATCACCCCTGATTATGTAAGGGGTAAACCTGCCATGGGCTAGAAATAGGGATGGTGTGTGTGTATGTGTGTATATATGGATGTATGTATGTATGTCTGTATGTATGTATGTATATATGTATGTATGTATGCATGTATGTATGTATGTATGTATGTATGTATGCTGTATGTATGTATGTATGTATGTATGTATGTATGTATGTATGTATGCGTGTATGTATGTGTATGTATGTATGTATGTATGTATGTATGTATGCGTGTATGTATGTGTGTATGTATGTATGTATGTATTGTATGTATGTGTATGTATGTGATGTATGTATGTATGTATGTGTATGTATGTTGTATGTATGTATGTATGTATGTATGTATGTATGTATGTAGTATGTATGTGTGTATGTATGTATGTATGTATGTATGTATGTATGTATGTGTATGTATGTATGTATGTATGTATGCATGTATGCATATGTATGTATGTATGTATGGATGTATGTATGTATGTATGTATGGATGTATGGATGTATGTATGTATGTATGTATGTGTGTTCTTCAGTTTAACGTCTATTCACATTTAGTGATTTTAGACGGGAAGAAGTAATATAAACAAGAGAATGCAAACAATAACAAAAAGTGTCAATTAACAGTACTTAAAAACTAACTTTAACATACTACAAAAACTGAATTATCGGACTTCTTATCAATCCTAACACAATGTTCAACAGTAACGATGGTTCAGACAAAATCTGATCCAGTGATAAACCTGGTATAGCAGGTAAAAAGGCTTTTAAATGTCCACAATCAAAAATAACATGACTATTGGTAATCTTCTCCCCACAAATACAGTTTACATCTTTCACGTACTTTGTCCTGAAAGCATTTAGTTTAAATCTGTACATAAGGGATAACATATTTCTACGATTATACCAACCACAGACTTTGTTAGAAATTAAAGTATTTCGAAAATCTATCACATTGCTTGTACAGCCATTATAGAGACAGTAGCCAGAATCATATATTCATATAATCATATATGTATGTATGTATGTATGTATGTATGTATGTATGTATGTATGTATGTATGTATGTATGTATGTATGTATGTATGTATGTATGTATGTATGTATGTGTGTGTGTGTATGTATATATGTATGCATGTATGTATAGTATGTTGTATGTATGTATGTATGTATGTATGTATGTATGTATGTATGTGTGTATGTATGTATGTACGTATGTGTGTATGTAATGTATGTATGTGTGTATGTATGTATGTATGTAGTATGTATGTATGTATGTATGTATGTATGTATGTATGTATGTATGTATGTATGTATGTATGTATGTGTTGTATGCGTATGGTATGTATGTTGTATGTATGTATGATGTATGTATGTATGTATGTATGTATGTATGTATGTATGTATGTGTATGTTGTGTATGTATGTATGCATGTATGGTTGTATGTATGTATGTATGTATGTATGTATGTGTGTGTGTTGTGCGTGTGTGCGTGTATGCTCTTGCATAATGTATGTGCTAGTGTGGGTGTGTTTGCATATGCACGCACGCACCCACGCACAAGTTCATATACAGGAGAATGGTACGGGTCAAGGCTTTTACGTTTTTAAAGAGGTACTACTACACGCAGCCACGGCATCACAAAAAAGTCACAGAAATGAGGCCCATGGGAATACAAAGAGAAAGAGAGTGAGCGAACAATTCATAGGTGTCAGAAATTTCTCCACCGCCTCAGCATCAGCTCCCCCTTGACAAGCCCCCCCCTTCCCCACCGGCTTTTCTCATTTCACTCCTCCCTCCCTCTCTCCCTCTTTTCCCTCGCCGGGCCATCACAAAGTATCTGTGTCTTTGGCCTTCTTACTGCACAAAGTTATATTCGTTCTGTCATGTTTGACATGTTTGTGGTATAGGAAGATACATCTGATGTAGACAGAGGGCACTCAGAGAGAGAGAGAGAGAGAGAGAGAGAGAGAGAGAGAGAGAGAGAGAGAGAGAGAGAGAGAGAGAAGAGAGAGAAGAGAGAGAGAGAGAGAGAGAGAGAGAGAAGAGACAGAGACAGAGAGACAGAGAGAGAGACAGAGAGAGACACAGAGAGAGACACAGAGAGAGACACAGAGACACAGAGAGACAGACAGAGAGAGACACAGAGAGACAGAGACAGAGAGATGCAGAAAGAGAGAGACAGAGACAGAGAGACAGAAAGAGACAGAAAGAGAGAGCGACAGAGAGAGACAGAGACAAAGAGACTGTCAATCACAAAAAGTAGTCAGACAAACAAGGGAACAGACAGAAACAAAAACGACGGACTGAGAGAAATCTATATCTTCGAAGTTCTCACCCACTCAGAAATGTAAAAACAAGCGCCAGAGGTTTACCACTGACAAGCCACAGGTATATTTGATAAAAAATGTCACTGTGGCACTACAAGACGATTTTCTACGCATTAAATAAGTATCTTGCTCTTTTGGGGACCTGCCTGGCTAAACTCGCTTACTTTCTCCAGAATTATGCCGCAGTCATATCAATGCCTGGTTAATAGTAGGGTTCCGTACGGAATAGTGTTATACATGAAAACCATTTGCAGTAGTCTAGAGTTTTCGTCCTATTGAATACCCAACCACGACAATTCTGTAATGCAGGCTATTGGAGAGTGGTCTTGGAATGATAGAAAAGTTTACTTGCTGGGTGATGAAATTGGCTATTTTGGTGACCGGGTTAGTATCAGTTTAATTGATCCATCCACCTTTTCTAAAATCATCACTGCTGTGCTACTCCTCACAAACTGGTGATAATTATACAGACACATGTTGTTATTAGTGACAATTGTGTGCAGAACTACTGAGGTGTTTATCTTATAATGCGTTACGAAATTACTATAATGCAGACTGCACTGCATTTGTTGTATTTTATAGTTCCTATCTTTTATAGCTCATATCTTAACCACTCCCCTTTCAGCAATTTGTGCCTTAGATTACATTAACATCGTAAATTAACCGATTAGTTTCTAGGCTATGGGGAGATAAGTGATTCGAGCTTGGAAGATTTGGCCAAAATTAGGATGGTGACGGTGATCTGATGTCGTTTATAATGATTGAAAGCTTTGACTTTGTTTTATTTTGACATTTATCCATGCGTAATGTCCTTGAAGTGGTTTCTAATTCCATCAAAGCATGGCTGTTCCTTCCTCTTGCTTTTTCCACCAGTGATCTGAATGCCTTTTCACCAAAAGAAACCAGAGGGG
>CM054134.1:38617497-38627497 GCA_028751875.1 Rapana venosa | reverse complement strand
CTTTCACTTTCTCTCTCTCTCTCTCTCTCTCTCTCTCTCTCTCTCTCTCTCTCTCTCTCTCTCTCTCTCTCTCTCTCTCTCTCTCTCTCTCTCTTTCTCTTTCTCTCTCTCTCTCTAACCAGAGGCAACCACCTTTAGTTGTAGCTATTCCTTCAAGCTTCAAGAAGACATAGACGCTGAACAGCCTCATAGGATCCTCCCTCTTTCTTTGCTGTGGTAAGTGGAATGCGCAAGATAAACAACGTCAGTCCCCTAGAGGACAACTAGCCCACATCAATAGCTGATTTTGCGGGTAATTTATCTTGTAACTTGGGATTGTTTAAAGATCTAGTTCGGTACACACGCTATTCATTAGTAGTGGCTAGAGTGCATATTGATTGTCCTGCTATATACTTATGCATGTGATATGTTGCCAAACAGATCTACTGCCTATCTTCTTGAGAATGTACGCTCGCGCCTCGTATCCTGGCATCTTTTATAACATAAGAAAGAACCATTAAAAGAATCATTATTCCGTGGTTTGTTTTGGTATGGCTGCATTATCTTATCTATCTTGATGTATGTAGATCAATAATTGTTCTTAGAAAAGAAGAAAGCTGATAACTTTTATAACGTTGCTTCGGAGGAAGCAGGTAAACAGTTCCGGAGGTGTATATTATCAGGGATTGGGTTCTTGTGCACTTGGAAATGGGGCTCATCCGTGTTGAGTTGATGCCATGGAGGCTGCATGGAGGATCATACTCCATAATTATGAATATGGTCTTTGTGCTGATTCTAAGACCCCCCGAAGGATTCGTTTATATCTCAACGAAAGTAAGTTCCAACATTTATTTTCTTGCGTCATGATATTCTTATCTAGTGACATCGTGAGCTTTCCTACAGTGCTGTTTTTATTGTGGCTGCCTGTCTCTGTTGATCTGTATGTGTGTCCACTAGTATTGCTCTCTCTCTCTCTCACTGATTTTTTCAGGCTGTGTGTTGAGAGAAAGTCAAACTATGCGAAGCACATTCATGTTCAGGTTGTAGGAGACATGCTGGGTATGTTGGTGTTATCCATGCCACTGACCACAGCTCGTGCGCAGTCCTCTAAAACAGTAGACAGGAGTCACGAGTGCTCGAAAGTGTAATGCTCCGACAAGAAGACCTGTTGTATCCACCGCAACATCCCACTTGAAACATATTTATTATTTATTATTTTTATTTATTCTTTTATATCGAGGATAATGGAATAAGCACTCATGTGCTTTTTTACATCCAGTCCCCTTGTGTATGCGGTTGTGTAAATTTTGTCATCTGTTTCCACCGGCACACAATGGCCTACTCTTCCGAAAAGCGGAACAGGATTTAACGTGTGCGCAAGATGTTCTGCATGCGTTCGAACACGGGGCCTCGGTTTATAGTCTCATCCGAAGGACTTATAAACATCCTTCTGCCTACTTACTCTAATTAACGCTGGCGAACAAGAAAACTAATCAAGAAAATATGATCGAACTGTGTGTTGTACACTACAAAGGTAATAATTATATTCTTATGTTTCAGTGCATCTCTCTTATTTCATAGCAGAGCTGACAGGCGATCCCTATTGAAAAGAAAAATAAATAATTTTAGGGCATCACATGATACCCAATATACAAACAAGAGCTCACATAATCTGGTTCCTGCTTGCAATATTTGGAGGCAATGCATGGAAAACAGGTGCCATGATGTCTGCAATGTAAGATTATACTCCATCTGGGTATGGTCTATATGCCGAGACCAAGACTCCCAGAGGGGTGATTCAGACAGTGGTGTTCATGACGCGCTGGTTATAAGCGGCAACACGCAAGTTCTGAGATTGATGTCCAGGCTGCCACATAAGATTCAAATCACACGACTAAGTGAGTTCTCCTAATGCTGCATTGGTTGTGTCTGAGACCAGCCCGTTCTGTTTTCCATTCATCAGATTCCAGGGCATAGCATCAGGAGGGAAACTGTTTTTTCCCCCCCCCCATTGTGCCACAAAACCGAAAGACTATTGGTGTGTGTAGAATGGCACACTTTTTCTTCTGGACTTGGTTTTCATGTGGCATATTGAAAACTTTTCTGGGGACAATATTTTCGATAGTTGTCGATCTTTTTGTTTAACAGAAAGGTACAAATCTAGTAGGTTTGATAATTATTCAGGACTTCTGTCTTTGAAATATACCGAGATACTGGTTAACGTCTTTAATAGCTTTGGTGGATCGGTCGTCTAGAGGTAATGCCCTTGCCTAGAAAGCAAAAAATCCGGGTCGGAAGTGTGCGGTGGTTTAATTCCCATTTGGGCCCGAAACTTTTCCCCCATCCATTAGATCTTGAGTAGTGGTCTGGGTGCTAGTCTTTTGGATGAGACGATAAACCGAAGTCCCGTGTGTTACACATAATTATTTAGCGCACGTAAAAAGAACCCAGGGCAAAAAGAAAGCTGTCCCTGGCAAAATTCTGTAAAAATTCTCCCCACTCTGATAGGGAAACAAATACTGTTGCAGTCAAGAAAAGAAAAAAAAATGGATGGCGCCGCTCTTGTGGCGACACACTCTCCTCGGGGAGAGCAGCCCAAATTTCACGCAGAGAAATCTGCCGTGACTTAAAGTGATATAAATTTAAATGAAATGAAATAAAGCTGACAGTCTCGACACAATGGCATTTATGAATAATAGGGTTGACATGATCTGTCTGTGTTGAGTTCTTGTTTTTTGGTGGTCTTTGCGCTGCTGTCTGGGAACTGTTCAGAGTTTGTCACAGTGACCCGTTCATCCAGACATCAATAGCAGAGCTCTCCTGCAATCAGCGTGTGTGGGTTTCACTCCTGACTTTAAAGTGGATGAGATCAGCATCGTGTGAAAGAAATTTCGATTTATCGCTCACAATTTTTGATCGTCTAATTTCTGTCAATCTTTTAAAAAAAAGTTTGTAGGGATGCAGTTAAAGCATGTTTGTAGAACACACAGACACAGACACACATGGACACAGACACACACAGACACAGACACAGACACAGACACAGACACACACACCACACACACACACACACACACACACACACACACACACACACACACACACACACACACACACACACACACACGAACTCACTTGCACACTCTCTCTGTATCTCTGTCTCTGTATCTCTGTCGTCTGCGTGCCTCTCTTTTTACGTGTGTGTTGGAAGTTATGAAAGATTTTACCATATGTCTCCGGTGTTTCCTTATTGCTCAGTGGAAACATGACTATACACGTCCAAGTATTGACGCTTTTGTTCTCAAGAATAACTTGGCTGGAAGAAAGATCCTGAATCATCGCCAAAAACCCTGTTCTCGTTTAGTTTTGGTTGCAGTTTAGTCAAAATTATTTGGAACCTTTCCTCAAGAGTTTGATGACTTTTTATCGGACGAAATCGTCGACTAGTATTCTAAAGTACCTCAAACCTAGGATTATTTCCAAAAGGGCTGAAATGCATTGCTTCATCTGTCGAAACTTTTTAGTTACACAAACTGGTGATATTTTTCTTTTTTCAGGGGAGGTATACAAATGACTCAAAGTTTGGTACCTGGAATTTAGGGTTCGGGGTTCAAGCTCAGTTGAGGTCTTTGATCAGGATTTTTCTGCTAGGGTTAACAGATACTCCGATTCCATTCCTATTGAAGTCCTTGGTGAGAGACTATCAACTTAGGCCCAGTGTGCCAGCACACACAGTTCACTTTGCAGACATGTATGAAACCTATCTCTCCTTTGTTGAAGAGCAGGTCAGTTATGACAGGTGGCATACATGACACGAACATGCCCAGCATGCCACATGGGCAAAAGATAGACTCAGAGAAATTAAACTTGCCTAAGTAACTGCCTGAAAACTGCAGTGGAGCAGTCCAACGACTCTTTCAGCAGGAGTGACGGTAGAGGTCTGTCTTTCAGTCATGCTGAAACTTGTCATCAAAACAACTCTAGCGCTTATTCCGTTATCCTCGATATAAAAAAAGTCATCTGAGCGCTTTGATTTGTTGCTTTACAAGATTCAGTGCTATATAAATTCCATACATCATTATTATTATTATTATTATTATTATTATTATTATTATTATTATTATTATTATTATTATTATTATTATTATTATTATTATTATTATTATTATTATTATCATTATTGTCATTATTATTATTAACCTTGCCCAGCTTTGCCTCAAACGCTACAAAGAGATTTCCGTTTTACATTGTCACAGTTGATAGCTTTTCTTTCTTTCAATGGCACTTGTGACCATCTGTGATAAAATTCATAGCAAGTTGCTCTTTTTTTAACGGTTTGCAGAGTAGCATTAAATTATACGAGGTGTAAAAAATGTCTGGCTTTATTTCCATGTTATGACTTCAGGACAGTGTCGATTGAAGACCACAGACGCTCGCACAGTCTGCCCACCGGCATTTGCATGCATGCCTCTCAGTATGAATTCTGTGTATACTTCACAATTCCCAGCAGAGACATTCGTGCAGAGACGACGAAAAGAGCTCGGTACGGACAATAAAAACCCAACTTGAGGTATTCATATCCTCCCACAGTCTTGGTATTCTTCCTTTCATGCGTTTTTATGCGTAAGACTATTACGAGCCCTCTTTTCCCCCGACTGGAGGTATGACAGAACTGGGAAGCCATTACTTGCATTGCACTTTTGGACCGAGAAATGACCGCTTCTCGTGAGAAAAAGGCAGACTTCCTTTGCGTTTGTGACTATTGGTTGTGACACTAATGCGCGGTCGTTTTGCGTTAATATGGGTATGGGTCAATAAAGTTCGCTAAGGTAATACCGAGGCTGGGTACTTCTGGGTACGGAGAACTTGGTGCGCGTTGGGGGGGAATAAGCTTACAGGAAAGGAAGACAGTAGTGTGGTGCTAACTCCTAGAGCACTGTGTGTGAAAACCGAGGATGAGATGAGAGAGTAATGTGTAGAGGAACATGTCTCTTTTAACGCCAATTTTTATTAAAAAAAATTATCCTGTTCTTTGCTTATTCTTGTTTTTTTATATTGTTGTTGTTACTTGTGTTTTCTCCTTCCCCTACTGCAGTGATGGCGAAAACACCGATGGTACCAGCAAAGTAGGAGCGCAGCAACTACAGCAAACGTAATGGCCGTTATTGTTATCATGATCATCGCCATCATGCTCAGGATTTCTCTGATCAAAGCGGAATAATATCATGTTGGCTATGGACCAGCCAGCCACAGAAGCCACGTCAGGGCTGGTTGCAGCACACAATAAAATCTGCTATACACTTTTTGGTCTCCTCCGTTTCCATATTCAAACAAAAGTTTCCAGAGAATACTGTGATCATCTTTCTCTATGAAGTGTTCGGCTCGCCAAAACTAGTTCCTGTCAGGATATACTTTGCTTAATAGACCACGCAATTTGAAACAAATGCTGAAGGCACACCATGTGTATATAAAGGCCAAACAAGTGTACTGCCTTACACCCAGATGCGTCTTGCTGTTCGAACTGCGAAGGTCGAGGAAGTAACGCTGTGAAAGGAATCACAGATTTCTCGCACTGACGGAAAAGTCCTTTCAGAGTTAAGTCACAAACATCGCTCTGACTCTATTATAATCTTTTACATACAAGATGTAGCTGTCGGCGTTTATCACGCCCCCCCTCCCCCCTCCAAAAAAAAAAGAGAAAACATTTGAGGTGAAGGTGCAGAGGCACAGCTGACGTCACAGCACTGACAAGCAGCGCTAGGCGCAGCCTCTCTTTCTTTCTCTAAGAAGATTATTTGCCCTTTTTTATTTTGGCTGCCTCATCTTCTGTGACGTCCCCCGTCCTGCTGTTCCCACTCCACTCATTCCAATCTCCTTTCAGAGTTAAGTCACAAACATCGCTCTGACTCTATTATAATCTTTTACATACAAGATGTAGCTGTCGGCGTTTATCCACTCATTCTCTCCACTTCACTCCACTCATTCCAATCTACCCGCCACAACCATACCCAGATTTGTTATGTCTCATCCTCAGAGTCGGAGGTCCACAGGGAGACAATCACTATCAGGCCGCCGTGGGGCCACCAGCCAGAGGGGCCCTGCACTGCTGCTGGGTCACTTTGGCGGTGTTCAGTGGTGGCTGTTCTGAGCTAACATACGCAGGACACCACCTACTAAGCCCCCTACTAACGACAGTATTAGCTCATTCGCGGAGCCAGACTGAGTGAGTTGCCCACCCGAGGTGGCAACCACCACAACGTCCCTCCAACGACCGTTCCCCGCGAACCTCCAGCCCCAAAGGCTTTGACACAAACTCACCACAGGCACTGAAGTGTATGGGCAAACCGAATCTGAGGTCACCATGAGACCAGAGCAACTGGGACCACCGAATCAGAGGCAATTTTTTAAATTGCATGATGATCAATGACAATGAGGATGACGAAATTATGTTGCTGTGGAAGTGCATATGCTTTGAGACTACTTGACAGGGTTGTACTCTACGCTTACTATCATAATATATCCCGGCGTCAACCGGGCCCGAGAGATACAGACACCTGCAGTGTTGGTCAGGTAATTTGAGCAACACTGTCAAACTCGCATCCGTTAAGTGGATGAAGCTCGACTGTGTGGTCCCAGTCTTCCCACTTAGCCCACAGCACACTCTCTCTGGGTAGGAGCCGGCCGGAGTCCGAAAAATCCCTATGACTCTTATGGGAATCAAAACCGCGACCTTCCAGTCCGTAACTCAAGGCGCTAACCACTGCGCCATGGCGGCTGGTAGATTATTTGCACTTACTCTTGCTTCCTGGACCCGATCTCTGAGATCGGATGCTGAGGGTTTAAATAAACTTAACATCTTGTCATCCTATGTGTAGCAGATCTTTCTTAGACATGATCGATATACAGTTGCATGCTGACACATGTCGACAAGAGATGTCCAAGTCTCATGAATTTAGAGGAGCTTAGCAATGCACACAGTAGCATTATTTCCGTGACACTGACTGCAAGACGAGCGGTAGCCAACCTCTGTGATTTATAATGGTAGTCACCATATAAATATAGCATATAATGCGTTGTCAATCCAAAGAGATAAGGAGACTAGTAGTTCCTGTTTATTGAAATATAAAGTCACATCTATCTATTAAGGACCAAACGTTTTAATGGTACAGTTTGCATTGTAAGGTGAGGTAACTGTAAATTTGTTCTTGTAAGCACTTTTAGTTTGATAACGTTTGGCTACAACTTAAATGCTGTTTTTCTGTGCAAATTATAATACTTATGGAAAAAACCAACTGTTTGAAATCAAATAAACATGTAGAATAACTACACAACCACCACCACCACGGCCACCACTACCACCAGCAGCATCACCACGATGATGATCTCTCTTGGAATATCCTGCCTTCCTGTGTTCGTCTTTCTCCTTTCCCTCCTTTCCTTTAAATGCTCTTTAAAATCTCATCCCTTTCTCTGAACTCGAGCCACCGAATGTTAGTTGTTAGTGCGTGTGCCATTTTATGTTACATTTGTTGCCTTTTGAAAAATTTGAGTGAGTGAGTGAGTGTGTGTGTGTGTGTGTGTGTGTGTGTGTGTGAATATGCAATTAGAATTAATGTATTTTATTGAACATATTGACTTTTCTCAAAACATTAGGCTTTTGCTTCCATGGGGTTTCAGTGTTCTTAATCATCATCATCATCATCATCATCATCATCATCATCATCATCATCATCATCATCATCATCACCACCACCACCACCACCACCACCACCACCACCACCACCACCACCACCACCACCACCACCACCACCACCTTCACCACCACCACCCTCCTCCTCTTCCTGCTCCTTCTCCTCCTCTTCCTCAATATCATAATTATCACAACAATCAATGAAAGATTAGCACTGTTATTATTATTTGTACCTGCATCAACCATCATCACTGTTAGCGTATGTGCAAACTATAATACTTATGGGAAAAAAACCCAACTGCTTTAAATCAAAGAAATATCTAGAATAACTAAACAACAACCACCACCACTACCACCCCTGCCATCACCACGATGATTATCTCTTGAAATCCCCAGCCCCATCCCTCCAGTATTGGTCATTCTCCTTCCCTCCCACCACCACCACCACCGCCACCGCCACCGCCACCACCACCACCAAGCACAACGGCACTGTCTTCTTTGTACATCTTTGACAGGGTGCAGACGGAGACTGAGGGCGATGACACACACACACACACACACACACACACACACACACACACAACACACACACACACACACACACACACACACACGGCTGTTCATACCCGTCATGCAATCTCTAAAGAAAGCAACACTCTCCTGGTAAAATCCACGACTCTCCTGACAGCACTGGGTCATACTGGTACCCTGCTGACGTGAGTTATGCTCTCAATTTCACACGCCTGTCAGATAAAATAATGATAGCCGATATACCCAGTCATACCCACACTGGAGAAAGGGAGACAAACGAGTACACCGTGATGCCAAAGGGAAGGAATACAAAGTCCAGACATGAAGATTCCAGACGGGTTAATCTTCATATTTCCAGATAGTTCTTTGTTTTACTCTTCTCACATTTATTGTCTTTAGCGATGATCATGCTCGTGTCCCATAATCTAGATCTTATCATTTCGTCACCTTGGTACGCATAAGACATCCAAAGTTGTCCACAGCATTTTTGTCTGCTATGTGAGGGGGGATACGTTGCTTTGAGAAAAGGGGCATAGGATATATATGCGTCAAACGACTGATTTTTAAACATCCTTTTTGTATCTTTGATTATTTTTTGTGTCGTTCCTCACCTAGAACTCTGGGATCCACCAATGATGAGATTTTGCATCTGCCACCGTTTTCCCTTACCGTTAAAATAAGTGCGCTCTGACTTTGGGAAATGTCTTTGAAATAATAATAAATAAATAAATAATAATAATAATAAATGGAATTTGTATAGCGATATATCTTGCAAAGACAAATCAGAGCGCTTGCATTCAACATATTTTTAGGGTCATGCAGCCAATAACTATTAAAAGCTTAAATAAAAATTCAAATGTACGCACCTACAAACACACACACACACACACACACACACACACACACACACACACACACACACACACAGGTTGTAGGCTTTGGGAGGGTAATGGGATTTTTGATGTTGAAGGCATGAAGACATGATTGCTATTTGATGGTGATCGTTAGGCGCACGCGCGTGCGCGTGTGTGTAAGTAAGTGTGTACGTGCACACACATGCATGTTCAAGTATGTGTGTGCGTGTGAATGCGAGCTTGACTGCGTATGTGTGTGTGTGTGTGTGTGTGTGTGTGTTGCTGGCCGAATCATCACTACAAGGAGAAGACAGGCAAAAAATAAGAGACACAAAGATTACGATACCGATAGAGATAGTGAGAGAGACAGGCGTACAAACAGCACAGATGCAGATACAGAGACAGATAATAAGAAGAGAAGAGAATTTCATTACTTTGATGACCAGTTTATCCACCGCTATGATCTTCATTCGCTGAACAGTCGTCTGTGTCAGTATCTATGGAAAACTAATAACGATGGTTCATTTCCACAGTACACTCTCTAAAGAAGGCAATGCCCTCACAGGAAAACCACGGTGTCTTCATAACATTGGGTCATCCCGGTACTCGCAGATTAGAGTCATGAATTCAGTCAATATCCTTGGGATGAGACTATAAACCGAGGTCCAGTGTGCGAACGCACGCAGAACATCTTGAAATCCTCAGTAATTTCGTGCCGGTGGGAACGAATGACAACATTAACTTTACAAAGCTGCATGCACGCAGGGAATGGATGTAAAAATAGCTTATGCGTGCTTCTTCCATTATCCTCGAAGCAACAACAACAACAAAAAAGAATAAATAGATGAATATTATCGCACGCATATGGGAATAATAGATAAATATTGCACGCATGTAAGAACAATAGATTAATACTGCACGCATGTAAGAACAATAGATTAATATT
>CM054134.1:38599997-38612497 GCA_028751875.1 Rapana venosa | reverse complement strand
AAAAATAATCAAAACATTTATAAGTGTATGCATGACTTGCACTGAATGATCGTTATTTTAAGACTGAAAAAAACTTGATCAACATGTATTTCATTGCTGCTAAGACAGGACGTTTAGCAGCTTTTCCGCACTGTACATTGACCCAAACAGATGGACCAATTAGCACAAGAGCTCTGTCTGTAGCTTGCCTGTCAGGAAAAGGACAACTAGTTCAGCATCAGTACTGGGCAGCTGTCCTCTCTGCTGTCTGCAAACACAGTCTCTCTTTCTGCCCTCTGGCTTTGTTGTCAGCGGGGATTCTTCACGCTCACGGATTCCCTGACGAAGCAGAAGAAGAGCGTAGCGACATGAGGGGAAGGGAGGGTGACTGGTCTGTGACTGCAGCCAGTCAGAGGGCAGTTCACCTCCTACACAGTCAGCAGTGGGCATGACTGTGTGAGCGCGTTGGAGGTTTGTGAAAAGGTCAGGTGATTTTGAGAAAACAAGTCTGCCTACACCACGATTTCCCTTTGTTCTCATTTTAAGTAAATGCAGCTTACACAATGGAAGAGATGAAAGTTGTGACCTTGCCCCAAGGCTGACAGTTCAACTACTACAACAGCCTGTGTGCTACGGACGCTTTGAGTTTGAAACAGGATATTTCGACGAAAAAGCTGCTCACCACATCCACTTCCAAATAACACTTACGACACAGAGCAGTGTAGTGCACTCTGTGCCCAAACAGCTACACACACATCGTAGTCGCTGCGTCTAACACATACAACATCTGCACAAGCAGACAACCAACAACGGAAACACACACACACACACATCGACACGCACACCGACCACACACACACAACACAACACACCTACACACGCAATCGAAACACACACCCCTATAAACACACAAGACTTGAGAAGCCACGGAAGTAACATAAACACCCATGACGATGCAGAACAACCGACGACGTAAAACATGTACCGCTAAAGACACATAGTTCGTGCAAACGCTACACACGTACCAGAACCGCATACACACAGGGACTGGTTTAAAAAAGCAAGATGAATTCATTTTCGTTAGACGGATAAAAACAAAATGAACTCGAGAAACAGAACTAAAGAAACACAGAAAGTGAACACAGAACTAAAGGAACCAAACACTGAAGCACAAACAGTGAAGCACAAACTCGTGAAGCACACAACTCGTGAAGCACACAGTACACACTCGTGAAGCACACAACCTCGTGAAGCACACAACTGAGCCTCAAGCACTCCAACGCTAATACTCGTAACCTTAACGTACACCTCAAAAAACTCGCCAGGGCTCAAGGTATCTCAAGAAACTGTTAATGGTACGGACCCTTGCGTCCCCCCCCCCTCCCCAGGCAATGATCTACGAGAGAAACCTTGGACCATAAGGCTCAGAGGACTGGCGAAAGATGCCCCCCTATACTCGCACTGCGGCTTATAGCGAGTGGATTGTTTAGCACAGAGCTATTCAACAGTGGCCTTGGCCTTTATTGCTTTTAGTCCGACACTTTTTTCTCCTGAGCCCTTAACAGGGCCTCTGTTGGGAAATTGTGACCTTTTGGCTGCTAGAAACCGTTTGGTGTTGGCAGGAGAGGACAAAACTGAAACAGCCATCTGTCAGCTGACTATTTTGTACCGCTTAGTTGTATACCATCACTCGACGTGCATCCACCTGCCTCCCCCCACCTCCCCCCCCCCCCCCAATCCCTTATCTGAGTCTATATGTGTGCACGCGCGCTCAAACACACACACACACATGCACGCACGTACGCACACACACACAGTACACACACATACACACGCGCGCGCGGAGCACGAGCATCATCCACCACCCCACCCACACAGCGCACACATCATACACACTCTAGAAACCTCAGACAGACAAACACACAACACACACACACGACATTCACCCAAAACACATCACCGTACGTACATGCACGCGCGCGGGTTCCCGCGCACTCGCGCAAACACACTACATATTAGCGGGAGCACGCGCACTCACACACACACACACACACGCACACACACACACACACACACACACACACACACACACACACACACACCACACCACACACACACACACACACACAACACACACACACACACAACACACACCACCACACGCGAGCGCGCACGCACGCACGCACGCTCGCACAGCTCACACACTTTCATACTCATTTCCACAGTACACACACCAACAAGTACAAGGCTCATCCACATCATTTAACACACCCCCCCCACCCCACACCCTCCTGCCTCACTAGTCCCGGAAGAGGTTTTGAATGCGTCAAGCTTGACTAATGCCAGTACAATTGAACTTGAACTGCACACACACACACACACACAACACCCCCCACCCACACCCACACACAACACACACCACAACACACACAACACACGACGCACACACACACACAACACACACACGGACCGCATCACACACCACATGCACACACACACATTCACCACACACATGCACACACACACTACACACACACATGCACCCCCACCCCACGCACACGCACCACACACACAACACACACACACACACACACACACACACACACTGCACGCACACACACACACACACCACACACACACACCACACACACACACACACACACACGCACACACGCACACACCTTACACACACCATGCACACACACCTACACACACACACGCACCAGCACACGCACGCACACACACATACACACATACGCACACACACACACACACGCACGCACACACGCACGTGCGCGTGCGCACGCGCAAGCACACACTCGACTCACACATGCAGACAGGCACGCACGCACTCAGACAGAAGCAGACACACGCAGACACACAAAAACGGACACACACACACAGACAAGCTCACGTAACACACACATGTACATGCATGTAGAGAGAGAAGAGAGAGAGAGAGACAGAGACAGACAGAGAGAGACAGAGACAGACAAGAGACATAGAGACAAGAGAGACAGAGACAGAGACAGAGAGAACAGAGAAGAGACAAACAAGACAGACAAACAGATAAACAGACAGACAGACAGACTGACGAGAGAGAATACATCTAAAAGAAACTATAAGCAAGCGAAGTGATTGAAGAGGCTTCCACGTTCTATTGTTTCACAGCCACCAAAAAAAAGTAAGTAGCTGATTAAACAGCTGAGCTGTTGTTGTTCTCCAGCAAAATGAAGAACAAGTCTTCCATCCTCTTCACATGACAACGGACAACCTTCAGGACAACCTTCAGGACAACCTTCAGACTTACCTGCATGTCCATACAAACAGACGTGCGTGGAGATTAAGTTAATGTGTGTGTGTGTGTGTGTGTGTGTGTGTGTGTGTGTGTGTGTGTGTGTGTGTGCGCGGTGTGTGTGTATGTGGCGTGTGTGTCTGCAGTGTGTGTGTGTGTGTGTGTGTGGTGTGTGTGTGTGTGTGTGTGAATGTGTGTGTTTGTATGTGTGCACTGGTGTGCATGCGTGTGAATGTGTGTGTGCGTGTGTCTGTTCCAATTCCAAATACTTTATTATCTCAAAACAGAGAAATTCTCTCTCTCTCTGTCTCTTTCTCTCTCTGTGAGAGTATGAGTATTGGGTTATTATTAAGATGTATCCCTTGGGGCGGGGGCTGGATGTAAAAAAGCACATGAGTGCTTATTCATTATCCTCGAAATAAAAGAACTTGTCATTGTCATCGTCTCTGTGAAATGCCTCAAATCAAGAACACTTTCAGTCCCTCTGTAGAAACATTACAACACTTTTAGTACACACAATTGAAAGGATGGGCATTCAGCCTAGTTTCACATTGAATCAGCAGTTTTAAGTTATCGCATTTTGGTAAAAAAGATCAGTTGTCACATGGTTTTACTTCTGATTTTGTGTGGGCAAGAAATCAAAACATACGGTGGTGTTTAATCTGATTAAAGTAAATAAGTCGGCAGGACTTTGAAAAATGGGCTGAAGACATTGAACAAACAGCGTGGGCTGAATGATCCTAACTTTTTCCATCGGCTTAAGCAATGTGTCAACATGCAATGTTTTTCTTTGGAAAGCTGGTATGCAGTGTTCAAGTCGTAAAAGAGACATAGAATCCTTATGGATCCTCCGAATTGGCTCTGCTCGCTGATTCTTTCTATTTTCTTTATTTATCTCCTGTGCCTTTAAAACCCGACATTGTTTCTAACTGCCACACGGAATACTGCACCCAGGTACATTCTACTAGATTTAACTCAATTTACCTGTAGATCCAAACCACATATGCCATACTAAGGCTATCGTCTCTGGCGATGGTTAGAAATTAAAACGATTAAAAATGATTACAAAACCAACTAGTTTAAGCTGCAGCTTAGCAAGAAATACATAATAAATAAACCAAAACTAAAATCGAGACTAAACTCAAAAGAGTTGCACTACATAAAAGAAAGGGCAAACTACACAACTATTTGCAAGCAATGGATGTAATTAGTTTGGTTAAAATTCATCTAGTTTTGTTAGAATCATAAACTCATAACCAGACTCACGAGGGCAGAGTTTGTGGAGACGTCTTGAAACAGTCTTTTTAGATTCCACACTGAAGCCTTTGTATCTAATGAAAGGCAACGTTTCCACTTTAGAAGACCCTTGAATAGACAATGTTCTATCGAAGCAGCACAACCAGTGTTTACAGAAGACTTTCAGCGTAAAGAGACTTAGGACTACTGATGGAAAGCTCTTAGGATGCGTCCGAGTCATGCCGACCACTGCAGTTAGTAGCAAGGACGGGAGAATACTGCTGCTACTACTGTCATATGATACCCCCACTACTTGGTGACGTCAAGCCATCAAGTAAACATCGATGTCAGAGAAATATCAATCACGTGTGCATCAACCGACCCGGACTCATTCATTTCAGAAGTCGGTGGGAGGGAAAACATAGTTCTTCATAACAGTTATACACCATTGCTATATCATTAGTTCTGATAGTGCCACCACTGACGCACACAAGAGATATAATAGCTTGCTCACGAGCTGGTCGGGCAAACCCCCCCTTCTTTTCTCTGTACTATTGAATACACATGACAGGTAACATAGTACAAACCAGTGAGGGTAGATCACTGTGCACACTAGTTGTTTCTGGTCCGTGAACCTTGGCTCTCTAGAAGACGGTATAAATTAGGATTGTTGGGTGACCCCATTCTAAGGAAAATAACCCGGTAAAGTAGATCCAGTTAGTAAAAACTGTGTTTATTGTCTAGAGTGCGTGACCTTTGCTTACAAGTACACAATATAATCAGAAATACCTAAGGCGAGATGACAACGCTGGAAGCAAATGGTGGTAATGATAAGCAGAGATGGGGGTGGGGGTGGTGGTGGTGGTGGTGGTTGCAGTAGTAGCTTTTTATGTCTGATATACCAATGATACTTTCGTTTTGTGGGATCTGTTTTGATCCAGCGTGGAGGAAAACACTTCATTCATCGTTGTTGATAGCGATCAATCAGTCTTTGTCTAAAAATAGCAACAAACTCTTTCAGATTTCCAACATTTTGATTTGACCGGACATACCCATAGCCATATTTGAAAATAAAAGGAAAATGTGTATTAATTTTGTGTCTCCAAGGTTTTCTTTACCTTAACATCTTAAAGCATCCTATAAGATTTGAAAGCTAGTCTGTGTTCTTCCTTATTTAACATTTTAAAACAGTACTAAGCACACATTACAGCAGAATCAATTGAAAGAGGATATCTATTTGCTTTGCCGTAGATAAGAACGTTTATTTAATGTTCGTTATCTACTTCTAAAACTTGCTTCCAGCCACACATATGCACTTACTCATGTTGTGTAGCATTTGCATCCAAGAAAGAGAAAAGAGAGAGAGAGAGAGAGAGAGAGAGAGAGAGAGAGAGAGAGAGAAAAGAGAGACTAGACAGAGATAGAGACAGAGATAGAGACAGAGACAGGTAGACAGATAGACAGACAGATAGACAGATAGTGATGCTGCTTTCCTCCTGCCACAATATCATAATGAACGAAATGGGCTAACGCGTTAAGAAACACGCGCTATTGTATTCCCTCACATAATTACAAGTCTGCCTTTATTTGTTCCAACAGTGTTATTGGAATTTCCAAGGATGGACGTGACTGTTGCCCTTGATGCAGTTTGAGATGACCCCTGATGGTTTTACCGCTGGCCATGACGTGCAGCGGAAGAAGAAGCCACGCATGGTCAGTTACTTAAGCCAATATTGTCCTTGATACGTTGCCTACGCCTCAGAATCAAATCAGGGCGTGGGTGACTGATAAGCAAAAAGATCTGCGTAGATAAGCAATAGTATGAAGAAGAGGACGAGGAAGAAGAAGAAGAAGAAGAAGTAGAAGAAGAAAACCACAGAATTGAAACATGCAAAGAGAATCGAAGAAACAAGAACAGAAATGAAAGAAGAAGAAGAAGAAGAATGTAAAGAAAAGCATAGAAGACGAATGCAAAGAAGAAGAATGCAAAGGAGAAGAAGAAGAATGCAAAGAAAGAAGTATGCAAAGAAGAAGAGGAAGAAAGAGGAGAGAGAAAGAAGAACAATAGATGGAGGAGGATGAGAAGAGAAGAAGGAGAGGAGAAGTGTAGGAAGGAGAGGATAGAGGAGAAAGGAAGAAGAAGAAGAAGAATATGCTGAGGATAGAATGAAGAAAGAGAAGCAGTAAAGTAGATAGAGAGCAAGCAGAGAGCAACAGAGTGATAAAGCACACACGAGCAGCAGTAGTAGTAGTGATAAGCAGCAGCAGAGCAGCAAGCAGCAGAAAAGCAGCAGCAGAAGCAGCAGAGTAGTAGCTAGTAAGTAGTAGCTAGCAGTAGTAGTAGTAGTAAGCGATAACAGCAGCTGTTGCAACAGTAAAAGCAACAACAATGTACGTCAGCACTGCATGGCAGCCGACACAGCCAGCAGCAGCACAGTAGTATATATGTATGTAGTAGTATAGTAGGTAACTTATGCTGTTGACGTAAAATTGCCGTAACATTGTACATATGTACACTAGCTTACTTGCTGGCAATGCCGACCTAGGCTAGCAGCACACGACTAAAAGTTGTGTACGTATGGATTGGCTCACTCATAATATGTACATACATTTGTACACACCACACACACCCACAACACACACACACACGCAGCACGCACGCACACACACACACACACACACACACACACACACACACACACACACACACACACACACACACACACACACACACACACACACAACACCACCCCCCCCCACACCACACCCACACACACACCACTACACCACCACACACACACCCACCACACACACACACACACACACACACCAGCATATGCTGTTGTTCTCGCTTCATCGTAAAGCTTGCACAGCGTGTTGACAGCAGAGAGTGTGTGGCTGTGAGGACCTTGCAGACCTGCAAGGTTAATCCTGTTATGCCTGCATGGGGTGGGAGCGCTCTTGCTGTGGTGAAGGAGTGTCTGTTGTGTGACAAGGTGACACCACTGGCATCAGAACCAGCTCTAACCTGATTAAAGCCTGTTCAGGAGCGGATCACGCACAGGATGGGGGGAGGGTAGAAAACAAGACATTTCATTTCATTTCGTTTTACCACTTTTCAGTCACGAGATTTCTCTGCGTGAAATTCGGGCTGCTCTCCCTGGGGAGAGCGCGTCGCCACAAGAGCAGCGCCACCTTCTGTTGTTGTTGTTGTTGTCTGCAACTGTATTTGTTTCCCTATCAGAGTGGCTTTTTTCTAAGAATTTTAGCCAAGGACAACTCTCTTGTTGCCGTGGGTTCTTTTACGTGCGCTGAATAATTTTGTGTAACACTCGGGACCTCGGTTTATCGTCTCATTCGAAAGACTAGCGCCCAGACCACAACTCATGGTCTAATGGATGGGGGAAAAGTTTCGGGCCCAAACGGGATTCGAACCACCGCACATTTCTGACCCGGACTTTGCGCATTCTAGACAGGCGCGTTACCTCTAGACCACCGATCCACAGTCATGGCTGATTGGGGTTAATCTCATTCCTGTGCTGTTTGTTTTTGGGACAGGTTGGAATTCACTTCTCTCTTTGCTGTCAATGGCTTCAATGTCCCCCAGGACACAGTGGGGCAGAGGATTAGAATCTCCCCGTCTCTGTCTTTCTCTGTCTCCCACTTTTTCTGTTACTATCTGTCTAGTGTTCTATCTCTCTGTGTGTCTCTTTGTGTATCAGTATCTTCTCTTTCTCTGAGTCTCTATATCTGCATATGTCTGTCTGTGTGTCTGTGTGTCTGTGAGTCTGTGTATCTGTGTATCTGTGTGTCTGTCTCTGTCTTTCTCTGTCTCTCTGTCTCTGCCTCTCTGTCTCTGACTCTGTGACTTTCTTTTTCTCACATGTTGCAGGCTGGTGGAATCCAGCCGAGAGAATCGACCGGATCGATCGTTTCATGTCAATGAAGGACCAGGCATGCAATCAGTCCAGAGAAATCATAGTAGTGGGAGACACGAATATATATTTCTTAAAAGATAGCTATAGCTGAAACCTAAGTTATAAATTCTATGGGCAGATACTTTTTATATTATAAACGTACAAAAGTAACCAATGTTTCTAAAAATTAACAGATCACTTACATGTTACTGATCCTAAAATATCATAGAAGCAGCTGTCCCCGAGTGTGGTTGCAGGAATCGTTTTCCTATTTGCTTTTACATGGTCAAAGAAAGGTGTATAAAGTCCAAAACCAAATACCCCCCCAAAAAAAAACCACCCCAAAACCCCACCAAAATATGTAAAAAAGAAATTTTGTAAAATTTGATTGCGAAAAAATATTTACTATCTTCTACATTTTCCGCTCAGCAGTATCTATCAATATACAGATCCTGAACAGGTATTAGAAATTTGATGCAGCATCTTCTCTATCATATATATAATAAACCCTACTCCTCTACAAACCAGAAGAGCTAGATATTGAATAAAACTGACAGATGAAATACAAAATGCTATCTCTCACAGACAAACATGACTGCCGTGAAAACTACAAACAAGTAAAGAAATAAAGTAACTTTTCTGATACCCTCTGAAAAAAATGTCGTCAGCTACTAAATGAAAAGAACAATGGTGGAACTACTTGTACCTATACACCAGTTAACAAATACAAAAGTAAATTGGTCAAGAAATAACAGAGGACATATCAATAGATAACTAAAACTACCCTTTTCAACTGTGGCTAAACACATAATATTAACTGATGATTTAGAAACCAATGAATTGCACGAATTACCAGAATACTGCCTTTAAAAAAGAAGAAAAACAAAAATTCGCTCTTTGGTAGACGTGCATCCAATACAGTCACAGTAAGGGTGTCTTTGTTGCCTTCAGACAACTAAAGCAAGCTGGCACTCGTGGCACTGATGGTAACATTCTGAAACTCTCTGCACAAGCTAAAGCAGAAACGCTGTGTACAATCTTTGTCACGATAAACAATACTTTCCTAATACCTTACAGCAAGCAACTCCCCCCCCCCCCCCCAAACTCCATTGCAATAATCAGGCAATATTTAAAGGCTAGTAGCAAATTGTGGTTTTCTCTCCATTGCAGATTTAATCAGTGTAATTCCTAATGGAACAAATGATGGGTCTGACGGTCAGAGCTCTCCTGTGATTCTCTGACATGATTATTCCTCAAAAGGCTGTGAGAGGACACAGCAGATCAGTTAACCGCTTTAATGGTTATGGCCGACAGGTTAATGAGAGGCAGCAGATTTCTGATGAATATCATTAGAAGCTATTAGGCAGGGCGTTTCGTAAAGGGAACAATATTAAGAAGCTTGTCTTTTTCTTTAGGTATACAGTTAAGGGTAGATAACATTATGCTCTGCATGCCTGTACGTTAGATAGAATTGTTTAATAGTAAAGAAAAGAAAATGTATTTTTTGGCCTGCAACATTTGAGATAAATAAGAAATATAAATATATCAATTGAAAATAAAGCAGGAAACAAGCACAGAATAAATATGTAGAGAATAAGTAGATGAATGAATAAATAAAGTGAAGCAGTAATCAAATAAATAAACAATAAAACAGACAAAAACTTTTCTTGTTGTGTTTCAGATGGAAAATGTTTTATCAGATCATGCAGGCGGTTTCTGTGAACATTTATTTTATGGTTCTTTTATTTGAACGAACATCACATCTCTTCTTCTTCTTCTTCTTCCTCTTGTTGCTCTTCTCTTGGAATTTTCTTGAATAATGCACCGCAGACGTATTATCGCAAGCATGTGGAGTTTTGCATGCTGGAAGAAAATACAGAGGTCTAGCTTGCAGAGAAGAACAGCAGTGACAAGAACAATACATCTGTAGTGGCACAGCTTACGCACTAGATGTTCTTATAATTATTGTTTCTGTATGTTATGGGTTATCTTATACTAGAAGAGTTTTTGTTCACATGAATGTGTAATGAGAAAGATATGTTTTAAAAAACATTTTCTTATGTTTCTTTTTCTTCGTAATGGAACGCTCAGACAACACCTATTGTCTGTAATATAAACGAAAATGCCGTGGACTGCAGTTAAACGCCTGACAAGTCAAGCCCAGCGCATCCCGCATGGGCGTGTGGGAGAATCGTTATATTCTAAGTATTTCTGTGAAAAGGGCAGGAGAATGGACCAAGAAGGTAGAAAATAGAGGAGAAGGAGGTTAAAGGAAGAAAATGAACAATGTAGAAACAAAGAGATTGATAGAAAAGAAGGAAATACTAGCACAACATTTCCAGGCGGTAAGGACACTATTTGTAATGACAGGACCCCGGCATCCCCACCGCAGACTTTCTTGATTAAAGAAAATAATGACAGCTTAATCGACTAATAAAATGGAGATTTATCTTGTTTCCGAGTACATGCCGCTTTAACATGACGCCTTTCAGTTTTCCTGTCTGTGCATTGTCTTTTTCCTCGTCATATTGGTCCCTCTCTTGTAACATCTTGTTATGCTTTGTTATGTCTACAAGGCCAAATGATTCAGGAACAATGCCGAAAAATGCGTTGAGGGCATAATGATCCTCAATTTGACTACATTAAAGGTAATACTCGAAGATTTATCAAATAGGTTGACAACAGAATGAAAAAGAACAGGAAACAAGAAGATTTGAATGTCATAATGACTTAATGCTCGTGAATTTCATTTTTGAATTTTACAATGCCTTTGAAATAAAAGAAAAAACTTTCAATGTGCCTCACTCATACCCTTATTTACAAGACCGTATTTCAGTGTGTGTATTTGTGTGTTTGTGCGTGTGTGTGTGTGTGTGTGTGTATGTGCGCGCGCGCGCGCACGCGTAAGTGGGCACTTGCATCCGTGTGCGCGCACACACACCTGTCTGTCTTTGTGGCTGTCTGTCCGTCTTTTCTCTCTCATTGTCTCTCTGTCTCTCTCACAGTCTCTTTCTATAATGAGAACCACAAGATAATTAAGTGAAAACTGAGAGGCGATATTCCACAGTAATTTCGTGTTGGAAACGGAGTCGTTTAAATGAGATGACATTTGGGGGGGGGGGGGGGGGGGGGAGGGTAGTTGATGATTGTCTTTTTCAGGAGCAATTTGATTCCTCCTGTCAGAGTGCCTTTCAGCCATTCGTGATGGTGCCTGGCACGATTCCAAGAAGTGACGAATCAGGATAGCCCAGCTCACGGCTTGGCAAACATGTTTGTTGCTGTGTTTGGTTAGGGATCATCTTGGGATTTGCTTATTTTTGCTGGTGTGTTTGATGTTCTGTTCTTTTCGGCTTTGGCACGTTCTGAAACAATGCAGAGAAACGCATGACACGTTTTGTTTTGAAACGAGCATGTTTAAATAAACATACTGACTCAGTTTTCATGGTCACATTAAGATAGATACATACATACATATAACATAAAGACATAATAGACAAAAGATAGAAAAGTGATATGATAATAAATATAATACAACAAACAACAACACAATGATAAATAACAAAGAGACAGAGAAGAAGAAGAGATAGAAGAGACAAGATAGAGAGCGGGGAGAGAGAAGAGGAGAGAGAGAGAGCAGCAGAGAGAGAGAGAAACAGACAACAAAGTTTATGGATCACAAAAAACAGCAAAGACCACAAAATGAGGAAAAAGACATAAGGAGGAGAAGAGAGAAAGAGAAACGAAAGAGAAAAGAAGAGAGGGATAGAAAGAGGAGAATAGACAGAATCAGAAGGTGGGAGAAATTTTATGTGTAAAAGTTTTTGTACTCAATTAAGATCAATGACCAGTGCCAATCCTAGAGATGACAACAAAAAGTACAGCAGAACAAGAGATAAGAATCTAGCACAAATTCCCGGCTGGATACTATTTCATTTGTCTAGTTACAAGTCCCAATTAGCTCAATCAAGTCCAGTCCTGTTCCATCTATAGTTCGTCATTCCAATCCAGTCCAGTTCCAGCCCCATCCCATCTATGCACAATTCCATTCCAATCAGTCTCAATCTGGTCCCAAT
>CM054134.1:38579997-38594997 GCA_028751875.1 Rapana venosa | reverse complement strand
CTCTCTCCCTCATGTCTTCGAGTCTGTTATCGGTTCCTACACTCTGCTAACGTATGGATGTTTCTGCTTCGTTCCTGGGTGACGTGAATGTTTTCCCCTAAAAGTGGTTAAGGGGAAAACTGCTCATATCTAGTACTATCACTTTGACCCCAGAACGACATTCATTATTGCCCTTTTTGTCACTTCCCTCTAATACCTTTTTTTGGGTTCCATCTTTGGCCATTTTTAGGGCGCCAATTCCCATACTCCTCATGTCGGCTCCACACACTATTGCCACCAGTCTTGATCTGTTGCGCTTCTCTGGGCTAGCACCCTACAGGGAACTATTACTGTTGGATTGCTGGAATGCCACCCACCACAAATGGCCTCTCACTGCTGTTAACGCACCCTCGTAATGTGAACTACTGCCTCGCTGGGTCCGGAGCACTCGCCCACACACTATATTTTACGAGGCCTTTAAACAAGTACATTTCTAAATATAGTAGGGAACCTTTTTGACGTCCTCCTAAATCTGTCTTTCCTGGTCTGTCTATCTGTCGATGTCCGTAAATTCCTTAAAGAAAACGAAACTAGGACGGTTCTTATTGGAAAAAAGCGCATATGTTACAGATGGACAGTCCCATTTCTCTGCGTGTTGGTTTGTTTTTCTTGCGTAGAAAGGTTTGTTTGTTATGTTGCTTATATTGTCGACTGACGTTGTGTGCATTGTTCCTTTGGCTTGATTTGTTTTGTTTTGAAGTGATGCAAATTTATGCCAAAAGCTCGATGCTTTGCTGACTATATGGGCTTGACTCTTTTATGTTGATCTTTTTGATCAGACGGCATTTCTTCTTCTTGTGTGCAAACTAGAAAACGATTTTTATGATTGAAAATATTCTATTCCAGAGAGAGAGGAGAGGAGAGAGAGAGAGAGAGAGAGAGAGAGAGAAGAGAGAGAGAGAGAGAGAGAGAGAGAGAGAGAGAGAGAGAGAGAGAGAGAGAGAGAGAGAGAGAGAGAGAGAGAGAGAGAGAGAGAGAGAGAGAGAGAAGAGAGAGAGAAAGAGACAGACAGACAGAGAGTCAGAGACACAGAGAGACAGAGAGAGACAGAGACAGAGACAGACAAAGAGAGAGAGAGAGAGGGACACCCACCCACCCACACCCACTCCCTCTCTCTCTCTCTCCACAACACACACACACACACACACACACACACCCCACACACACACACACACACACACACACACACACACACACACACACACACACACACACACACACACAACACACACACACACACACACACACACACACACCACACACACACACACACACACACACACACACACACACACACACACACACACACACACACACACACACACACACGAGAACAGTTCAAGAAGAAAGAAAAAACAATCCTAACTCATTTCTGAACACAGATTTATTTTGAGACCCAGGCCACAAGAAAAGACCTTTAATGTAAACTGCATCTATCACAAACACCTCTGACGAGTCTGAAAGCGTGGAAAAGAATTTCAATGAGAGTCTGACATCATAAAAATGACAACTAAGAAGACTTGAAAGTCAATTTTGAAAATGATACGTTAATTGGGAAGACATGGAAGGAGGTCGTTTTCGACAGAGGTTATTTTTTCGATGAGGCTCTTAAAGCATTTATGGGTTGGGTGTGTGTCGTGGTTTCTATTGTTAGTTTTATTTTTGATCTTTTGATTGGTGTGTGTGTGTGTGTGTGTGTGTGCGTGTGCGTGTGCGTGTGTGTACGTGTGCGTGTGTGTTTGTGCGCACGAGTGTGTATCTGTGCGTGCGAATGTGCGTGAGTGTGTGCGCGCGCACGCGTGCAAGCGTATGTGTGCACACGTGCGCTTACGTGAGAAAGGGAGACAGAAAAGGACGAGTGATGGCGTGTTTCCCAAATTCTTCTATATTTTCCTTTTGTTCATTGTACACTAAGTGCCTGGCGACCCCACTGTTAATAAACTAAGTCTCTGAATTCCCTCTGGAAAGGTCTACAGTCTGGTCTATCCCAATTTTAACAGACTAAGTCTGTGCAATCCCTCTGGAAAGGTCTACATTCATTTTGTACAGACTCACCTTCAATAGACTATGGCTGTGGAATTCTTCTGGGAAGGCCTATAGTCTGTGCTTCAGACATTGCTGGGTGATAAGGAGTCTGCCACTGTGTGATAGTCTATTCCGTCATCACACTGACATACAGTCTGCCACTGTGGGACAGTCTATTCCGTCATCACACTGACATACAGTCTGCCACTGTGGGACAGTCTATTCCGTCATCACACTGACATACAGTCTGCCACTGTGTGACAGTCTATTCCCTCATCACACTGACACACAGTCTGCCACTGTGTGACAGTCTATTCCGTCATCACACTGACACACAGTCTGCCACTGTGTGACAGTCTATTCCGTCATCACACCGACATACAGTCTGCCACTGTGTGACAGTCTATTCCGTCATCACACCGACATACAGTCTGCCACTGTGTGACAGTCTATTCCGTCATCACACTGACATACAGTCTGCCACTGTGTGACAGTCTATTCCGTCATCACACCGACATACAGTCTGCCACTGTGTGACAGTCTATTCCGTCATCACACCGACACACAGTCTGCCACTGTGTGACAGTCTATTCCGTCATCACACTGACACACAGTCTGCCACTGTGTGACAGTCTATTCCGTCATCACACCGACATACAGTCTGCCACTGTGTGACAGTCTATTCCGTCATCACACTGACACACAGTCTGCCACTGTGTGACAGTCTATTCCGTCATCACACCGACATACAGTCTGCCACTGTGTGACAGTCTATTCCGTCATCACACCGACATACAGTCTGCCACTGTGTGACAGTCTATTCCGTCATCACACCGACATACAGTCTGCCACTGTGTGACAGTCTATTCCGTCATCACACCGACATTCATCACTGGGTGATGAAGAGTCTGTCAGTCATTCTATTCGTCATCACACCGACATTCATCACTGGGTGATGAAGAGTCTGTCAGTCATTCCATTCCGTTATCACACCGACATACATCACTGGGTGATGAAGAGTCTGTCAGTCAGTCTATTCCGTTATCACACCGACATACATCACTGGGTGATGAAGAGTTCTGTCAGTCAGTCCATTCCGTTATCACACCGACATACATCACTGGGTGACGAAGAGTCTGTCAGTCAATCCATTCCGTTATTATCACACCGACATACATCACTGGGTGACGAAGAGTCTGTCAGTCATTCCATTCTGTTATCACACCGACATTCATCACTGAGTGATGAAGAGTCTGTCAGTCATTCCATTCCGTTATCACACCGACATACATCACTGGGTGATGAAGAGTCTGTCAGTCAGTCTATTCCGTTATCACACCGACATACATCACTGGGTGATGAAGAGTCTGTCAGTCAGTCCATTCCGTTATCACACCGACATACATCACTGGGTGACGAAGAGTCTGTCAGTCAATCCATTCCGTTATTATCACACCGACATACATCACTGTGTGATGAAGAGTCTGTCAGTCAATCCATTCCGTTATCACACCGACATACATCACTGGGTGATGAAGAGTCTGTCAGTCAGTCCATTCCGTTATTATCACACCGACATACATCACTGGGTGATGAAGAGTCTGTCAGTCAATCCATTCCCTCATCGCACTGACACAGGGTTCCCCTAAAACTTTCTCTCTCACCACTTAACTTACTCTCAGCACCCAATTGTCTACACACGAACCTCTGCATACATTAGCGCTTGCATGAGCGCATAGGTATTCGTATGCATATGCTAATTTGTATGAACGCGCACACACACGCACACACACACACACACACACATATATATATATATACATAATACATACATACATACATACATACATACATACATACATACATACATACATACATACATACATAGAGACAGACACACACACACAGAGGCACAGAGAACAAGAAAGAAACAGCAGAGTTAAGCATACAAACCCCATTGTTTGGATTTCAGATAAGCAAGTGTGTACATGGAGAGCGATGGTCTCCGTCAGGCCTTTACTTGCTCACCAGACAAAACCTGAGAGAAAAACATCAATGCGGGGCCTGGACTACTCCCCAGGAAGTTAAAGAAGAAGAGAAAGAAAGAGTGACACTCAGGAAATCACCCCTCACCCCCTCCCCAACCCCCCTCCCCAACCCCCAACCCCTCTCCTTCCCCCCGCCCCTCCCACAAGAAGAAAAGACAAAAAAACCACGCCGCAGATAGTCGGCACAAGATTGCACATTCCAGACATACACATCAGGTTTTTGTATGTGTATACCTATAACATTTTCAGTCACCACAGATTTCTTTGCGTGAAATTCGGGCTGCTGTCCATGAGGGAGAGCACGTCGCCACAAGAGCAGTGCCACCCATTATCTTTTTATTATTGTTTTTAGTTTCCTGTCTGCATATCTATCTATCTATCTATCTATCTATCTATCTATCTATCTATCTATCTATCTATCTATCTATCTATCTATCTATCTATCTATCTATCTATCTATCTATCTATCTATCTATCTATATATATATTATATATATATATATATATATATATATATATATATATATATATATATATATATATATATATATATATATATATATATATATATGTATGTATGTCTTCCTGTAGGAGTGATTTTTCTCTGCACAATTTATCCAGAAATAATCCTCTTATCACTGTAGCTTCTTTACGAATGCTGAATAGGTGTTGCACACGGGACCTCGTTTTATCATCTCATTCAAAGGACTAGCCACCCAGAACGTCACTTAAAGTCTACAAGGATGGGGGAAAAGGTAAAGGTAAAGGTGTCTCATAAGCTCTGCCGTCGTTGGGGAGCGAGATGTCAGAGATCTCAGCTTGTCCAGGAGCCAGCATCTTGAAGGCAGCGCGCATCTCATCTCCTTTGCTGCTTTACCTTCCCTGACCCTAAATAGGGCAGGTACCCATTTACAGCTGGGTGAACTGGGGGACTATATACTGAAGCTAAGGCACGCAAACAGTCACTCAACCAGTTGGTGACCACGCTTTGTTCTGCTTTAACCTTAGCGTGGGGAAAGTGAGTGCCTTAACCTTAGCGTGGGGAAAGTGAGTGCTTTCACTTAGCGTGGGGAAAGTGAGTGCTTTAACCTTAGCGTGGGGAAAGTGAGTGCTTTAACCTTAGCGTGGGGGGAAAGTGAGTGCTTTAACCTTAGCGTGGGGGAAAGTGAGTGCTTTATCTTTAACGTGGGCAAAGTGAGTGCTTTAACCTTAACCTGGGGAAAGTGAGTGCTTTAACCTTAACCTGGAGAAAGAGAGTGCTTTAACCTTAACCTGGGGAAAGTGAGTGCTTTATCTTTAACGTGGGCAAAGTGAGTGCTTTAACCTTAATCTGGAGAAAGGGAGTGCTTTAACCTTAGCGTGGTGAAAGTGAGTGCTTTAAACCTTAGCGTGGCGAAAGTGAGTGCTCTGGCCACTGAGCTAAAACCACCAGATCCCATTCAAAAAGTCTGGTGACTGGAGAGAAAAGGCTCAGTCTCAAACAGGAATGCATCCCACACTTCTTGCTTTCAAGGCAGGTGCTTTGCCTCTGGATCACCGATCCACTAGAGAAAACATAAAGACAGGTTAGGGGAGGGTGGGGTGTGTGTGTGTGTGTGTGCAAAAAGTCGATTCTTGCCTCACTTCACTAACTCTCATTGATCACTGTTTGTTTGCAGACAAGTGAACAGGACCAGAGTAGGACAAAGCAGCTGTTGCTGTGGCGGGAATATTGATGACTCTCTGAATAAAGGGTCTAACTCATTTGCACCATCTTCTATTAATCAGAATGAAGGTGTCTTTCCTTATTCAAAGCGCGCGCGCGCGCGCGTCAGCGTGAGTATGTGTGCACGTGTGCTTGGTGGCAATGAACTTTCATAGCTTATTGTTGTGTTGTCTATGCGTAGTGACACTTAATATGTGCATCATGTGTGCCTTAAATTCGTGTAATAGGAATCGATAGCACATACTTGTAATAAAGAGTGCTATACGCACAATAGATGCTGCACACGTGTGTGTCGTGGGTGTCGCAAATGTATATGTGTGTGTGTGTGTACGTGTGATTGTGTTGTGTGCCTGCATGTGTGTGTAGTGCATCGTATGTGATGTGAATGGTGTAACGCTATGATGTGTACACGTGTTATGTGTGTGTGGTGGTTGTAAGTGTTGTGGTGGTGTGTGTGTGTGTGTTGCATGTGTGTGTCATGAGATATTGTCATGTGACGTCATGTTTGTGATATTAACGTTGATGAGTGATGTTATGTGTGTGATGTGAATCACCATAATGATTACTCATATTATAATATATATATATATATATATATATATATATATATATATATAATTTTTTACTAATAATATATGTATGTTTGCGTGTGTGCATGTGCGTGCAGGAGTAAGTGTGTGTGTGTGTGTGTGTGTGTGTGTGTGTGTGTGTGTTTGCATGCGCGGCCCTTGACCACACGCTGGGTGGTGTGCACTTCATTAGGCTAATGGGCCAAACAGGAGGCAGATAGAGCATGTGTCACACCAACCATCACTCAGAAGTTTGTCGTCTGAAAAAAAAGAACTGACTGAACACTTCGTGTGCAGCAAACCAATGTCTAGTATATTATTGTTTTTTTTTTCTTCTCTCTCTCTCTCTCTGTAATTAAAGGAGAGTTTCTGTCAAGCTGATACCATTTTGTTCATTCGTATTGTCTGTCTGTCTGTCTGATCTGTCTTCTGCTTTTCTTTGTCTGTCTTTTTTTGTCGATTTCTTTTGCTTCCGTCCCCTCTTTATCTCTCTTCCTCTCTCCTCTCTCTCCCCTCTCTCTCTCTCTCTCTCTCTCTCTCTCTCTCTCTCTCTCCCCTCTCTCCTCCCTCCTCCTCTCTGGCTCTTGTTCCCACCACCCTCTCTCTCTGCTTCTTCTCTGTGTCTTTCTTCCTTCCTTTCTTCTTCCTTCCTGCCTTCTTCTCTCTTTCTTTCTTTTTTCTTTCTTTCTTTTTCTTTCTTTCTTTCTTTTTTTTTCTTTCTTTCTTTCTTTCTTCTGTCTGTCTTTCTTTCTTTCTTTCTGTCTGTCTGTCTTTCTTTCTTTCTTTTAGCTTATACAAATTCATTCATTCGTTCATTCATTCATTTCTTCCTTCCTTCATTCATTCATTCAATTTTCTCTCTCTCTCCCTCTCTCTTTCTCTCTGTGTCTGTGTCTGTCTGTCTGTCTGTCTGTCTCTTTATCTTTCCCTCTCCGTTTTGTTTTGTTTTGTTTTGGGGGCGTGTAGCAAATGAACAATACAGGAAGCGGGCCTAACCCATAATCTTGTTTGTTTACAGACGGAGTGACAGACATGGCAAGAAGTTATAATCTTCCTCGCTTTTCTAGGGATGCAGCTAGCTCTATGCTCTAGCAAGTTATGGTGACCCCTTGGAGGGAAACGCCTGTCTCGCATATGAGAAGATTGTTACACCCACGCCCCTACTCCCGCAGTCCACACACAACACACACACACACACACACACACACACACACACCACACACACACACACACACACACACACACACACACACACACACACACACACACACACACACACACACACACAACACACCACATCACACACACACAACACACACATACTAACAACATCATTCACACGTACCGCACACACACATTGTGAAAGACGTAAAATTGAAGAACACACACACACGCACTCACAAGCCCTAACACATTCACATATCAGACACGCACACACACAGACAAAGACACACACACACACACCACGTGCGCGCTGCGCTCGTGATGCATGCAGGCATGGATAGAGAGAAAGTATTCTTTCTAAACACAGATTTCTTTAAAAAAAACCCTCAAAACAAAACAAACAACACACACAGGGTAAGCAAAGAAACAGAAAAAAACAAATAAACGTAGAAACAAAACAACAACCAACCATCAAAACTTAACTTGAAGAAAGGAAAAAAACTATGAAATAAAAACAAACGTTAGTCATCAAAGACCCGACAAAGTTCCATCAGAAGCAAAGACCAAATCTTCAAACACAACAAATAACAACAACACCGCACCAACACACACACACACACACACACACACACACACACACACACACACACACACACACACACACACACACACACACACACACACACACCGCACACACACACACACACAACACACACACACACACACACACACACACACACACACACACACACACACACACACACACACACCACACACACCACACAACAACACACACACACACACACACACACACACACACACACACACACACACACACACACACCACACACACACACCACGTACACTCGCGCACACCACACCACACTACAACACACACCAACTCACACACACATAAGTGCTTATTCCATTATCCTCGATATAAAAGAATAAAAAAAAACCCCACGCACCCCCCCCCCCCCCCCCACACACAGACACACACACAAACATACAGACGCACACACACACAAACACAGACACAGACACAGACACACACTCACACAAGCACACACCAACACATACAGCTAGTAGCAAGTAGAACAACAATACCAGGAATAAACCAAACTGAACAAAACATCACACAAAAAGGCCCTAGCCACATCGCTGAAAGCACAGTACACAGACCCTAACTAAGGATGTGGGGGGAGGACCTGTTTGAAGATCGTGATTCGGGTCGGTAGCTATGCTGCTTTTCACTTTGTGGCTATTGCCGTTTTCACACAAACTCGTACATACGCACACAAAGGAATGCAGACACGCATGCGCAGTCACACAGATACATGCACAATTATTGCACCCCATAATGTACACATGCACACTAACACACATGCAAACATACGCAAACACCCCCTCCCCTATATACACGCATAAATGTGTGTGTGCGCGCGCGCGCACACACACACACACACACAAATATACGTGCGCACGTGGGCTCACGCGTGTATGCATGCTTGTTCGTCCAGACACACATAGATACACGCACTGTCTAATATCACTTTTATAATAATAATAATAATAATATGATAATAATGATAATAAATGGAATTTATCTAGCGCTATATCTTGCACAGACAAATCAAAGCGCTTGCACTCAACTCATTCTTACACAGTCATGCAACCAACACCAAGTAATAGTTCTAACAAGTCCAAATGTACACACACACACACACACACGAGTATGTAAACAGACGTCAAATTGAAGACCAACCAACCAACCAACCAACCAACCTACTGAGAGAGATAGAGAGAGGATGGAAAGGAAGAAAGGGAAGGGAAATGAAAGGAAGAAAGGAAGGAAAGAAAACAGAAGATAAATCAGACATAAAAAAAATATATAAAGAAAGTAAAAAGTAAAAGAAAGCAAGAAAGAACAAAAAAGCTAAGTGTATCTTCAAGAACGACCGCTAAAACAGCAAAAACAGAAAAAGAAAAGTAATTTTCTGGAATCATCCAACTCTCAGCACTGCATTTTGTTTGTGTTGTTTATTTGTAAATGCATCTCCATCCTTGAAGCGAAGAGGTCCCCAAAATAGATGTGTAGGGAAGTATGAGGTGTTTGAAGATGGGTGTTGCTGATTGATAGGCGGGCTGATGTTGACTTTGTTGTCCTCATCGTTTTCATACACCGCTTACACCGTGTCTACACAGCTCCTTTTGCCTGATAGGGGGAGAGGATAGGCGTACACACACACAGAGCGGAATGATTAAAGGGATTTATTGAGAGCGATTCTAAACAGTGACAGAAGAAAAAAAGAAGAAAAATTGAAGATGATACCCATATTTATTGATTTTCGTTGATTATGGCTCATACATGTACTTAGGCAAGCCGCACGTGCATGACAGACATCTCAAACAACTAGCAACCACAATCTATTACCTCGAAAAAAAGAATAGAATAAATAAAAAAAAATTAAAAAAAATCAAGAAATATACACACGCGCATAATTTTGTGGGCCAGTGTTAGTGTAAATGTTAGTGATAGTGTTAGTGTTAGTGATAGTGTTAGTGTTAGAGTGTGTCTATGTGTGTGCGAGCGTGCGTGCGTGTGTGTGTGTATGTGTGTGTGTGTGTAATTGGGAGGCGGGAGGATGACAAAGAAGCCACTGCCTGCAATATTGAGCGAGAGGCATTGATCTGAAATGGAGCACTCCTGGCGTTGGCAAACTTCAGACACAAGGTCGCTGTGGAGTTTTCATCTATTACCGGCTGTTTCTCTCTGCCATCCTTCCCCTCACACACACACTCGCACGCGCACCACACACACACACACACACACACACACACACACACACACACACACACACACCACACACACACACACACACACACACACACACACACACACACACACACCACACACACACGCACCACACACACACACACACACACACACACAACACCACACATTACTCTCGAAATAAAAGAATGAAATACATAAAAATAAATACACACACACACACACACACAAACGTATTTGCGCGTAGGCGCATGTACACATTCACACATACACTCACACACATGTATGCACACACGGGCACACAAACACATACGCAAACACAGCCGTAAGATAAACACACACACACACACCACACACACACACACACACACACACACACACACACACACACACACACACACACACACACACACACACACACACACACACACACACACACACACACACACACCACTACTCTCTCTCTCTCTCTCTCTCTTTCCCCGCTGTCTCTGTCTCTCTCTGTCTGTCTGTCTCTCTTTCCACCACTGTCTCTGGTTCTCTGTCTCTCTCTCTCTCTTTGGAAAAAATGACAAATTCTTAGTCTGAAATGTGTTTTATGAGGAAGAGACAAAAACCATGAGGCGTGGTCTAAGCCCCATCCTTCTCCACAGTGGTAAGCACACTTTGCACAGGATTTCTTCAGCGTCCTAAAGGACCACTTGCGACGCCAATAACGGCCCCTGTGTGTGTATGCTTTGTCTACTGGCAGGGTTGTTTATAAAGCAGCTGGGTACAGATGCTGTCTAAATCTGTAGTTAAATACGCATCAGTTTCCTGGTTTGATTCTTATGTATGCTGTTGCTGAATGCAATCAAAGTACATAAAAGTCCAGGAAGCATGCGGACACCCTGAATTCAAGATCTCATGACCTTTTACGTGCTAACTCGATAAGAATAAGCTGTTTGTTGTATGCTCTTACGCACTGTTACATTGTCTTTTTTTTAAATCTTAAAAACCGTGTTGGAAAGATTTAAATTCCCATGTTATGGTATTGTTCGAGTGTTTAATTGTATCATTATGTTTTGTTTTTGTTTAGCTCCTTCAACTTTAAACCTTTATAGAGCTTAGTAAGATACTGATGGCCAAATTCCCCTTACTCCCCCCTCCCCTCTCTGTGTCTTTGGTCTGCCTCCCTTTCTGCCTGTCTCTTTGTCTTTCACATTCTCTCTGTACTTCCCCATCTCTATCTATGCATCCTCGAAAGCTATTTTAAATGATCGTGACCTTCAGCTGGGCCCCTAAGGACAAGACCTAATAGCCTGCTGGAAAACTGGCCACTCTCTTCTGTGCTAAGTGTTAAGTTAAAACACCACCGAGTCCTCCGAGCACTGTCAGCAATGGAACTAATGGCCGTTGTCCGAGAGACAGCTCCACGACCATTGTTCCAGCTTTTATAAACTGTTAATGGCTTAGCTAAGCATCAAGTGATCTCACGGGGTGGGGGGGGGGGGGGTGGGGGGACGGGATAGCCTAGTGGTTAGAACATTGCGCTCGCAATCTGACGACCCGGGTTCGATTTCCGTTCAAAGGGATATTTTCCCCCTGGAGTTAACTTCAGTGCAGACTCCACTCTCCCCCAAAGTCATTCGATGAGACTATAAACCGAGGCTCCGTGTGCGAACGCACGCAGAATATCTTTGCACACACGCTAAATCCTGTTCCGCTTTTCGTAATAGTAGGCCATTGTATGCCGGTGGGAACAAATGACAAAATTTACAAAACGTTATACACACGAGGACTGGATGTAAAAAAAGCACATAAGTGCTTATTTCATTATCCTCGATATAAAAGAAATAAATTAAAAAAAAAAACCCAACTGCTATCACCATCATCGTTATCATTGTTTGGGGGTAGATAAGAAACATGAAAAGGTTGGTTTTTTGGTTTTTAAATTTTTTTTATAGATCAGACCTTACACATACCACTGGCCATCCTGTCTATGCCATGTTCTCAACGATAATATTCTGTGATGAGACTGATAAACCAGAGCCAAGTCCAGAACCAGAAGTGTGTGCAGGCCAGATGCGTGCTTGCACGTTTTTATTTTCATTTTTATCTATTTTGATTTTATTCTATGATTTCGAGGATAATGGAATAAGCGATCAGGTGCTTTTTTTACAACCAGTCCCCGTGTGTATGCAGTTTGTTTATATTTTTATCCGTTTCCACCGGGATACAATGGCCTACACTACTGAAAAGGCAGAGCGGGATTTAACGTGTGCGCAAGATGTTCTGCGCGCGTTCGCACAGGGGCCCTCGGTTTTTTGTCTCATCCGAAGGACTTTTAGGGAGAGTGGAGTCTGCACTGATGTTAACACCAGAGATAAAATCATCTTGATTGAGATTCGAACCCGGGTTAGCAGATGACGAGCGCAATGCGCAAACCTCTAATCACCAGGCTATTCCGCGCGCGCTCGCGTGCATGCATGCGTGCGTGCGTGTGCGTGTGTGTGTGTGTGTGTGTGTGTGCGTGCACGCGTGCGTGATTAATTAAGGCACAAAAGGATGACAGAGACGTCAACGTCTTCAATATCGAGCGTAGAGCGAGAGACGCAGGCAGTGGTCTTAAATAGGACTCTTTCGGCATTTGCAAACTTTAAATACAGGGTGGTTTGGACCCTCCCTCTGTAGCGTGTCTTCTCTGTCTGTCTGTCTGTATGTATGTCTATCTGTCTGTCTGTCTCTCTGTCTGTATGTCTATCTGTCTGTCTGTCGCTCTCTCTCTGTCTCTCTCTATCTAGGTCTCTCTCTAAGTGTCTCTTCTTTCCATATATATATATCTCTCTGTCTCTTTCTCTGTCTGCTGCCCCCCCCCCTCTCTCTCTCTCTGTGCTGCCCCATCTCACTTTCTGTCCGTCTAGTCTGTCTGCCAGTGTGTCTGCTACTCTCAGGGCAAATGCTACAGACCCTTAGTGTTTAGCTTTGCCTGCAAGGTTCAAGAATTATGGGCGCCTCAGCCTCCTGTGGGCATCCATCCTTCTTGGCTGTGGTAACTGGACTGCGCAAGATAAACGTCAGGCCCCTAGAGGAGAACTAGCCACGGGAAGAAAAGTTTGCATTTGCGTGTAATTTGTCTTGCAGCTTAGGTTTTCTTTTCCTTTTTTTTTTAGATTTAGCTCCATGTAAATGCTGTTTAGATGGTGGCTGGTGCGCAAATGGATTGTCCTGCTATATACGTATGCATGTGATGTGAGCTGTTGTTAAACTGATCCAAAAAAGAGCGTCTTCTTCTAAGACTATGCCTCTGCCCCAATATCCTGAGATCCTTTACGTCGTAAGAAAGAATAAGGAATAATCACTGTCTTAGGTTTCTATTCGTGAAACAAACTTGAAAGTAAATGAAAGAAATACAACTGCTGTTAATAGTAAATAAGACATCCATGTCATTGCATGAGAGATAGTAGGCAAAGAGGCTTAGAGGTGTATAATATGTGATTTCTGGTTCGTGTGAACTTCTAAGTGGAGTTCAATGGCTGGTTTATGGGTGTAATGAAGTCTGCAGGTAAGATAATCTGCGCAAGTATGGTCTACATGCTGAATTCAAGACTCCCAAAGGATTTATTTATATTATGGTAGCGATAAGCTAGTTCTGACATTTTCTGACCTAGCTCCATGATTTTCATGTGTATTATATGACCTACTGAGTGTTTCTAATGCTGTTTTTTAAAGTGTCTGCGTCTGTCTGTCTCTGCCCGATTGGCTGTCTGTATGTCTCTATCTCTCTCTGTCATTTTTACTTTCTCTTTCTCTCTATGTGTGTCTCTTTCCTCCCCCCACCCCTTTTACCGCTCTCTGAAAACAAAATTCAACATATCCTTATTCTTAAGGTTTCCATTTGAGGATATGCACGGACAATGAATAGCCTGGTTTGACTGCCAGTAGAGCGCTTGATCTGACTGGGTTTCGATGCTATCTGAAAGCATGGGTGGTATGAAAACTAGTGTCTTGCTGCATGTTTGATTGACTGACTTCTCTTATAAACCCCTTGAGCAGTCACAGAAGCACAGCACTGGTGTTTTCCGGCTGTGTTGAGGGAATGTCAAACCTGGAGAAGCCCATTCATGTCCAGGCTGCAGGATGCATGCTAAGTACGTTGGTGTCATCATGTCACATGCCACAGTTCAGTTACTCATCCACAAAAGGTGTAAGTGGTGAGAGTGCACAAGACCCTGCCTGCACGTTGACACACGGTGACTCAGTCTGCAGTCTTATCTGAAAGACGTTAATGGAATGGAGTCGGTACCAATGCCAACCTCACTGGAAAGAATCATTACAGAAAAGCACATTAATGAAGACTCAAACACGTGTCCTCAGTAGTGATAATCACAAGTTTGAAGCTTTAATCACTAGGCTCTTCCAAACATCACCGTCTGCCACTCTAAACCTAGACATTCCGCTATACATGCACACTTATCAGCTGCTGTCGAAACAATCACACTGAATAAAAATTGAAAAAATATGTATGTACCGAATATTGTATGCAATACAAATGAAAAAACGGTAAAATATGTCCCAGGTTTCTGTGTATGCCTATGTTCTCTCACATCCTAAGCAGAAATGATAAGTGGTTCTTGTTGAAACGGAAAACAGTCTTTTTGTGGTGTACATAGCAAT
>CM054134.1:38534997-38574997 GCA_028751875.1 Rapana venosa | reverse complement strand
CACTAATAAATATCAGTAAGAAACAGAAACAAAAGCAAGACAAACACTAATAAATATCAGATAAAGAAACAGAAACAAAAGCAAGACAAACACTAAATAAAATATCAGATAAAGAAACAAAAAAAACAAAACAAACACTAAATAAATATCAGATAAAGAAACAAAACAAAAGCAAGACAACCACTAAAACATCAATAAAGAAACAGAAACAAAAGCAAGACAACACTAAATAAATATCCAGATAAAGAAACAAAAAACAATCTTCCACACCAAAAAATCCCCCCTAACTTAAAAAAAACCCATCTTTTATTCCCTGCTAACCCAGCCAGCAACATTAAAGACTACTCAACCCTCTTTTAACACCTCAAACCATCTCTTACCTCTGTTCGACTGATCAAAGTGATTAATCGTAAAAAAACCCACCCCTAAACAAATACACAAACAAACAGCCTAATCTGAAACGTGATTGTTATTACCTGCATGGTTGCATGACACAAAAGCGCATTCCCACGTGAAAGAAGGTTTTCCGGCTGTGAACCCCTTCTTTGTCAGCCCCTTAGCTGTGTAATGTGGATGAGAAGATTGGAAACAGCCTGCCTGCCTGCCTGCCTGCCAGTCCACACTGCTTGATTGGGGGATCAGGTGGACAAAGACAGGTAACTAAGCAGCTGACCACTCTGACAGCAGGCAGTGTTTCTGCCGTGAATAGTTTTGGTGATTCATTCCCCTTTAACGGAGAATATTCACAAGGAAGAAAAAAAACATGGAACAGGGCAAAGCGAAGGATAAGTGGGAAAGAGAGCAAACAGGGGTAAGTAAGAGACAGACAAACAGGGGTGGAAAATTAAAACACACTAAACCAATGAAAAGACAAAAGTAAGAAAAAGAAGCTGAGAGAGGAGAGAGAGTAGAGAGAGAGTAGAGAGTTTGAGAAATATGATGAGAGATGGGAGAAGAGAGAGAGAGAGAGAGCAGGCTGTAGATAAACGACAGTCAAGAAGTATTACAGTAAATGATGTCGAACTGGTTGATTTATCACACAGTGATAGCTGATCGCACTGTACACTTTCGATAATGACTTGAACTTAAACCAAGTTTTGTATCTCAGCTCCTGATAATTTTTTTTCCCCTGGGGCCATATTTCATAAGAGGTCGTTGAGTTTGCTTCACAACTTATTGATACACTGCTGGGTCTCAAAGTGGATACTGCCGTAATGTGGACAGGATAAAACGGAAATAAGAACTCCTCTCTGAGTCTTGAAACGTCCTGTGAAAGCTGTTTTCTTCTTTCTGTCACCAGGTGGGCTGCCAATGCACATAGTTCAACTCGCAAGACAAACGATTCCAAATCTTACAATTCCTGCTGTCTTTGTGAGTGTTCAAACTGGTAAAGCCACAGATTTCATCGGGAAATCTAGGGATTACTTGCTCAATGTTTCCAGTTTCGACAGAGATTTTATTGATGTACTTTCTTTTAAAAAAAAAATTGCCATTCTTTCGGGTTTTGTTTTTATGTGTGTTGAAATAAAACGACATGCTTAACAATTTAACAGTAGTTTGGACCGTTTTTTTGTGTGCGTAGTTGGACACCTTAATCTAGTTAACGACAATAAAACTAGTTAAGGACAACACACATCTAGCGAACGCGTACTGAACATCTTGCGCACACGTTAAACCCCGTTCCGCTGTTTGGAAGAGTAGGCCATTGTGTGCCGGTGGGAACGGATAATAACATTTATAAAACTGCATACACACGGAGACTGTATGTTAAAAAGCACATGAATGCTTATTCCATTATCTTCGAAATAACCCCCCCCCCCCCCAACACACACACACACTGTCAAAATGTAATGTAATGACTAGACAACAAGCAACAAAATAAATGGACGAGGCTTTTTGTATTAAATTGATTTATTTGCTTATCATCCAGTTCACAGAACAGCACTCCAAACCTGTTCTTGGGTGCACTACCCACAAATAAATAGCAGAAAGGAAAAGAACAAAAGTAGTCAACAAATAGAAACAGACGGAAAAAAAACACGAATAAAAAAACCCCCTAGGAAACATGATTGACGAGATTATCTAAAAAAAATTAAATAACATTAAACAAATCCCAGTGAGCTTGATCCACATTTGCAGTTTTATTGAATAAGAGATTTTCTCATGGGAATACTGAGGCCTTGTCAGTAAAAACAATACCCCACCTTCTGGAAATAATGTGATGGAAATTCCCTCTTTTCTATCCCTCTCTTTGCTTCTGCCTTGTTCCTTTACTTGCTGTCCCTCCTTCTTGTCCATATTCTGCCTTCTTGGTCCATTCTCAGGCCTTTTCTTTCATGAAGGACTTAAAAGATTTAAAAAAATCACCCCATGCCAAAGTCTGATGCACTGGGCCTGACTTGTCAGGTGCTTAAGGGCAGAGCAACACATTTTCGCTCATATGAGATAACAATAGTTGTTGTCTGAGCGTTTTAAGAAGAAATGAGAGATGACTAAAATTCAGCTTCAAACAGAGCTTGATCCACAGATTTGCGCACTGTTGTTTTATTCAAATTCTACTTTCAGTACAATAGTGCTGTTTGTTGTTTTCAAAAGTAAACCAATAAATTGTAGGATACATAACCAGAAACAAATCCACCAAACTGTTTTCTTTGTTAGAATCTTCGACCCCTATTATCCAAGTAAACCAAATCAAAGAATACTCGACAGCTTTGTAGGCACAGAACATCCCATATCTCTTTTCAAATGATCAGAGTTGTCCATGAACAAGAAAATCTTGATCAGAGCCGTTATTGTCATCACATGTACTGCACAAAAACTGCATCAAAAAGGATTTTTCCGCCTGTCATCCTCTTCATTGTCAGCCCTTAAGCTGTTTGATGTGGATGAGAAGATTGGAAACAGCCTGCCTGCCTGCCTGCCTGCCTGCCTGTCTGCCTGCCTGCCTGCCTGCCTGCCCACACTGCTTGATTGGGGATCAGGTGGACGAAGACAGGCAACGATGCAGCTGACCACCCTGACAGCAGGCAGTGGTTCTGCCGTGAACATCTTTGTTAACTTGTTCAAAACTGAAGGAGAAGATTTTCAGAAAAAAACCGGTACAAGGTAAAGGAGAAAAAAAACCAAGAAAAAATAAGACAATGAAAACGTGGAAAAGATAGAAAGAGAGTAGTGGAAAATATTCACAGCTAAAGTAAAAGTGCGTAGAAGAAGGGTGAGGAGGAGAAAGAGGAGAAGAAGAAAACAAAGAAGCAGAAAATTAACAATGACAATGACAATGACAATGACTACTACTACTACTACTACTACTACTACTACTACTACTACTACTACTACTACTACTACTGCTGCTGCTGCTGCTGCTGCTGCTGCTGCTGCTGCTGCTGCTGCTGCTGCTGCTGCTGCTGCTGCTGCTGTTGCTACTGCTGCTGCTGCTGCCGTTGCTCCTGCTACTACTACTACTACTACTACTACTACTACTACTACTACTCCTGCTGCTGCTGCTCCTAATGCTGCTACTGTTGCTGCTGCGACAGTAAAGAGTTGGAGGAGGAGTAGCATAGTACGTTCTTGTCAGCTCAACATTTTTGCTTATTCTTGTCTTTCTAGGGTGTATTTTTTAAAATAAGCTTTTACAAAATGTATATTGTTTTCTACTAGAAATGTGTGGAACAAAACAAGGCAACATAAAACTGGAAAAAAAAAATCATAGTAGCTGTTTCTTTTTATTGGCCTTATCATATTTTGTTTGTACTTTCTCCTTTTTAGATAAATGCTTTCTCTTGATATTTTGAGCTTTTAAAATGTTGCTTTGTTAATTTAAATTCATGACACTACATATTTTAACTTGAATACCTATACCAATACAACCACTTTACATTTGATAGAAAAGAGAGAGACAATGACAATGGGGAGAGAGAGAGAGAGAGAGAGAGAGAGAGAGAGAGAGAGAGAGAGAGAGAGAGAGAGAGAGCAATGCTTATTCTTCAGGCCTTCAACTCCCAGAATGGGGTCAAACAAATCATAGCGAAACAAAGTAAAAAAAAGAGAGAGAGAGAGAGAGAGAGAGAGAGAGAGAGAGAGAGAGAGAGAGAGAGAGAGAGAGAGAGAGAGAGAGAGAGAATGAAAGAACCAATGATATATCTCAGACAATGATGAATGTTCTCACTCAGCACTTTCAGTAGCCACTTAGCAACTGACACAAAGTACGCCACTAACCTCGCAATATTCTTTTTTATTTTTATTTTTATCCTGGGATGATATTTCATAAAAGGTCGTTCCGTTTGCTTCACAACAATTTGTCACGCTGTCAACATGTCATCTAACAAATAGTTAAACAAACAAAACAAAGCAAAAAAACCGACGACACTTTTCTGTTACACTCGTTTATTTCATGATTATTCGGCTCAGAGAAAAATGACTTTGAATCCATTCTTTTGATGCAGGGAACACAGAAAATAGGAAGAAAAGGAGACTAGAGAAGCAAGCAAGCAAGCAAGCAAACAAACAAGCAAACAAAACAAATGCCGAAACACGAATCAAAACGCGAACAAACCCCCCTAGCAAAAGTGGACAGCTGATGTAATAAACCATGCCATGACGTACACAGAAACAATGATTTGCCAAAAAACCCCACCCAAGCCCACCGGGAAAGACGGGATAGCCTAGTGGTTAAAGTGTTGCGATTCGCAGTTTGACAGTCAGGCCCGGGATCGAGTCTGGGTTCGAGCCACCACTGAGACCCACGTTCAAGGGATCTTTTCCCCCTGGAGTTAACAACATCAGTACTGACCCCGCATAATAATAGCGGTGAGAGCTCACATCGCCACTTGTGGTCTTACAACAATGAGTGAGAAATAACTAATAGTACAACGCGGACATGTGATTCGATACACAGAATCCTTGTTTCTCAGGCTGGTGTGTTACTTTAAAGACTTCTCTTCTTCTGACACAATTCTCTCTCTCTCTCTCTCTCTCTCTCTCTCTCTCTCTCTCTCTCTCTCTCTCTCTCTCTCTCTCTCTCTCTCTCTCTCTCTCTCTCTCTCTCTCTCTCTCTCCTTACCGAGTGGGGTTCATAGTGCATGGTCTCCTGTGCTTGTAACTTTACAGGATGTTTGTCAGGTGGCACACCGAACGCTGACACGAATTACAAGATCTTTAACATGCATTTTTGATTTTCTGCATGTGTATATACTTGAAGGGACTTAAGGCACTGGCAGGTCTGCACTTACAGTTAAGCTGGAAAATTGTAAACATCCTCACCATTAATAATCCACTAGACGCCACCAAGATTGAAGCCAGCGACTTTTGGACTCACGTCATTGGAGTCGAACGGTCTTAACCACTCGGCTATAGCGTCCGTCACTGCTTCTTTCAAAATCAAAGAAATGATTAAATACAAAATTACAAATAAACAAAACATAAAATATCGACAGCAATTTCACAAACCAAAATTCTCAATATCAGAAAAGCACAAATATCAAAATATCGTTTTTTGACCCAAAACAAAGCCATCAGTATACAAAAAAGACAGCAAAAATCCCCACCTCAAACCATCCCTTCTCCCTTTTTAGAATGATCAAAGCGCTCGATGATAAAAAAGCAACCTATTCAAAGCCATTATTGCCATTACCTGCAGATTCACACGGCACAAATGTGCATCACACGTGAAAAGGTTTTCCGCTTGTCAGCCTCCTAATTGGCAGCCGCTGTTTGATGTGGATGAGAAGATTGAGAACATTCATGCCTGGCCTGCCTGATGGGGGATCAGATGGACAAAGACAGGTAACGATGCCGCTAACGACCCTTGACAGAACGGAGTGTTTGGTCTCTGAATATCTTTGTTAACAGATTTGCCTGAAAGCAGATTTGTCGGGGGAAAAAACAAAAACAAGCAGGGCAACCCCCCCCCCCCCAACAACCCCGGTTAGAAGGAAAACAAAAATGGAGTAGAGACAGATGATGAAGAGCGGTGTGTAATATGTAAAAGTAACAAACAGAAGGAGAAGAAGATGAATAAGGCGAAGATGATGAAGAAGAAGGAGCAGAAAAAGAAGAAGTAGTAGAAGAAGAAGAAGACGAAGAAGAAGATGAAAAACATGCTGGGTAACACGATGAGCAGGCATCTGGTCTCTCTCTTCACACCTAGAAACTGCTGGGAAAGCTGAATACGCACTGGATGACAACACTGCGTGCATGGCAGATTTTAAGATACGTCGCCTTTATAATCAAAGAACGTGTATAGCACTAAGAGGCTGCCACAGAGAGGGACAATATCCACATAGCGTTTCCAAAACAGTAACATTTTCATGCATGCATTGCCACACTTGTCACATCGATTCGATAAGAGATTAATGGGAAGGGGCTTGTTGTTTATTTGTGGGTTTGGTTTGGTTTTATGTGAATATAATGTATCTGAATCCTTCACCCATTATTTAAGACACTGCCGTGTCTCTATAAAGAAAATGTATGTTCAGTTATCAGTATTTGTGGATGAAATATGTATAACTGTAAATCAGTTGAGATCAGTAAAGCATGCATGACATCTATGCTGCATGTGAATGAGGCGGATGAGTGAAAGCGCTTTGATTGGTTTTCTGCAAGATATAGCGCTATATAAATTCAATGTATTATTCTTATTCTTATTCTTCTTATTATTATTAATAATAATAATAATAATAATAATAATAATAGACACACCTTCTAGCCAAGTCAAAAAGCAAACAAACGAAGAGATAGATAGAAGATTAAATAAACACTAGATTTCATCTAATGTTCAAAACAAGCAACATCAGCAAATTGAATGTTTACACAAATACGCAGAACATACACGCAGCTTGGTAACATTTTGTGCAAAGATATAAATTGAAGTTTATTGATTTTTTCTCTTCTTTAAAAAGATGCAATACCGCAATCGGAAAAGTGAAAGGCAGAGTCAAAATACGGAGAAAGAAATGATCACGAAGGATATAATGGGTCCGCCCTGACTGCCATCTTCTTTAACATTCTTGTCACGCAGAAGCAATTTCAATGGAAAGTTAACTCTTCTCTGACAGCATGATTTTTCCCCCCCTCTCTTTTTATTGAGAGAGACAGGGACAGCGACAACAAAACAGAGAGACACAGACAGACAGACAAGCACAGAGAGAGAGAGAGAGAGAGAGAGAGAGAGAGAGAGAGAGAGAGAGAGAGAGAGAGAGAGAGAGAGAGAGAGAGAGAGAGAGAGAGAGAGAGAGAGAGAGAGGAACAAGCAATGACCAAGAGAAACAGATACACAACAGTTACTGTAAACACTTGTGCATTTTTGAATGAACATAACAGAAGTGACCAGCTTGTTTTGGTACATGTTTTTCTTTTTATTCATACACTTCTCAGGGAATTAGTTTTTTTTCCTCCAATTTTTTTGGTGCAGTTTCATAAACGACTGAAATCTATCTATGCTTCATCTATGTAATTGTGTTTTACAGTCAGATAGCTGACACTACAGGAATAAAACGGTATCCTGTTGTTTGCGCTGTTGCTGCAGCAGGTGTCATGTTTAGTTATTGTTCTGTTTGTTTTTTGTCACTGTTTTTGCCTTTGCAACAACAGCGTACCCATTTTGAATTTTTGGCACGAGAGAGAATCGTAAGAGACAGATTCGGTCAGCATGACATAGAATAGAGATCTCTGGTGAGTAAATTTATGAAAAAATATTGCAAATGAAAAAAAGGATATTCTTTAAAGTTGCGAATGAAAAAGATATTTATTAATGTTCTTATATTGTCAGTACTTTGCTTTTTGTCTAACATTTTATAGAAACATGGCGCAGGTTGTGCCTTCAATGTTCATTAAAGCACTATCATCATCGTCATCGTCATCGTAGTCGTCGTCGTCGTCGTCATCATCATCATCATCATCATCAACATCAACATCATCGTCGTCGTCGTCGTCTTCGTCATCATCATCGTCATCGTCACCACCACCACCACCACCACCACCACCACCACCAACCATAATCTAATAGCTGCGATCTGAGACTGATGTGACACAGCACTATGGATCTCAGTTTTATCGTCGTAAAGATAAGCCATTAATCGGCATCAACATGAATAATGAATAAATAAAGCTAAACTCCTCCTCCCCCCAAAACGATATTTCTAAAGTGTATGCACTGCTTTGGTACACAGGAACGTCAACACGCCATTCTCCTTTTGACTAGTTGTCCGACGTCTTGGATTCCAATAAACTCGGCATTTGTTGTAGACCTATGTGTTAAGTGTTGACAAAATGCGTCTGTTTTAACTGTTCTTGATTTTAGCTAGCAAAATATGCGTTACAAACTTAAAGTATTTGATATCTGAACGTGTGAAATCACTGGGCGTGTGAGGGAAACAATGTTTTTGATAGTCTGTACGAATGTATTACATTTCTGTTTTAAGGGTATTTAGTCTCGTTTTTATGGGCAAGAAACTGACAAAATTTAAACTGCTTAACTCGAATTTTCTCTAATCCTCTTTCCTTCCTCCCCCCCCCACCTCTCTCTCTCTCTCTCTCTCTCTCTCTCTCTCTCTCTCTCTCTCTCTCTCTCTCTCTCTCTCTCTCTCTCATTCTCTCTATCTCATTCTCTCTTGGTTTGTTTGTTTGTTTGTTTTTTGAGGTCCTTGTTTTTGTTTTTTGGGGTGTTTTTTTGTTTTGTTTTGTTTGTTCGTTTGTTCTTGGGGTTTTCTTTTATTTGTTTATTTTGTTTTTAAAGTTTTTTCCTTAGTTTCTACTGTGTGAGAGTATGAGTTTGGGGTTTATTATTAAGATGTACCTTACGGGTGGGGATTGGATGTAAAAAAGCACATGAGTGCTTGTTAATTATCCTCGAAATAAAAGAATTTGTCACTGTCATTGTCATTGTCTTTGTCTCTCTCTTTCTCCTTCTCTCTATCTCTCACGTGACCATGAAATCTGTGTGGGTGTGCCCACTGGAACAAACGCTTTCCTAAAAATGTTTTAATGCGTTTCTCTGCATTGTTTCAGAACGTGCCAAATCCGAAAAGAACAGAACAACAAACACACCAGCAAAAACAAACAAAGCCCAAGATGATCCCTAACCAAACACAGCAACAAACATGTTTGCCAAGCCGTGAGCTGGGCTATCCTGATTCGTCACTTCTTGGAATCGTGCCAGGCACCATCACGAATGGCTGAAAGGCACTCTGACAGGAGGAATCAAGTTGCTCCTGAAAAAGACAATCATCAACCCCCGAAAAATGTCATCTCATTTAAACGACTCCGCCTCAAAACAAAAATTTACCGTGGAACATCGCCCATCATTTCCCCTTTAATTATTGTGTGGTTTTGATAGAGAGAGAGAGAGAGAGAGAGAGAGAGAGAGAGAGAGAGAGAGAGAGAGAGAGAGAGAGAGAGAGAGAGAGAGATGGACGGACAGACACAATAACAGATTTGTGTGCACGCGCACGTATGCCCGCATGTGCACTTGTATGTGAACACACACACACACACACACACACACACACACACACACACACACACACACACACACACACACACACACACACACACACACACACACACACATACACACACACACACACACACACACACACACAAATTTGAAATGTATTAAAAGCAAAATCAGTATAAAACACATCTAAAAAGATATTTCATGAATAAAATTACAGAACACGACTTGTAACTTAAGAGAGTGATTTAAGTGTCACTGATGTTATTCTTGTCATTAAAATCAGATATGACCCAAGTTTTCATATTCATATAGAGTACATGTGTAAACATTGATCTATATATGGGTTGATATGATATCAACCCCAGCACGCTTTGAATCTGATGTGTGTGTGTGTGTGTGTGTGTGTGTGTGTGTGTGTGTGTGTGTGTGTGGTACAAGTGTGTGTACAAGTGTGTGAGTGCGTGTGTGTTGTGTAATTGGTTCGGTTTTGGTTTTTTACTTTCTTGCTGTTTTGGCCCTTTTATGTTCTTTTGTATTACACATAAATATGCTGATCTATTTAGTTTTGTCACTGTTAGTTTTCTGGTTCATTGTACTAGATGAGCTAAATTGTTATTGCTGACGTTAGTACTGCTGGGTGGATTTACATTGCCTGAATTTATTCTTTGATCGAAGGATTAACGTTTCTCTGCCTCAAACCAAAAAGCACATGTACATGTGTGTATATGACCCGGGGAAAGGGAGGAAATGGATGTCTTTGTTATACTTCTTTGCTCTGAATCCAATAGCTGTTGGTTATTCTTGTTTTTCTTATATATGAGTATATTATGTGGTAAAGGGCATATGGGTGAGGATGTGTATGTGTATGTGTATGTAAGTGTTTAAATGATACATCAGTTTTCTCTGTTTATATCCATTAATTTTGGTTGTTGTTGTTGTTATTGTTGGTAGTGGTGGGGGTGGGGTTCTGGTTTATTTTGCCTTTTGTTTGTTTTGGGTTTAGAGTGGTTTTCTTGGGGAGGGGGAGGGATATTTTGGACTCTTTTTCTCGTCTTTTGTTAGTTCTATATTGTTCTTCATTTGTCTTGGCTGTTATTCTTGTCCTATGTTAGTTATTGTCGCTGTTGTTGTTGTGTATGTATATTTGTGTTTGTTTGATTGTTTATTTCCTTGTTGTGGTTGTCCTTGTTGATTCATCCTTTTGTTGTTGTTTTATTCAGTTGTTTGTATGGTTGAAGGTTTGTGTGTACATGTGTGTGTGAGGGGGGGGGGAGGGAAGCAGTTGGTGTGGTTTAAAAAAAAAATTTTATTCTGTTTTGTCTTCTTTGTTTGTTTTGGTTTGTTTTTTTATTGTTGCTTGTTTGTTTGTGTTATGACGGATATTTTTTTCAAGGTTTTTGAATTATTTGAATTGTATGGTCTCATATTTTTCTGGGTTTTTTGTTTTATTTTAATTCCACGTATGCATATGTTATTGGTTTTTTGTTTGATTGTATAGTTTACCATAGATTAGGTTTTTTTTTTATTCTATGTCTGCATATACATTATCCTTTTTTTTCTCGCTTTTTTTTCTTTCTTTAGATAGATGGCTTGATGAAAAAAAGCAAATGCACTGCTTATTCAATGTACCATCTGAAAATAAAAGTTTGACTTTGACTTTGACTTTGACTTTGACTTTGACACACACACACACACACACACACACACACACACACACACACACACACACACACACACACACACACACACACACACACACACACAACACACACACACACACACACACACACACACACACACTAATATGTATGCGATAGAGGTTGCGGGTAGGAGGGAGCTATAAAGCACGTTGAACTATAGAGAACATTTAAAGTATTATAACATTCCCAAAATTTTTTCACAGTCATTCTGCATTTTAAACTCAAACCATTTTAAGAGACATCTCTCCTTTCTTCTTCGTCTTCTTCTGATCCTTCTCTTTGAGTTGTTATTCTAATTCACCCAGCTCAGAGTTCTATACCCTTAATGTAGTCAACTCAATGACCATTATGTCCTTAACGCATTTTCGCGGATCATTTGGCCATGTAGACCTAACAAAGCATAGCAAGTTGTAACAGAGGGGGTAGGCTGACCAGGAGAAAGAGTTGAACAGCAAGAGCGGTGCTTCGTTCCCACAGCCGGGGCTTCAGTTAGGTCTGGTTTAACCAGGTTCCTCATGTAACAGTTTCTGACTTTCCATTTTCAGTCAGTGACATAAGGAACCATCTTTCATGATAAAAAATCATTGGGAAAGATCCCTTGTGGGGATGTCAGGGGATCTTTCAGTATAAAATAGCATTTCCAGCCCGCTCTGGATATTCTGCGCTAGAGATTTCGCCCTACTACCCCGTTTGTTTCTGCCCTTTCCCTGACCTCTATCTTCCCTCTATCTCTCTGTCTTATTTTCTGCCTACCCAGCCCAGTCTCCTGCCTTTTTTTAAAAAAAAGCAGATCTGAATTTTCTTCTTATGAACTTCTTAATGAGCTGCCATAAAGTCGAAGTGTGTCAGCTGAGGCCAGCGGCAGACCAGCAGATTTACAAACGCAGGAGACCAGACACTACAATCATGTTCTACTCAATATGAGTAAACGCTGATGAAGAAGAATTTGAACCGACAAATAGGCTGGGGTCCACAGTTTTAAAAAAAAATCTCTACTTTCATAAGCTTAGTCTCTATGCTGTTGCCAACGAAAGGACAATCAGTGTAGTTGAGAATAAACGAGGACGTTAAAAGTTCTTATGTTATCAAGAACGTACATTTTTGTTCTTTACTCTCTCAGAAAGGCAGTTTCTATTTTGGCGTATTGTATTCATCATAGGCTTTATCTGTCGCGTCCTTGGTTATTTTTTAAAAAGATACTTTCTTCCCTAATCGGTTGTTTTCAAGCTTTCAAACAGTGATAACAATGTATTTTTTATGAAAAAAACTTATTGACAAATACTATGATGTCAGAAATTGTTAACTCATTTATAGATCTTGTCGACTCATCTGCAAGCGCACGTGCATGCATACGTGCGCGCGCCCACACATCTGGTATTGTGTCTGAATGTCCATCTCTTTCTGTCTCTCTCAGTCTCTGTCTCTATCAAAGCCACACACTAATTAAAGGAGAAACGAGGGGCGATGTTCCCCTGCCATTTCTTGTGTTTTTTGTTTCTGAAGTAGACATTTTTTTGTATACTGCTTTTGGCGAAGCGTTTTGACATTTCAGCGTTCTAAAGTCTAGACAAACTGTGAACCTTTGCTACAAAATCACGTTTAAAAAAGGAAAAAAAAAGAAGAAAGAAATTGCTAACACTTTTATCTTTTTGCATCATATTTCATTTTCACTGCGGTCGTTCCTGATAGTTCAGGGCGGGAATTCCAGACCTGAAGTGTTGGTGGAGGTGTGCTTTCCTCAGTGTGCTCACCTGAGCTTCTGTCGGTCTGTCTGTTTGTGTAGCCTTTTCTATGTCTCGCTTTTTCAGTCTCTTTGTCTCTCTCATTCTATGTGTTTGTCTTTTTGTTGTTAGTCTATCTTTTTATCTGTGTGTGTGTGTGTGTGTGTGTTTTGTGTGTGTGTGTGTGTGCGTGCGTATGTATGTATGTGTGTGTGTGTGTGTGTGTGTGTGTGTGTGTGTGTGTGTGTGTGTGTGTGCCTGTTTCTACCTGTATCTGCGTCTCTGTCCGTCCGTTTGCCTGTTTGTTTATCTGTCTGTCTCTTTAGACGCGCGCACATACACGCGCTGTGTGGTGTATGTATGTATGTGTGTGTATGTGTGTGTGTCAAGTCAAGTCAAGTCCAATTTTTATTTCCAAATGGTACATTGAATAAGCAATGCGTTTGCTTTTATCATCAAGCCATTTAACTAAGAACAAACTTCTTAATGATAATGCTGAAATACTACATTATTGCAACCTTTACCAATAAATTGTACCAGTAAAAAGAGGAAAACCAATAAAATCATACACTGGAAAATACAAATTACACACATACATACATACACGCACACACACACATATACACACGCACACAAACACACTCATACACACATGCGCGCATGCGCACACGCGCACACTTAGGTAAAAAAAAGTGTGTGTGTGTGTGTGTGTGTGTGTGTGTGTGTGTGTGTGTGTGTGTGTGTGTGTGTGTGTGTGTGTGTGTGTGTGGTCTATCTCTGTCTCAGTCATACATTTCCGACAAAATATAACTCTGTCTGATACTACCGATACCACTCCTGGTATATGCAGAATTTCTTCAAGTTTCTGAACACTATTGAAAGAATATATATTTATAGTATATAGGGATTTTAACGTGTATGCTTAATGAATCTTTTTTTATTTTTAACAAAGTAAGCGTATGAAAAAGAGCAAGGCGTTTGATAAGTCTCGAAATAAACTGACCTAAGAGCTGGACAAAATGTCAATCCTTTGCTAGACTTCGTCAATTCAAGATTTAAACCTTCGGAATAGAAACCAAAACCCCAGCCAACAAAAAAGTCTCTTCACCCACTCAGATTTTGCAGCACTTGGAAAGATTGTAAGAAATGGAATGTATCTAAAAATAAATGATTAAAAAATTCCTTCTGGAAACAAATAATACGGATGTCCTTTAGAAAACATAAAATACAGATGTTGAAACAGACGGTAAAAAGTATTTAAGAAAGCAACACTCTTAGCAAAAACCGAATGCACAGGCAGACAGGAAAAACTGAGTGGCGCCATGTTAAAATGACGTGTTTTCAGGTGCAAAACAAATGTCAAATTCTCGCATGTAAATTTACCATAATAAAAAAAAAGCAATCGATAAAGTGATTTTTCTAACCATTGTTATTATGCATTCACGTGAACAAAGTCTTCTGACGTAAAATCTCCCATAATGTTCAGAAACAAAAACAAATAGATCTTTATGTTTTGTGTCAGTCTCCTCACTGCAGGTGTGTTCCTTTTGTCTCTGTAGTTCTTCTCTCTAAGCCTAACCTTCACACTTTTAACGGCGCAACTGCACTATGCAAGAAGGATAGCACAGCTGCCGTCAACACGATTTAAAACGATTGAAGACGTAACACTGACCACCAGCTGTGACAGAATCACAGATTTTTTGCACAGACAGGAAATTACATGGCGCATATTTGTCAGAGAGTGTAATCAAAAACGCTGTTTTCACTCTGTTGTTATTATCTTTTACATGAAAAAACAAACCTGTACCTGTCAGCGTTTATAGAAACAAATCTAACGACACGAGCAAATGCGGATCTGTTGGATTATGACATTGCAAAACTGAAGGATGTTTGCAAGTTTGATGACTTTGTTTGACTTACATAAGCCATGCCTTAACTTACTGCGCAGTCCCCGATCCTTGCAATTGGTTGTTAGGGTTTTAAAGCATACGCAGACATGGCTGACATCAGTGAGAAAATTGAAAAGAAAGAAGATATAATATTTATTTATGTACAAGCATTATAAAAACAGACCTACACAGAAAAACAGCATGATTTAGGACAACAATTTTCTCTCTCAAGCACGCACATGAAAAGTCTGTTTTATGGTTTCTTTATACGTTTACTCGTATGTTTATCTATTTTTTCATATGTATACATTTTTCATCATTTACTTATTTGTTTACTAAGCTTTCGGCCAATGTTTTAATGACGTCTTTGCGTTTTGCTTTCATTTTTTTAAAAAATTGCTTCTCTCACATATTTCAGACAAAATAAACTGTGTTTTTACTTTTGTTGACCATCAAATCATTTTAATCAACACAAGAGGCACACTGAGCCTAAGGTTCTCAGCCTTCAAAAGTAGAAATTATGGAGAACCCCCCACCACATCTGAACATATCTCCCTTAACGAAACGTCCTGCCTAATGGCTTGTAATGACACCCTCCAGCGATCTGGCGACTGCCATTAACCTGCCATGGGCCACAGCCGGGCGGTTAACTGGTCTGCTGGGTACTGCTCACAGCCGTTCAGCAGTCATCGGAGAGTCAGGGGAAAGCTCTGACCGTCAGACCTCATCATCTGCTCCATCAGGAATCACCATGATTAAAACCCTGATGGAGAGAGAACTACAATTTGGCACTAGACTATGTATGCACAGACACACAGACACAGACACAGTCACAGACACACGCGCGCACGCACATACACACACACACACACACACACACACACACACACGCGTACTAATATCACTGAGAGTGAACAGACGTAAAATCAAAGACACGTACACGCACGTATGCACACACACGCGCGCGCACAGACACAGACACACACACATGCACACACAAACACACACACACACCATCTTAAACAAACAAAACCAGCAGAATCTTTTGAATTAATTACCATTCAGAGTAGGTGGGTCTGTGATTTAAAAGAGAAGAAAAAGAAAAAAGAAGACAAAGCTTAAAAAAACAACAACAACACCAAACCAAGCTGAAGCAAACAAACAAATGCATGTCGGCAGTGATGTAGTTTTCCAATAATATTGATCACGGATCAAGTCGGTATTGCTTTTAAGGATGTGGGTAATTGTTGGCGAACAAAATAAAAACGCCAAAATAGTTGTACATTATAATCAATTCAAAGAGGGCAAGGAAATTCTTATGCAAGAAGAAGAAGAAGAAGAAGAAGATGACGACAACAAAGAAGAAGAAGAAAAAGAAGAAGAAGAAGACGAAGAACTTATTGTCACTAAGAGCGAACAGACTTTACATAAAGCAACAATATGCGAGCATAGCTCTGAAACACTTGGGAGTTTTTCCAACACCTTAGTTTCTGTAGTTGTTCCACCATCTGTTAGTGGCCATTTTGGTGAATGTGTTATTGTGTATATTGAATATTCAGCACTGAAACTTATTTGCAATAATTAAGATAAGATCTAACATAAGTTAGCCAAACCCCTCCAAAAAAAGTAACAGACTAACAAAGTTCATGGAGCGGTAATTTGCTTGTGCTGAAAAGTTCAAAAGCTCTAGAGGAGAAGCAGACACAGACAGACAGAGGCACAGACAAGGAGAAGATCCACAGATAGGTGCAGTCTGATACAGAGGTAGACAGCGAGGCAGACAGGGAGACAGACATAGAGACAGAAAGCATGTGTTTTTTATTTATTCTTTTGTTTATAGGATAATTGGATAAGCACTCATGTGCTTTTGTTACATTTACTCCCCATGTACATTCAGTTTGTCAACTTTTCACCCATTCCCACTGGCACAACGTGGCCTACTCTTCCGAAATGCAGAACAGGCTTCAGCATTCGCCCATGATGTTTTGCGACACAGACATAGAAAGACAAAATAACCCACAAAGAGATATAGAGACAGAAAGAAAACACACAAAGAAAAAGAGACAAAGAGATAAAGACAGAGACGAAGAGATTCTAATCCTCTGCCCCACTGTGTCCTGAGGGACATTGAAGCCATGGACAGCAAAGAGAGAAGGGAATTCCAACATGTCCCCAAAACAAACCGCGCAGGAATGGGATTAACCCCAATCAGCCATGACTGTCTTGTTTTCTACCCTCCCCCCATCCTGTGCGTGATCCGCTCCTGAACAGGCTTTAGTCAGGTTAGAGCTGGTTCTGATGCCAGTGGTGTCACCTTGTCACACAACAGACACTCCTTCACCACAGCAAGAGCGCTCCCACCCCATGCAGGCATAACAGGATTAACCTTGCAGGTGTGCAAGGTCCTCACAGCCACACTCTCTCTCTGCTGTCAACCCGTTGTGCAAGCTGTACGATGAGGCGAGAACAAAAGCCTGTACAAGTATGTGTGAATACATGTATGTATATATTCATGGACACACACGCACGTACACACACGCAGGCACGCGCACACACAAACACACCCGCGCGCGCTTCTGATATAACTTAGCATGTAAGGACGTTAAACTGAAATAGCTACTACTAGTACTATCACTGATAATAGTTATATTTCATACCACCACCACCACTGGTACAATAACTGGTACTACTATACTCTAACTATTAAATTCTGTTACTACTACTACTACTACTACTACTACTACTACTACTAAAACCACCACCACCATCACCACCACCACCACCACTCCACCCTACTCATACTCCTACTAAAACCACCACCACCACCACCACCCCCACCACCACCACCACTCATACTCCTACTAAAACCACCACCACCACCACCACCACCACCACCACCACCACTGCTGTCGCTGCTTCTGCTGTTGCTGCTCCTTTCCCCTGGAGTCCTCCGCCTCCTCATCATCCTCCTCCTCCTCATCCTCATCATCACCATCCTCCTCCTTTTTCCCCCCAATGCTCCGATCATGTACTGAAATGCAGATGAGGGTTGTTTTGGCGCTGTGTGAATCATAGACTCTAATATTCCTTCCTTCAGAGAACAAACATGTGCTCTTTTCCTCACGCCACCGCTGATGACATCTCCTGCCAACAATGCTTCATCATCATGTGTATCAACCAGCGCTCGTCTCAGGCTACACAGACACTGAACACAAGGTCCCGACTGATTTTGTTTTTCAGGGCTGTTTTTTCCCCCAAGATGAAGTGAACCGAATAGTACATTTTACACCGTTTGCTGGTAAGCTAAGGTCACGCACTAGTCACAGTTAGTGCAGTAGTCTGCACGCAGATTCGTATTCTGCTAGCTATGACCTGTAACAGTTATTAACAGTAAACAGAGCAAGCAAGGATCCTTCCCACCTGCTCTCCAGCTAACAATCACGTCTTTTGTGTACGCCAGTGCACGTCATCATAAGAAGTAATATAGCGATGATACAACTGTTATTATGTTATGCCTTCTTTCCCTCTGAGAGAGCTACTGAAACGAAAGCTTAGTGAATGAATGTGTTTAGTTGGTACACTCGTGACCAATGTTTCTTTGACATTACCGTTTGACTGGCTTGATGGCTTGACGTCAGCAAGTTGATAGAGTGTGTTATATGATAGCGGTAATAGTAAAGCATCCGCGGTCACTTAGTGGTAGTATTACATGTAATGACTTTACCAGGTCTTAGTGCTTTGCACCAGCGGCGTAAAGTCTCTTCTTGCGGCTGGTATTATATAAACACCCATTTCGCTACTTCGATATACCATTGTCTATCAACCGTTTTTTACAGGTGTGAACTTTGCATTTCATGAGACACAGACTCTCTGCAGTATGGCGTCTTTAAAGACTGTCTTTCGTGAAGACTTTACAAACTCTGCGCCTATCAGCATGCACCCGTTTCTTATGTTTCTTAAAGGCTAGACAAATGTCGCTAGATTTAACTGCTTCGATGGTTTGCTGATACCTGTGTGTTTTGTGTTTTGTGTTTGTATAAGACACATATGAAAAACATTTCTGGTTTTGATGACCGTTTGCTGGTTATGGATTTGTTGCTAAGCTTCAGCCTCAACTTTTCAAAATGTCTGCGTAACTTGAAAGTTTTGGTTCGTAGCCATCCAAGAGAATGAGAGAATCGGGATTTTTGTTTTCGTGTGATATGAGTGTTACAGTTGGTCACTGAGAGCAAGGTTATTTTAAGGGGTCTGGTTTGGTTTGATCTCATTTTAGGTGTGATCGATGTGGTTTTTCCCACAACGCGGTGCCCCACCCTTATGGTTGGCCAGGGCGTTGATACAAGGGACGACAGTAGAGTTGGTTTTAGACCCTATTTTATTCTGTATATAGCTGCATAGTTTTAATCCGAGATTTAAAAGTGACGATGAGACAGCCCTGATATGGCCTCTGTGGTCGGCGGGGCTGTAAACAACAGGATTGGTTTGGATTGTATTGCCCAACAGGATAAGGTAATGAGACATCCGTGGTTGTGTTTAGAGACAGCATGAATCAGATTCAGCAGAGTGACCCAGAGTGTGATAATTTATGTGCGAGTTAGAAAGAAAGCTGTGTTTAAAAAGGACAGAAGACAAAGACAATTTTTTAAAAATCTACAAAAACCCCTCAACAACAACAGCAAGCAGAGCCAATTGGGACTGATCAACATTCAATACCTCTTCCACAAGTTAAACACTGCACGCCAGATTCCCGCCCCCAAAAAACATGGCACATTGACACATTGGTTAGTGCCGATCGAAAAAAGCTGGAATTGTTTAGCTCAGAATGTTTTTTTTAAAGTCTCTTCAACCTATTTGTCACAGTCTTCGCGACTTAAAACAGTTTAATCAGATTAAAAGCCCCCCTACGGCCATCTTAGAAAAACACGTTTCTTACTAAAATAAACAATCAAAACCACGCGACAACTGCTTTTTTGTTCGTTCTGTTCTTATTGTTATAATGCAAACTGCAATAACGTTTAACTGGTGACCCGTTCTATAGTCAGGATCCAAGGTAATCTTCAGTCTCCTCACTTAGGCAAAATTACCTTAGATTTGAGGCGTCTCATATATTACCCACACATACAGGCACGCGCGCACGCACTCACGCAAGCATATTTACTTTAATGTTTTTATTTTATTCTTTTATATCGAGGATAATGGAATAAGCACTTATGTGCTTTTTTTTATATCCAGTCCCCGTATGTTTGCGGTTTTGTAAATTCTGTCATCTGTTCCCTCCGGCACACAATGGCCTACTCTTACGAAAAGCGGAACAAGATTTAACGTGTGAGCAAGATGTTCTGTATACACGCACGTAGCTTGCCCATTCATACACACAAATACACCCACATGCATACACACACACACACGCGCGCGCGCGCGTGCGCACGCACGAACGCACGCATACACATAGCATGTACACACACACACACACACACAAACACACACACAAACACACACACACACAAACACTCACACAAACACATACACAGCAAGCAAAATAAATATCTGAACAAACTGACGCCTGTACGTGCATGTTTCTATAAAACGCTTTCGTTGCCCTCTTCCTTTTAAAACCCTGGTTTTATTTACCAACATGAAAAAAGCCTTTAACATGTTTACGAAACAATTGGGCAAAGCACGTTGCAAATGCCAACAGTGCGGAATAGCAACTGACTGAACATAACCAGATTCCACGCGTTTAGACATGCAGGTATGTCTGTTCTCTCAGTGTCCTGAAAGCTGTTTCCCCAAAGAGGATTTGGAATTCCTTATTCGTCAGAGAATAAGAAAGCCAAGTGATCTAATCAGCTTCACACTTTTTTGGTGGGTGTAAAACAATAGACCGCCCATGCGCAAGCCTCTTCCATCAATTCAGTTGGTTTTATTCATGTCTTTTCTTTTAGATTGCATTTCTCCCAGTCTTTATCTGTGTCTCTGTCTGTTTGTCTCTGTATCTGCCCATCTCTCTGTCCCTCCGTCACCTTGAATGTCACTGTATCTCCTTCCACCCATCTTCACATCTGTGTGTGGTGTGTGTGTGTGTGTGTGTGTGTGTGTGTGTGTGTGTGTGTGTGTGTGTGTGCGTATGTGTATGTGTACGTGAATGTGCACTCGTGTGAACGTGTGTTTGTATGTGTGTATGTTTGTGCACAGTCCCTTGTTTGCTTGTGTAGTAGTAGTAGTAGTTGTTGTGTATATGTGCACTTAAAGATGCATTTTCCAGGCTATAAGCACACATGCACGTACTTACAATCTTGTGCATGTGCAGACATAGGCAGACTTATTTTCTCAGCAGTACCTGACCTTTTCACAAACCTCCAACCCACTCACACAGTCATGCCCATTGCTGACTGTGTAGGAAGGAAGTGAACTGCCCTCTCACTGGCTGCAGTCACAGACCAGTCACCCTCCCTTCCCCTCATGTCGCTACGCTCTTTTCTGCTTCGTCAGGGAATCCGTGAGCGTGAATGATCCCCGCTGACAACAAAGCCAGAGGGCAGAAAGAGAGACTGTGTTTGCAGACAGCAGAGAGGACAGCTGCCCAGTACTGATGCTGAACTAGTTGTCCTTTTCCTGACAGGCAAGCTACAGACAGAGCTCTTGTGCAAATTGATCCATCTGTTTGTGTCAATGAACGGAGCTGAAAAGGACTTAAGTGTCCTGTCCTCAGCAGCTTGGAAATACATTTCAATCATGTTCTTTAACTCATGGTACTACGCTCATTCAGGTCATAATTATTACGCTTAAATCTATCAATGCCTGATTTTTTAAAATCCTGGACATTATATGCATACAGAATAAACGTAACCTTTATTTTCTTGCTAGCTATCCGAAGTTACAGAAAACCTAGGCATAGCCATTCTGTGCCTGATACTTTCGCAGGTCAAGTATATGCCAAGTGAATTTCTTTGTCTGTTGCTGTTGCAGATGTGGAATATTTCGTACGCAGGAGCCTGTCCATAGAAAACACATGTATTATAAGAGAACAATCTAAAGGGACCACTTTCACACCCACTCCCGATACTGCAATACACAGAGACAGTTTGCATAATGCAACAGCAGACAGAGCTAGAGCAAAGATTCTTACTGTGCTCCTGAATCTTTGAAGAACAGAAAGGTTTTTACAGTGGAGGGATGCGCAATTGCAGGAGGTTGAAAGCGCAGGAATCTGCTTGGCATCAACAAAAAAACCGCAAACAGAGCATGAAGAGAGATAGAAGACTGGACTCGTAAGAAGGATAGGGAACAAAGGGCAAGGGGTTGAGTAAGCTTTGTGTGAACGTGGCATCGTTGTCTCTGTCTTAGAAGTATTCAGTGCTCTAAAGTCTTTGAGGATGCAGCTTTGGTCAGACGAAACGTTCCTGTACTACAGAAAGTGCCCCCTGAAATTTTGCACCGACGTTGCGATAGTCTCCCCAGTGCAGAATGCCGACCCAGTGACTGCCAAACTTCATCTCATCCTAGACTGTGGGTTACAGTTTGGTCTGGTGTTCTATGCAGCTACGTTTACTGGGCAAAGAAAACCCACTATGTGTATGTGTGTGTATGGGTTGCAATTCTTTTGGGCTTATTTTCCGAACCTTGTCCTTAAAAAAAGTTATACTTTGAAAATCATGCAGCAGAATAATTAAAACAAATATAAACTGACTGGAGACTTCTTTATCCATACAAATATCCATTTATGCACAATTAAGTTTGAACCATATATTATCTAGTCATACGAAAAAGCAAATTAAATGGCATAATTATACATTTACGAAGATTTAAATGAAGATATTATGTTGATTTAGGATATTTTTGTGCTTGTTCAAAAACTTTTAGGTTCAGTTTTATTATGTGCATTTCAATTTCCAATAAGACATGTCAGATGCTTCAAAATTTGACTTCAATTAATTCAACTTGATTCAAATTCAAGAACTCTATTTTGTGTAGATGAAGGTTTGCGCCCAGAGGAAGTGTTTTCAGCCTAGAAAAACAAAAAAGGGTACCTCGGTTATGATCTATTATTATCTATCATATCATAAACTATCTATCTTTCTTTATCTATCTATCTATCTATCTACTATCTATCATCTATCTATCTTATTTTCTATCTATATCTTCCCGTCTTCCCGCTGTCGCTTTCTATCTATTTATCTATCTATCTATCTATTTTTATTATCTATTATCATCTGTTTGTGTGTGTGGTGTGTGTGTGTGTGTGTCTATCTATTATCTTCTATCTATTATCTATCTATTATCTACTATTATTATCTATCATTATCTTCTATCTATCGTCTGCTGTTGTTTGTCTTTTTCTACAAACTATCTCTATTGTCGTCTGTCTGTCTGTTGTCTTTATTATCTATCTACTATCTATCTACCTGTCTGTCTATTATCTATCTATCTATTATCTACTTTATCTATCTTCTACTATCTATTTTATTTTCGTCTGCTGTCTGTTGTCTATTTCTTCATCTATTATTTACTACTGTCTTTTTGTCTGCCCTTTTATCATCTATCTATCTATCTATCTATCATCTATCTTTATCTATCTATCTATCTATTATTTTTACCTATCTGTCTGTCTGTCTGTCTGTCTATTATCTATCTTCATCTTCTATCTATTATCTATTTTTCTGTGTGTGTTGGTGTGTCTGTCTATTATTTCTATCATTTTCTTTTATCTATTATCTATCTATCTATCTTATCTATCTATCTACTATCTATTTTCTGTCTGTCTGTCTGTTGTCTGTTTGTCTATTTTCTATCTATTATCTATTTCTTTTTCTTCTATTTCCAATCTATTATTTTATTTATCTACTATCTTCTACATTTCTTCTATCTATTATTATCTACTGTGCTGTCTTCTGTCTGTCTGTCTTCTATCTATTATCTATCACTATCTTTATCTATCTATTTCTTCTATCTATCTATTATCTTCTATCTTCTGTCTTCTGTCTGTTTTTCTACTACATCATCTATTATCTATTTTATTATCTATCTATCTATCTATCTACATTTCATCTATCTATTGTTCTCTGTCTGTTTTTTCTGTTTCTATCTATCTTTATCTATCTATTAAAACTTCTTTCTATCTATCTACTATCTATCTATCTTCATTAAAATATCATTTATCATCACATCTACTTTTTCTATTTATGTACCCATTGTCTTTTTATCTTTCTATCTATTATCTATCTATTATCTGTCTGTCTGCTGTCTATCATCATCTGTCTGTCGTCTGTTGTTTGTTATCTATTATCTATCTATTATCTTTATCTTTCATTTCTATCATCTATTTTTCTATTTTCTATCTTTCTATTATCTGTCGCTATCTGTTGTCTGTTGTTTTTATTTTCATCTGTCTGTTGTCTGTTGTTGTCTATTATCTATCGTCTGTCTGTCGTCTACTATCTATCATTATCTTCTATCTACCTGTCTGTCTGTCTTCTATCTATCTATCTATTATCTATCTATCTATTATCTATCTATTATCTATCTATCTATCTATTTTCTTTATCTATCTATCTTTCTATCTATCATCTCTCGTTTTCTGCTGTCTTCGTCTTCTATCTATCTATTATCTCTCTATCTATCATCTATCTACTATCATTATATATCTATCTATCTACTATCTATCTGTCTGTCTGTCTGGCGCTGTCTGTCTGTCTATTATCTATTATCTAAAACTATCTTCTACTGTCTGTTGTTGTGTGTGGGTTTTGTCTGTCTGTCTATTATCTATCCCATCTATTATCTATCATCTATTATCTATCTTCTATCTATCTATCTATCTATCTTCTGTTGTTGTCTGTTTGTCTATCTATTATCTATCTATCTTCTTCTGTCTGTCTGTTGTCTGCGTTATCATCTATCTATTACCCGTCTGTCTATCTTTTAATATCTATCTATCTATCTATCTACTTCTATTTATTATCTATCTATCTGTCTGTCGTTGTCTGTTTCTACTTTATCATCTATCTTCTGTCTTTTTGTCTGCCTTCTATTATATCTATCATCTATCTATCTAACTATTATCATCTATCTGTCTATTGTCTGTCTGTCTGTCTATTTCTATCTATCTATCTGTCTGTCTGTCTTCTGGTTTGTCTATCTATCTATCTATCTGTCTGTCTGTCTGTCTGTCTGTCTATCTATCTATCTATCTATCTATCTACCCGTCTGTCTGTCTGTCTATCTATCTATCTATCTATCTATCTATCTATCTATCTATCTATCTATCTATCTATCTATCTATCTATCTATCTCTCTGTCTGTCTGTCTGTCTGTCTGTCTGTCTGTCTGTCTGTCTGTCTATCTATCTATCTATCTCTCTATCTATCTATCTATCTATCTATCTATCTATCTATCTATCTATCTATCTATCTATCTGTCTTTCTGTCTGCCTGTCTTTCTATCTATCTATCTATCTATCTATCTATCTATCTATCTATCTATCTATCTGTCTATCTGTCTGTCTGTCTGTCTATCTATCTATCTATCTATAAATCTATCTATCTATCTATCTATCTATCTATCTATCTATCTATCTATCTATCTATCTATCTCTCTATCTCTCTCTCTCTCTATCTATCTATCTATCTATCTATCTATCTATCTATCTATCTATCTATCTATCTATCTATCTATCTATCTATCTATCTATCTATCTATCTATCTGTCTTTCTGTCTGCCTGTCTTTCTATCTATCTATCTATCTATCTATCTATCTATCTATCTATCTATCTATCTATCTATCTATCTATCTATCTATCTATCTATCTATCTATCTATCTATCTATCTATCTATACTGCAGAAGTAAGGAGATAATGGGATCATCAAGGTCTACATCCTATTCTCATTGGCATTGCTTATTTCACCGGTGGCAGAGAATTGTTGTGATGGCGAGGCTGATTGTAATGGTGGAGGTGGCGGTATTGTTGTTGGTGGTAGAGATGTAATAAAACAATATTTTTGCTTTAATGTGTAGAGAACGAGAGTTTTTTCAACTGACGATAATGCCAGCAGTAACAACAGCGATCGGCGATGTATTATATTGTACTGTTTTGTATTGTACTGTGTTGTATTTTTGAGTGGGACAATTTGCTACGACAAGTAGAGGACCGCGAGGAGAGGAGGAAGCTGGTCGCAAAATCTTCAGTGGTGCCCTAAGATCTACAGGAAGCAGGAAGGTTTTGTATTGAATTTTACTGTTTTCCATTGCTTAACCTTGTATCGCGTATGGCATTTCAGGCTGTTTCTCTCTCTCTCTCTCTCTCTCTCTCTCTCTCTCATCTCTCTCTCCTCTCTCTCTCTCTCCCCTCTCTCTCTCTCTCTCTCTCTCTCCCTCTCTCTATCTCTATCTCTCTCTCTCTCTCTCCTCTCTCTCTCTCCCTCTCTCTATCTCTCTCGCTCTCACTCGCTCTCTCGCTCTATCGCTCTCCCCTCCCTCTCTCTCTCTATCTATCTCTCTCTCTCGCTCTCTCGCTCCCCTCTCTCTCTCTCACTCTCTATTTCTCAAAGTTTACGAGAAATTATACTTCATTTTCTTTGCCTCTTCCATTTTTGTCCCTCAAAATGTATTGTGGCCAAAGGTCAATGTACATTAAACAATTTCAGAGTTCAGAGTTCTCTCTCTCTCTCTCTCTCTCTCTCCTCTCTCATCTCTCTCTCTCTCTCTCTCTCTCTCTCTCTCTCTCTCCTCCTCTCATCTCTTCTCTTCTCTTCTCCTCCCCATCTTCCTTCTCCCTCTCTCCACTTCTCGCTTCCCCCTCCCCCCTTTCTTCATACCCACAGTACGAGCTAATTTATATTTATCAGGACATCGACCTGCTCGGATCGAGTGCAGAAAAGAAAAGAAAAGAAAAAACCCGTTCATTGTTTGGGGCTGATATTCTGCGAGAGGAAGGAAGCAAGAAATGACCGGTTATAGGCAGGGAACATGACAGAGACAAACGAACTAACTGTCCTGGTTGTTGATACTGACTTTTTTTTGGGTGTGTGAATACACTCATACGCTGAGTTTATTGGTGGTTTTGCACGGTCATCAAACGTATAATACCTTTACAGTGTTGAGGATATTTGTACCAGTTCACAGTATGGAACGTTTTGGATTAGGTTTTTCTTGGGTTTTGTTTTGGTGAGGGGGTGGTTAAAGGGTGCTGTACTATTCAGTACTGATATGGTATTGTAGAAATACCTGTTACCCAGGCATTATTGCCCACAAAGAATAAAATGGGATAAACTTCTTTTGCTACGTGGACTAGTTCGTCTGAGTGAGTGTGTGTCTGCACGTATGTCTGCTTGTAGATTGAGGTAGGTTTGTGATGACCCTCATAATCTATTTAGAACGAAATTTGTCTTTGTACTATAAATTGCAAATATAACAGCATTTTAACGAACACAATGGCTGTTTATGGGTGACACTCACATTTGTATATAACAACATTTAAGTAGAAAAAGAACGGTAGTTTGAGTGATACATTTTAGATATGCTTTTTATTCTCTTGAATTATCTTAAAATGGCGGTCTTATTCGCTGTGCCAAAAGAGCACAGAAGGTCTAAGCTCATGATTCCCCTCCCCCACACGCCCACACACAACACACTGAAATACACACGTGCACTCACGCACACATGCATACACACACACACACACACACACACACACACACACACACACACACACACACACACACACACACACACACACACACACACACACACACACACACACACACACACACACACCACACACACACACTTGTAAAACACAGACGCCATCCTAACTAAAGAAGTAAAACGTTATTGAACTTTAGCGAGAAAATGATTCTTGATATGAACATGATCCCCTTTACAGACACAACCAGGATTTTTTTATTCCTTCCTTTTGTCATCGCTGTGTAGGCTTTGGCTTCTTTCTTTTTACTTTTTTTTTCGCCATTGTTGGTACGTGTAGGTATGACAGATTTTATCGCTCTAGCGCGTGAGAAATCCAGACCCTGACTGACGTCTGTGTGTGCCAGAACGCCCCAATGCTGTTATGACAGGCCTGGTTTTACCACGAGGCCATTGCCTTCTTTAAGGGACAGGATGGACATAAACAACCGTTCTATTTTTCCCAGTACACACACACACACACACACACACACACACACACACACACACACACACACACACACACACACACACACACACACACACACACACACACACACACACACACACACACACACACACACACACACACACACACACACAACACACACACACACACCCACACACACACACACACACACACACATTTTTTTTTTTGCATACAGACACAGACAGAGAGACATACATACAGGCAGACAGACAATGAATGAATGAACGAATTTTATTTGACAAAAGCTACAAGCCCATCAGTATAAGGGGAAAATTGTAAACGACATATTAACATACGAATGGATATGAAAAGGACATGAGTAGTAATTCAAAATTCATATAAATGCCAACCAATGTTTTCAGTTATTACGCATAGAATCTGTTTGATTCATAGTCTGCTAACGTTTATCTAGAGCCTGCGTTTCAAATATTGCTAAAGACCCCCCCCCCCACACACACACACAAAAGATCACTGTCCTATGACGATACATAATTTTCACCAAAGACACAGAAAGGATTGAAAACCAACTAGTTGTCCGATTATGTCCTTGGACTTTTCTTGAACTTTTCCCCTCTTCTCCCTGAAAGACAAAACAACTAGCCCCGGACTAGTCTGAATGTTGTCTGTGTTACCAAAGGTAGGCAATGACAAGATCTAGATAATTATACACAAGCACGATCATCGCCAAGGAGCTGCCATAATTATGAGAAGAGTACAAACGAAGAAGAAATAGTTGGGAATGAGGACATTAACCCTTCTGGAATCCTCATGTCTGGACTTGTATTCCCTCCCTTTGGTATCGCGGTATACTCTTTTTGTCTCCCTTTCTCCGGGTCTGGGTACGTCTGGGTATATCGGCTATCGTTGGTCTGACAGGCGTGTGAAATTGAGAGCATAGCTCACGTCAGCAGGGTACCAGAATGACCCAGTGTTGTCAGGAGAATCGTGGGTTTTCCCAGGAGGGTGTTTCCTTTTTGCGTTTAGAGACTGTAGGATGGATATGGACAGGTGTGTGTGTGTGTGTGTGTGTGTGTGTGTGTGTGTGTGTGTGTGTGGTGTGAATGCACGTGCATGTGTGTATGTACGCGTCTGTGCGTGCTTGAATTTGTGCCTGCGTGTGTGTGTGTTTGTTGTGTTGTGTTGTGTGTGTGTGTGTGCGCGCGCGCGTGCGTGTGTTTTGCTTTGGATAATAGCACTGTGATCGTGAATGGATGCGAATGAAAGGCAGACTGTTCTAGATGTAATGAAATAAATTAATCCCTCTCTCCCCCCCCCTCTCTCTCACTTTGTGTCTCCATGTCTCTTTGTTTCTGGATCTATGCGTCCGTATCTTAGCATCTGCCTATCTTCATCTGAAGTCAATTAGTCGGTTAATCAATCAATCAATCAATCAATCAATCAATCAATCAATCAATCAATCAATCAATCAATCGATCAATCAAGCAATCAATCAATGTGATCGTCGGGGTGATAAGGAATGCACGAAGGATACGTTGCTTGACAGTTCCTTCCAAACAGGTGTGACATCAGCCCATGGCAGCACCACAGCCGTGTCAAGGCCAGTCCAGTCTTGCATGTTCCGCGTCATTCAGTTCTTCATCAGTCTGCCCCCTATATTTTACCCCACTCGTAAGACAGTCTTGGTAAGAGAGTTATAGCGCGTGACGTGACCAAACCTCGCCAGCTTCCTTTTGTTTGACAACAGCCAGAAGGGGTTTGTTCCTGTGGCCCAGTTTTCATGACCACCTCTTGCCACACTGACTGGATGGTTCTGTGATCCTGCCAAGGGATGAATGATTCTTGTCAAGGGCTGACATTTTCTTTTGTCCAGTTCTGCAGATAAAGTCCAGCTTTTACAGACCATTCTGTAGTAGGTAAGTGGCAAGGGATCTAAACCTGAAGGCATACCAAAGAAAAGAACCAAACAGATACAGGCTAACACTTCATAGCAGAAAGCACTAAGTCCAAAAATAAAATTGAATAAAATAATTTTTAAAAAACCGCAAAAAATCACAATACGAATAGACATCAACGTTGAGAAAAGATGATGGCGGGCAACGGCTTAAAGATACTCTGATAAACCTCACTTTAGCTCCCACCTCTACCACCACCCTGACCGTTTCTTCTCTTATAATAATAATAATAATAATAATAATAATAATAATAATATATGGAACTTATACAGCGCTGAATCTTGTAAAGCAGCAAATCAAAGCGCTCAGATTTTTTTTTAAATATCGAGGACAATGGAATAAGCACTCATGTGCTTTTTTACATCCAGTCCCCTTGTGCATGCGGTTTTGTAAATTTTGTCATCTGTTCCCACCGGCACACAATGGCCTACTCTTTCGAAAAGCGGAACAGGATTTAACATGTGCGCAAGATGTTCTGCATGCGTTCTCTTCTCCACAGGCGATACATACCTCTGTGATCTATAAACTATATGATATATTTATAAACACTTAAACACATTCTCCACACCTGTCGCTGTGACAGCACTGCTTGGGGTGAAGAATAAACTTGTAAAGAAAATGGGATGGGGAGGGGGAGGGCAGTGGAAACTTGTATAAGCTATGAAAAATGCAAGCATAATAAGAACAAGAAACACGCGCACACACACACACATTTACACACCACACACACCCCCACACACACACACACACACACACACACACACACACACACACACACACACACACACACACACACACACACACACACACACACACACACACACACACACACACACACACACACACACAAACACACACACACACATTCGAACTGAATGTCAAAGTCCTTCGGATGAGACTATAAACCGAGGCCCCGTGTGCGAACGCACGCAGAACATCTTGCGCACACGTTAAATCCTGTTCCGCTTTTCGTAAGAGTAGGCCATTGTGTGCCGGTGGGAACGGATGACAAAATTTACAAAATCGCATACACACGGGGACTGGATGTAAAAAAGCACACAAGTGCATATTCTATTATCCTCGATATAAAAGAACAAATATATAAAAGAATAAAAAAAAAATACAATAAAATAAACACACACACATACACACACACACACAACACACACACCCACACCCACCCCCCACCACACCCCACCCCCTACCCACACACACACCCCACACCCCCCACACAAACACCCCCCCCCCCCACCCCACACCCCACACACACGCACAAACACAAACACACCCCCACAGACCAAAAATAGATGAAGAGAGAAGGGGGCTAAAGAAGGACTGTGTAGTGGCCAGCAGTGTTGAGTTGACAGCTAATGGATTATGGCCAGTCCTTGAGGACCGAAGCCTCTCACTGTGCTGTCATCGCCCTCCCTCTCTGTCTCTGTCTGCGCCCTGTCAAAGATGTACCAAGAAGCGGTGTTGTAGTTGTTGTTGGTGTTTGTTGTTGTTGGTGGTGGTGTGGTGGTGGTGGGGGGGTGGTGGTGGTGGTGGTGTGGGGTGTTTCTGTTGTTATTCTGTTTGTTGTTGTTGTGCTGTTTGCTGTATTGTTGTTGTTGTTGTTGGTGGTGGTGGTGTGTGGGGGTGGGGTGGTGTGGGAGATGAGTGGTGGAAGGGTGTTGTTTCTGTTGTATTACGTTGTTGTTGTTGTTGTTTGCTGTTATTTGTGTGTTGTGGTGTGTTTTCTGTTGCTATTACTGTTGTTGTCGCTGCTGTTTGCTGTTATTGTTGTTGTTGGTGGTGGCATTGTTTCTGTTGTTATTACTGTTGTTGTTTTTGCTGCTGTTTGCTGTTATTGTGTTGTTGTTGGTGGTGGCAAAGTTTCTGTTGTTATTACTGTTGTTGTTTTTGCTGCTGTTTGCTGTTATTTTTGTTGTTGTTGGTGGTGGTGGAGGTGGGGGTGTTTCTATTGTTATTACTGTCGTTATTGTTGCTGTTTGCTGTTGATTGTTGTTGTTGGTTGTGGTAGTGGTGTTCTGTTGTTTATTACTGTTGTTGTTGCTGCTGTTTGTTTGTTATTGTTGTTGTTGGTGGTGGTGGTGTTGGTGGTGGTGGAGGTGGAGCGTGTTTCTGTTGTTATTACTGTCGTTGTTGCTGCTGCTTGCTGTATTGTTGTTGTTGTTGTTGTTGGTGGGGTGGAGGTGGGGGTGTTTCTGTTGCTATTACTGTTGTTGTTGCTGCTGTTTGCTGTTATTGTTGTTGTTGTTGGTGGTGGGGTGGAGGTGGAGGTGGGGATGCTTCTGTTGTTATTTCTGTTGTTGTTGTTGCTGTTTGATGTTATTGTTGTTATTGTTGTTGTTGTTGGTGGTGGTGGAGGTGGGGGTGGTTTCTGTTATTATTACTTTTTGTTGTTTGCTGTTATTGTTGTTGTTGTTGGTGGTAGTGGTATGAATGATGGAGGGTGGATGGGGGTGGTGGAGGTAATAATAATGATAATAGTACTGATCATAATGATAGACGATGATGGTAGTGATGACGATGATAATGATGGTGATGATAATGATGGTGATGATGGTGATGATGATGATAATGACGGTGATGATGGGGATGATGAGGACGATGATGATGATGACGATAATGATGATAACAATGATGGTGATTATGATAATGTAGAACGCCTAGTTTTATAAAGCTAAAGCCAAGGCTGTTTACAATCGTCAGTATGTGCAATAAAATTACATAAAATCCACACGCATTCACACACACATTTTTCAAAATGTAACAAATGTAACATAAAATAGCACACGCACTAAAAACTAACATAGGGTGGCTTGTGTTAAGGGAAACAGATGAGATTTGAAAGAGGTTTTACAGGAAAGGAGGGAAGGAGAGTGACGAACACTGGAAGCGGGGCATTCAAAGAGATAATCATAGTGGTGATAGTGGTGTAGTTATGATGGCGATGGTGGTGGTGGTGGCGATAGTAGCCGTGATGATGTTGGTGGTTGTGGTAGTGGTGGTGGTGCTTGTGATGGTGGCGATGGTGGTGGCGATATCTGGAATTGAATCTGGAACTGAAATAAACCACCTAAAAATAATAAAGCAGACAAGTCAAAGTTCTTTTTTTCTTTCCGACAAAAAGTCACGTAGTACTGCTATAACAATCAGTGCATCTTTTGTTTCTGAGTAGGTTTATCATTAAAAATGTGAGGTTCTGACAAGTTTTTATGACAAAGCTCGTCAACAGGCTATGTCACAATCTGGAAACAAAGCTGGTCAACAGGCTATGTCACAATCTGGAAACAAAGCGCGTCAACAGGCTATGCCACAATATGGAAACAAAGCTGGTCAACAGGCTATGTCACAATCTGGAAACAAAGCGCGTCAACAGGCTATGTCACAATCTGGAGACAAAGCGCGTCAACAGGCTATGTCACAATCTGGAAACAAAGCGCGTCAACAGGCTATGTCACAATCTGGAAACAAAGCGCGTCAACAGGCTATGTCACAATCTGGAAACAAAGCGCGTCAACAGGCTATGTCACAATCTGGAAACAAAGCGCGTCAACAGGTTATGTCACAATCTGGAAACAAAGCTGGTCAACAGGCTATGTCACAATCTGGAAACAAAGCGCGTCAACAGGCTATGTCACAATCTGGAAACAAAGCGCGTCAACAGGCTATGTCACAATCTGGAAACAAAGCGCGTCAACAGGCTATGTCACAATCTGGAAACAAAGCGCGTCAATAGGCTATGTCACAATCTGGAAACAAAGCGCGTCAACAGGTTATGTCACAGTCTGGAAACAAAGCGCGTCAACAGGCTATGTCACAATCTGGAAACAAAGCGCGTCAACAGGCTATGTCACAATCTGGAAACAAAGCGCGTCAACAGGCTATGTCACAATCTGGAAACAAAGCGCGTCAACAGGCTATGTCACAATCTGGAAACAAAGCGCGTCAACAGGCTATGTCACAATCTGGAACTGACGTAGAAACAAGTCTGGACAAAAATGTAGGCGGAGGTTCACAATGATGAGGTAGTACAGATGATTGAACTGGTATTGGTGATGCATTCTGTATTTTGCTCTTTGACAATCAGGAGGCAACGGGCTAATGTTACAGGTTGTGACATAATTCGTCGATTTCCCTGGGAGCGGGTGCGCGGGGGAGGGGAGGAGGTGCTATGTGGTGTCACAGTTCCAGCCCCCTGGTAGACCGACATACTTTGTTACAATTGTGAAATAGTGTTTTGCTACCCCTGGGAGGCTTGACGCGATACAAACCACAAAATTTATTGCAATGCTGTTGTCATTTTTCATATAACAGTCACTCACTATGAAAACAAAAGAAACTCTGTCTTCTTGCCAGCTGTTTTCGCACGGTGGTTAGTCCATACCATGGTTATAAATCATGGGTTTGAGATCCCCTGCACGATTTGTTAGGCTCCAGGTGGCTGTAACCCAGTAGTGAGTATCTATTCTCTTGGGTTAGTATATGAAAGCTGAGACCACACGCTTGAGCTTTATAGACTTCATGGATATATGTATGAAAGCAGTGCTTAAATCAACAGTCCAGCACTGCAGGTGTCTTCACTGTCATGTCGGTCGTGGTAGCTGCTGGTTTATGTATATCACATACTGAAGCATAGGGTACTACCATGTCAAGCAGTATTAAACCTAGCTGGGTCTATATATATATATTGGGAGGCACCGTGGTCGAGTAGTTTAGGCGGTCAACTCGTGATCCAGAGGTCGCGGGTTCGATCCCCGCTCGGCTCGGTGTTGTGTCCTTGGGAAAGACACTTTACTCCTATTTTCCTCACTCCACCCAGGTGTACAAGTGGGTACCAGCTCTGCTGGGGAAGTATCTGGCGACAGACTAGCGTCCTGTCACAGGGGTGGTGAAAAAACCATCAGTTCGCTTAACGCTACAGAAACCGGGATAAGCTCCGGCTCTATGGGCCTTCTGGCTCGAAAGAACATACTATATATATACATACATACATACATACATACATACATACATACATACATACATACATACATACATACATACATACATACATACACACATACATACATACATACATACATACATACATACATACATACATACATACACACCACCTTTACTGCTAATCATAATATACTGGATAAACATGCCCAACAATCTGGAAGCCTGTAATGCCCAAGTCTCCTGGTAAACATCACGTTTAGTTTTCTCTCCACTTCCATGCCTTTTGTTGAGTTTGTTTGCGGCTCTTTCCGAAAGTTGAAGGCGCATTCGTTGCAGAGAGGAAGTACTACTCGCTAATCCAGGAGGAGAATCCCAATCAGTATGGCTCTGGTGGCCAGCAGGGAGTTCAGTGGGGGGCGTGTTGCATGGAGTTAGATCCTGACAATCAGCGCAGGGAGTTTGATACAGTTCAGAATCTGCTCTGGAAGGTGGCTTCATGGTAGCCACACATTGATGGAACCCAAGGAAAGATATTTGATGGGTGTGAAAAATACACTTGCTGGTAATAATAATAATAATAATAATAATGTATGGAATTTATATAGCGCTGAATCTTGTAAAGCAACAAATCAAAGCGCAAGATGGTAGATATGACTATATGACGAGGTCAGGTCAAACAGGATATCAGCTGAAAGGAAGCAGCAAAAATAAAACCAAGCAGACGCAAAATTAAGAAAAAACCCTCCAAAAAACAACAGATAGCATTCTGATTTATATTAAAAACATTTTGTTGATTTAAAAACCATTCCACCTGTTAGTGCAAATCATTGCAAAATATTGTATTGTATATTGTCAGGGCAAACTTAAAAATTTTTTTTTTCAAAACTGAAGGAAGCGCACATAGTGCTGTCTTTGTGTTTCTGACGTATGGCATCAATAAAAACCATGCTGATGGTGAAAATGCACAGAGAAATCTCATGATAATCATATCAAGTTTATGACCAAAGACATAGAATCCAATATTCATCACAAAAACACCGAGCTAGATCAAAAATTAATCAGAAATGTAAGTCTTATTCAGAGCAGGATTAGTAATAATAATAATTAGAAAACGCGAACGTGACATATTGAGTGTCGCATTGACGTTGGCGGGTCACGACTTGCCCTAGATGTAGCCCTAAGACAGCCACGATCAGCTGGCCTGGAGGCAGCAGGCATGGTGTGCTGGGGCTGTAGCCAGGCTTAACAGAAACAACATGACACACAGACAGAAAAAAATACTGCAAAAGACAGGCAGCCAGACACAAAGAACAACAGAATATTACAGAAAGATAACTGATAAAAAGAAAAGAAAACTGATAACATACCGAAAAGAAAGAAAGAAAAGAAAAGAAAGGAGAAAAAGATAAAGAAACAAACATTGTATAAAGGCATGCATGCAGACAAGTAGACAGACAGATGAGCAGACAAGAGTAGAAAGAAGTAAAGTATGAAAGAAAGGAAGGCTAGTGAAGAATAAAAGAATGTTGTCAAAAAAAAGAGAGAAAATCATTCAATAAACACAGCCTTTCAATGAGAAATCTCTGCTGGGTTGTAAACATAATCACAACATTTAACAAATGTATAAAAGAAAGAAACGAAGGATAATAAAAGAGGAGTTATATAAAGGGTAGAGGAAGAAAGGACAGAAGGAGCGATAGACTGAAAAAGAAAAAAAAGAAAAGAAGAAGAAAGGAAGAAAGGAAAGAAAGAAGGAAGAAGGAAGGAAGACGAAGGAAAGAAAAAAAGGAAGAAAGGAAGGAAGGAAGAGAGGAAGGAAAGAAAAAAGGAAGAAAGAAAGGAAGGAATGAAAGAAAGGAAGGAAAGAATAAGACAGAAAGGGAGGGAAGAAATCAGGACGGAAGGTTATGAAGACTGAAGGAAGGAAGGAAGGAAACAAAAAATAAAAATAAGTCAAACCAAAACCAGAAAAATCAGGCAAAGACACATCACTTGTCAAAGCAACATCTCTCTCGGCTACTCTCTACTACCAAAAGAGATCCAGGGATAGGGTTGGTATTTTATGACGTCTGGGGGGAAAGCCTGTTTCGCCATAAGCAGTTATCTAGAGTGCTGTTGGAAAAGGTTGGTCTCGTTCCCTCTTTTTCTCAAAATGGACCACACCGTCCTTTTGTCTTTCCAGTTATTGTCATTCTGTCTGAAAGCGTGTACTTTAAGTTCTATTTTTAGGCTGCGCGAGCGCGCGCCCGGGCCGCACGTGTGTGTGTGTTTGTGTGTGTGGTGTGTGTGTGTGTGTGTGTGTGTGTGTGTGTGTGTGTGTGTGGTAAATGTGGTTTATGTCACTATTTTTATTTTATATGTTCTAAACACTGCGAAGCATCTAGAGCTAGCTCCGAAAAAAGGTCATGTGCTATGTATGTATTCAACAACAGTATTAAAATATATACCTATATACATATATTATGTATGTATTCAACTACAGTATTAAAATATATACCTATATACATATATTATGTATGTATTCAACTACAGTATTAAAATATATACCTATATACATATATTATGTATGTATTCATCAACAGTATTAAAATATATACCTATATACATATATTATGTATGTATTCAACAACAGTATGAAAATATATACCTATATACATATATTATGTATGTATTCAACAACAGTATTAAAATATGTATCTATACTGCGTGTGTATTCAACATTAGTATTAAAATCTACACACACGCGCACGCACGCACGCACGAACGCACGCAAACACACACACATACACACACATACATATATATTATAAATATATTCAACAACAGTATCAAAATTATGTGTAGAAGGCACACGACAACATCTTTCCGATTTAAACTAAATTAAATCCGTTTTGTCAGCAATGTTAAATATTATAATATTATGAATTATAACAATAATAACAACAACACTATTCATGAAAATGATAATCATACAAAAAAGTAACCTAATAGTTATAATAAATGATAATAATTACACGACTACTACTACTACTACTACTACTACTACTACTACTACTACTACTACTACTACTACTACTACTACTACTACTACTACTACTACTACTACAACTGCTGCTGCTGCTGCTGCTGCTGCTGCTACTACTACTACTGCTACTGCTGCTTCTGCTGCTACTACTACTGCTACTGCTACTGCTGCTGCTGCTGCTGCTACTACTGCTGCTGCTGCTGCTGCTGCTGCTCCTCCTCATCCTCCTCCTTCTCCTCCTCCTCCTCCTCCTCCTCCTCCTCCTCCTACTACTACTGCTGCTGCTGCTGCTGCCTCCTACTACTACTACTGCTCGCTGCTCTGCTACTCTACTACTACTACTACTAACTACTACTTACTACTACTACTACTATTACTACTACTATACTACTACTACTACTACTACTACTACTACTACTACTACTACTGCTACTGACTCTAGCTGCTCTACTCTGCTGCTACTGCTGCTGCTGCTGCTGCTGTTGCTGCTGCTGCTGCTACTACACTGTTACTGTTAGCTACTACTGCTGCTGCTGCTACTACTACTACTGCTACTACTGCTGCTGCTGCTGCTTCTCCTACTACTACTACTACTACTACTACTACTACTACTACTACTGCTGCTGCTGCTGCTGCTACTACTACTACTACTACCTCTGCTGCTGCTGCTACCACTACTGCTGCTGCTGCTGCTGCTGCTACTACTACTGCTGCTGCTGCTACTACTACTACTACTACTGCTGCTGCTGATTACTACTACTACTACTTACTACTGCTGCTGCTGTTGCTGCTGCTGCTGCTGCTACTACTACTATACTACTACTACTAAAAACAACAACAGTCTTCTTCTCTCCTTCGCTTTTTACACCGTCAGATGTGTCTGGGTGAAATAGTGGCAAATCCTTTCCAGCTCCTCTTGTGGGCCGTACAGCTTAGTTTGCAGGGTTATCTCCGTCAACAACGACGGTAATACTAATGTGCAGAATACAGCTAACCCCAAAACTATTTTTGAAAAGCTGTTATTGGGAGCTTTGACATCTCAGTGTTTACTATGCCTGGCTCATACAGTCATATCTGATGTTGATCTGGCTCTTCGAGTGGGTGATTTGAGTAGCATATTTGAAATCTATGTATGCAGAATGGGTCCCGGACAATGTTTATAGCAGTAAGTCTACAGCATGTGAACACTTTTTTCTGTAAGGATCTGAAAAAAGCCTGTGAAAGTAGGTTCAGTGTCCCAACAGGAAATGTACATACAAAGTTATCGAACTAATGATTCCTTCTTTTCATCAAGTGGAACATAGCTGGTTTATTCTTTTCTGCCTGCTAGTCCATACTTTGATATTATAGCTTTTCTTTTCCACTGACGTTATTTTTTTTCCAGGCAGAGAGGGCAAATGTCTTTTGACTCTGTTCAAGAAGGTACCGCAAATAAGATGGGGAGAATCTGCATGAGACATAGGTAGACAGATAAGCAAAGGGAAATCATGTCAATGGAATAGTTGATGATAGGACAAGTATGACAAATGAAGAGAAATAGGTTGTGCTTGGGGATGGGCTTTTTTTTGGCAGACAGCACAGAAGGGACATGGTTGAGAGAATGAATGGATTGACTTTGGGAGACATTAAGACACTCGCAAAATATCAGAGAGATATCTACTCAGAAAGCACATGGCAGCATCCTTCAGACCTAAACCCTAGTTTTGTTAGCAAAGACTGTTCTTATTTATGGAAACTTTTGTCTGAAATCTGTTAATATCTGCCTCGAAAGATGATGGGGAGGAGAGATGGGAAGTAACCAGTATTATGATAGAGAATGGATCAAGGCTTTGTTTATTTCAGTTCTCATCGGTACTTTCCCGATATTATGTTACATCCAGGTCTAAAACCTTTACGGTGTGTATGATACAAATATAATCGGAGGAAAGCCTCTATAAGAACCCTACGAAAAGTCTTTTGTTGATACAGATGTACCTTGTCAACTAATTATCTATACTAAGAAATGGATATAAGGGCAACACCCTGTAGGGAATGATTAATTTGATAACAGGACAAGGATACATGGATGCCAGGAGTACATTTATTTCAAGCATAAATCATACATGTCATCAGTCTCAAACAATGACAAAGGAAAACTATTACAAACTGAAAAAAGATAATAAATCCATATAGATA
>CM054134.1:38524997-38532497 GCA_028751875.1 Rapana venosa | reverse complement strand
CCGCTAGTGTCATTTCAATAATATATCATCACGATAAGTATCTTTGCCATTCAAAATATCCCTCGCATTATCATACCAAACTACAAAAGCCTACCAACTGGTGATGTTAGTATCGTATCTATGATATCACCAAGATAAGCGTCTTTGCCATTTAAAACATCCTTAACATAATTAAATGCTTTTTAATGAAATACACCCCCCCCCTCCCTTATTCGGTGAGTAATACAGGACACTCAAAAAGCAAACGTGGGCTATAAATGACACTCCTGGGCCTTGTTGACACTGAGATATGCTATGTTAGGACAAAGCCGGCACAGCCTTATTTTGTGTTTTCAGACGAAGATCAACTTCTGTAGCACCTTCCTTATCCCTTAACCACGACTGTAGTTATGTGTAGCTGTCAGGGGATCTCTTCAGTTTAACGTCTATTCAGATCAAGTGATTTTAGACCAAACATAAAGGTCCCAACACGAAATATTGAACAATTACTGAAAAAAAAAATCCCAGGAAAACAGTGTTGAATATAGAACTAACTTTAAGAAACTACAAATACTGAGTTATCGAACTTAGACTACGTCAAGTCAAGTCAAGTTAAAACACTTTTATCATCCCATGAAGGGTAATGTGACATATAATCAACCATAGCGAACACCCTCGCTACGTAATTTCAATCCAGGTAGATCTTCAAGGCATTTTCGTTATGATTTCCTACTGCCATCATTACAAGAGACACAGCATTCAAATCTCACCATTCCGATCAAATCTGGAATGTTTTCACGCACACCAGAACACCACAGTGATAATTTTGCCGTATAACTAAACCATAAAAAAAGGATTCTTGTGAATGAAGACAAAACAAAACAAAACAAAACAAAATACCGCGAGGAAGAAAAAGTGAAATAGAGACAAAAAAGCTTCAAGTGATGTGAAGATTTGCAAAGAGAGATCTCAGGAACCTTCTAGCAAAAGAAGCTATGAACAACACGAAAAGTTTCCAGACACTAGTGTAAAAAATCAGTGCTAACTGAAACCAGTTTTTAGTCCCAGACATACTTAACGTAGTAAATAGTGTTCTCTTTCCATCGATGCGGTAGTGTGTGTGCGTGAGTGCGTGCGTGCGAGCGTGCGTACGTGCGTGTGTGTGTATGTGTGCGCGCGCGTTCGTGTGTGTGTATGTGTGTTCGTGCGTGTGTGCGTGCATGCGTGCGTCTAGTGGTTCGAGCATTGAGCTTGCAATCTAAAGGCACAGGTTCGAGCCAACGCTGAGATACTAATTCAAGGAGATTCCCCCCTCCACCCCCCTCCCCCATCCTGAAGTAATATTAATACCGAATCCAATCCCCTGATGTCTGTCCTTCGGAGGAGACTACAAACCGAGGTCTCGTGAGCCAACACACGCAGAATCTCTTGCACATTCGTTTAAACCCTTTGCAACTTTTAAGAAGAGTAGGCCATTGCGTACCGGTAGGAACGGTTGACAAAATGATGAATAAAAACCGAATACACACTAGTGTCATATCCACACACCGTCTCCGAAGTCGGAATGCGGCTCTCTTCATGGTGCGCGAAAGGTCAAATGTATACGCAATAATGAACCACCGATGAACCTCAGAGCTATTGCCTTTAAGGGAATGAAGAAAAACTCTAAACATATAAAGATGTCACAATGTGCAGGCTGCGTATACCGTGTATTTGAAGCAGACTTCGGCTACAGATGGCTTTACCATTTCTACAGGAAAAAAAGACTCTAAGATGCTATGTACGTGCAGGAAAAAAAGATAGTAGAGTGATGCATTTTTAAAGGGGACGCGATAGCTCAGTGGTCGGAGCACTCGCTTTCCCCCAGCCAAGTTAAGCAGCGTCGAGCGTGGTTACCAGTTGGATGGGTGACCGTTTGCGCGCCTTGGCTTCAGTACAGTTCCCCCAGTTCACCCAGCTGTAAATGGGTACCTGCCCTCTTTAGGTCAGGGAAGGTAAAGCAGCGAGGGAGAGGAGATGGGCGCCGCCCTCAATATGCTGGCCCTAGAGAAGTGAGGTCTCTGACGCCTCGCTCCCCTACGACCTTCTAGGTTATGGGACTCCTTTACCTTTTTTTTATGTCTCGCAAAGGTCCAGGACGACGAAACACAATACAACACAACTCTGACATGATACAACACGACACGACACGACACGACTCGACACAACAAAATTCACCACAACACACAAAGAACAGTTCACACAACAAAAAGTGAAATCCTGTCAAAGAAAGAAAGAAAGAAAGAAAGAAAGAAACAAACAAACAAACAAACACCCCAACATGTTTTCTGCGCTTGCGTTTTCTTGCAGCGTCTCATTATTACCACATCTATCATACTAGGCCATTTTTTGCTTTTTTCGTGTCTGTGTATTGAGTCAATTTGTTTCTGTGTACTTGCTTTTCGCTCTATGTTCCACCTATTCAAAAATTAATGGATTTCGAGTGCTGTTCTCTAGACTGGAAGCAAATGTAATAAATGAGCGTGAGACGAGACTGTCATCTATATTGGTGTTGTTGTTACTTGTTAGATCGCGTTTTTTGACTAGGTATCAAAGCGTTTGTAAAGCAAACTCAACGATGTCATATAAAATATCAACCCTGAAAGGAAATATTGAGTGCTTAGCAGCAAAACTTTGTTTAACTTATCTAGTCGTTTTGCAAAGAGCTGGGTGAAAGTTTCAAGGTCTGTTATTTATTTATTTATTTATTTATTTATTTATTTATTTATTTATTTATTTATTCGTTTATATCGAGGATAATGGAATAAGCACTCATGTGCTTTTTTACATCCAGTCCCGTGTGTATGCTGTTTTGTCAATTTTGTCATCTGTTTCCACCGGCACACAATGGCCTACTCTTCCGAAAAGCGGAACAGGATTTAACGTGTGCGCAAGATGTTCTGCATGCGTTCGAACACGGGTCCTCGGTTTATAGTTTCATCCGTCTGTGTATTTGCCTGCATGTCTCTTCCTCTGTCATCGTCCGACTCGGCTTTTTCATGTCTATTTTTTAAAAATTCATTCTGTCTGTCTCTCTGTATGTCTCTCTTTCTCTCCCTCTCTCTTTGCCTCTCACTTTCTCTCTTTCTGCCTCTCTCTCTCTCTCTGTATATCTGTCTTTCTCTCGCTTTCTATTCTGTTTGTATGCCTCTTAAAACTCTGATTGTAAGTGCTCTTTTCTCTAGCTCTGTCTCTGCCTTGTCTGTCTATTTGTCTGTCTGTCTGTCTCTGTCTTTGTCTGTCTGTCTGTCTGTCTATCTGTCTCTGTGTGTGTGTGTGTGTGTGTGTGTGTCTGTCTGTCTGTCTGTCTCTCTCTCTCTCTCCCTTTCTCTCTCTCTCTCTCTCTGGCTACAGATTCAGAATATTATTGATCAGCTTCAATGCCCCTTTTCAGGCAGGGTCACTGGGTTTCTAAATGGCTCCTTCATCACCTGAAATCACCCGCTGACACACACTTTTATCACGCTGGGGGAGGGGGTGAAATTATTCCTGTGACAGTGTCACTTAAACCTGTCTGTCTGTATGCCTGTCTGTCTTTCTGTCTGTTTTTTTATGGCTTTCTGTTTCTGCATTTACCTGTGTGTTTGTCTGTGGACGTGTGTTGAAACATAGCTACGTGGACGCATTTGTATACATCATGAATGTATGTATATATAAATACATACATAATGCATAAACACAAACACATCCAGCCATTCATTCATCCGTCTGTCCTTACGTCCGTCCGTCCGTCCGTACATACATACATACATACATACATACATACATACATACATACATACATACATACACATATAATAATAATAATAATAATAATAATAATAATATATGGAATTTATATAGCGCTGAATCTTGTAAAAAACAAACAAATCGAAGCGCTTGCACTCAATCATTTACAGGCATGCAACTCTCCTTAAACATAATGAGCAACAGATTTCAAATCCATGCACAGCGCACTACGCACGCACACGCACGCACAACACACACACACACACACACACACACACACACACACACACACACACACACACACACACACACACACACACACACACACACACACACACACACACACACACACACACACACACACACACACACACACACACACACACACCACAACACACACACACACACACACACACACACACACACACACACACACACACACACACACACACCACACACACACACCACTAACACACACACACACAACACACACACACACACACAAACACACACACACACGGAACAACACTTAGAAGGTGAAAGATGCTGTTGAAAATTAGGGACAGATATGTGGGGGAAAGTCTCAGGTAGGAAATAATTGTGTTTTGAGGCTGGATTTGAAAGGGAATCAAGGAAGGCTTTTGACGAAGTGAAAGAGGGAGGTCTTTCCAGGTGGATGGACCAGAAACACGAGAAGGGAGCGACGGCCAACAGTGGTTTGTTTGATTCTGGTGTTCGAAAGCACAAAGTATCTGCGGCTGAACAAAGGGGAACGGGATGGAGTGTACAGGTGAAGACAGTTACAGAGATAAGAGGGTGCAGATTTGTGGAGACATTTGAAACAGAGGGATTGATTTTATACTCCAGTCCTTTGTGAGACAGGCAACCAGTGAGAGATCGCAGAAGAGACTGATTGTTCAGATTTTTCTTTCTTAGGACCAGTCGAGCTGCAGAGTTTTGTAATGCGTTGAAGAGAGTGGATAATGATGCTGGTAGGCCAGCCAAAAGAGAATTACAGCAGTCTAAACGTGAAAGAAGAGAAAAGTGACAAGCTTGGAAGTTGCAATCAGTGGACAGATACTTGCGAATCGCGCTTATTGCGCCGTAATTGATATGTAGCAAGACTGGAAGTCTGGGTGATGAATTTTTTCATAGAGAGTGTGTTGTCAAGAACTACTCCTAAGTACTTCACAGAGTTGGACAAAGGAAACTGACGTATTGCCGAATTCTATTGAAGTTTTTGTGATAGAGGAAAGTTTATGTTGGGTCCCTATTAGCAGGCTTCGGTTTTATCGGCATTAGTTGTAACTTGTTCTGAGTCATCCAGTTTTGAATGTCTTGAAGGCAGTAGGACATATTTGTAGGAGGGAAGGCAAGTTTTCAACAGTATCGCTGCATGAGTTGAGTATCATCGGCATAGAATGATGATCAATAGGTGGCTGTTTATTATATTGAGATGGAGCATGTAGAGAGTAAAGAGAACAGGGCCCAGGACTGATCCCTGCGGGACTCCACATTCCATTTTGACAGGTTTTGATTGAATTTTTTGTTTACAATAACTTTCTGGAACCGGCCTGTGAGGTATGAAGTAAACCAGGGAGGGCTGTGCCATTAATTACCAAACGTATTTTGGAGGCGAGAAAGAAGAATTGAGTGATCTATGGTATCAAAGGCTGCAGATAAGTCAAGAAGATGGGAGGGAGATTTTTTCCTGCATCAAGCAAGTAGAAGTGTATCTAAAGTATGGACTGGGGTGTTTCGGTGCTGTGGTTGGGGCGATAGGCAGACTGAAAAGGGGGAAGAAGATAATTGGAATGAAGGTGACTGTTGAGCTGTTTGAGAACAACTTTTTCTAGTACTTTAGAGACAAAGGGAAGTTTGAGACAGGCCTATAATTCTTCAGAATGTTGGGATCGAGGTCGTGCTTTTTCAGTAGATATGTGACTATTGCTGTTTTAAGAGCTGATGGAAAATTTCCTGACTGAAGAGATGAGTTTACTATTTTAGTGATAATAGGCACAAGTTGTGGAAGGCATTGTGAGAAAACAGGAGCAGGTATGGGATCAAGGCCGCATGATTTTATAGTCATTTCCTTCAGAATTGTCATGATTTTTTTTTCACTTGTGGGATGGAAGGAAAAGAGAGGAGTGCCAGTGAACTGGGGGTCAGGAGGCGCAGGCTGGAATTGAGTTTGATCAAGTCTGGAGCGTATGTTTCGAACTTTGTCTGAAAAGAAGGCAGAAAATATGGATGGAAGTTCAGACAGGCTGTGGGTGGTAGGCAAGGAGTTGTTTTTGCAGATCCAAGGAGATTTGAGGTGAGGGAAAAAAAGAGATTTTATGGATGTAGCACAGAGAATTTGGGAAGAGTATTTAGTCTGTCTTTGCTGAATGGATTAAGAGTTGACTTTGTTTATCTGTTTTCGGAAAAGCTGTTTGTTGATTTCGGTTTTTGACTTCCGCCACTGCCGTTCTAGTTGCCGGCGTTTGCGCTTCGCTATCAAGATGTCTTGGGTATACCATGGCGCACAGGGTCTGTCAGGGAGAGATGATCAGTAAGGAGGTGCATGCTCATCAAGCAGTTGGCGGAGAATAGTGTTATAGTGATCAGAGAGGTCAGTGTGGTCAGAGGTTTGTGAAAAACGTTCGGAAGCTTGGGAAGAGAAGGTATGAATGTCTAAGGCCTTAAGATTGCGACGAGTAACATATTTCTTCTTTCTGACAGGTTTTGTGATGTTGAGATGGAAAAGAATGGTGGAATGATCAGAATGCAGTTCGTCGGTGACAGAAACATGTGACAAGATTGAATGAAGCATTAGTAATCAGCCAGTCTAAAATATGACCAGATCTGCGTTGCTTCGTTTACCAGTTGAGAGAGAGAATGGTTGGACAGAGAAAGAGAAAGACGTTTGACATCTGGAGAAGACTGGTTGTCGAAATGGAAGTTGAAGTCACCAAGAATTATAAGTTTAGTGGGAGAGAGGCTGTAGTGGTCGAGGAGTGACTGGAATTCTGGTGAAAAAAGAGATGTTAGGTTTGTTTTTACGGCTGGGAGGTGGACGGTAAAGGCACAGATAGTAATAGAGTGGCCAGGTAGGTTGAGATTGATTTCGCAAACTTCAAAAGATTCATGTGAAGAATGGAAGGTTGTGACTGAAAGAAAGAGATGGTTCCAATATGTCTTTGAGAATGATGGCAATCCCACCTCCTCGGGAGAGTCGGGGGAAAGAAATGGTTTTATATCCAGGAGGAGTCAGCTGTTTTATTTTTGGCTCATGGCCATGTGGTTTAAGCCAAGTTTCGGTGAGGAAGGTTAAGTCAATGTTTTTTTCAGAGATGAAATCAGATATGTAGTCGGCTTTTCCATTTGGACAGACAGACTGCACATTGAACAAACAAACTTGAAGGAGATCTGAAGGAGGTGGAGAGGTACATACATACATACATACATACATACATACATACATACATACATACATACATACATACATACATACATACATACATACATACATACATACATACATACATACATACATACATACATACACACACACATACATACATACATACATACATACATACATACATACATACATACATACATACATACATACATACATACATACATACATACATACAAAACACGCATACATACATACATATATACAAACATACATACATACATACATACATACATACATACATACATACACACACGCATACATACATACATACATACATACATACAGAC
>CM054134.1:38514997-38522497 GCA_028751875.1 Rapana venosa | reverse complement strand
CTTTGTGTCGGACTTTTTTGGGTCTCAAAATGGACCCAAAGTCCTTTGTTTTGGAAGTTATTGTCATTCTGTCTGAAAGGTTGTACCTTTTAGCAATTTTGTTTAGTTCATTGACTTCTGCTCCGAGGTCTACCACTCGTGTGATTTGCGTATGCATCTTTACCCACTATTATAAGGAAGCACTGCATTTCGACTATTTTAGAGTCACTTTACACAGTTGTGGAGAGAGAGAGAGAAGAGAGATAGAGAGAGGAGAGAGAGAGAAGTGAGAGAGAGAGAGAGAAGAGAGATGAGAGAGAGGAGAGAGAGAGAGAGAGAGAAAAGTGTGTTTGTAGTGTTGTGTGTGTGCGTGTGGTGTGTGTGTGCGCGCGCGCGCGTGCGTGTGTGTATGTGTATGAACGTCCAAGCATATGTACGTATTGATGACTGATGAAGGTAAAACTGATGTGCAGATTTCTCTGTCTATTGCAATGATAAAGTGCAGGCATTTGTGTTGTATTATAGATTAGGTCAGTTCAAAAACTATGTAGCAGAGCAGTGGTGTTGGCATCCTATACACGTTAGTGTTGATCAGACCTAGCGCATCTAGTAGTTTATGGCATTTGCTCAGGCAATTTGAGAAAGTAATTTGAATAACATTCTTAAACTTATGCCGGTAGAATGGGTCACAATCGATGTTCATATACCGGTCAGCCCCCTGCTATGTGCATACTTGATTCCTGCAGGGACCTGAACAATCCTATAAAGCAAATTATTGACCAATCTCCTAGCTGGTAGTTCACATGCAAACTATCTTGTGAAAGGCTTTCTTTTCTTATAAAAGGGAGAAACATTGTTTTACTCTTTTCTCTTTGATTTTCCCAGGTTCCGAGTTGATAACTTGACTAAAATAAGAAAAGTGGTAAAACTATCTTTCTTGGAAGGGGAATAATATATTTGTTGACTGCGTTCCCAAAAAGTTAGTTGAATCTGAGAGTGTAAGAAAATGCGTGAGAGAATGATACAAATAAATGCAGAGTGTAAAGAATATCGATGAACTAACTGCTGAACGAAGAAAAGCATGGATGCAGTAACGAAAACTGTAATTGGACCTTTATTTGACATGAGCAAAGGCTGGGGAAAAATGGAAATGCATAGACATGGAGACAATGTGGCTCTTACAAGAAAATACAATAAGTAGATTCTTGTTTAGATATCATAGGGATGCGATATTAAGATACTAACCACACTTTTGTTGACGAATACCGAAAGGAGTCATAAAATTATTATGACTTGGAGCTCTTTACTTCTATATATAGGGGGAACATATGGAAAGAAGGGAGTGACTGTGACCAGACAGAGAAATGAGCAATGTTTTATTAAGTTTTAACAAGCATTTTCAGAATCTAGTTCAAACGGATTCAAAAGCGATTTTTATATATGAGACCAGCCTCCATGGTGCGGTAGTTAGCGTGTTGGTATTCCGGCTGGAGGGTCGCAGGTTCAGAGCCCATAAGATTCGTAGAGATTCTGGACAGCTTCTACCCAGTGTTAGTTTGCTAGGATCTCTTTGGGAACTGGGGCGATCACATAGCCGAGCTTTGTCCACTGTACGCATATATGAATGCGCTTTTGACAGAGTTGCTCAAAATTCAATTACCTGACCAACACTACAGTTGTCTGTATCTCCCCGGGCCCAGTTGACGTCGGAATATATTATAATAAGCAGCGTAGAGTGTATCCCTTACAAGAAGTCTCAAAGCACCTTCACTACCGTGACAGCATCAGTACATCATCAGCATCATGATGTAAAAAAACCCCACTTGCCTGCCAGAATAGCAGCTGAGTCCACTGTCAGAGCTGAGCAAGTGCCACTGGACTGAATTAAACAAAGCTGTCTTTTACTGAATGTCTTTCGTTTTTAATAATGATAATGAATGATGACAGCGGAGATGACACAAAGCAAAACAATAAGAAAAAAGAACTAAGCAAAACAAAACCAAAACAAAAAACACACGCACACACACACAAAACCACCAACTAGATCAATTTAGAAAATCCTGTCAAAGGTTTTGCAATTCAGAGAGAACCCTCCTTTACACTGTTCTGCAGTTATTTTCAGCAGCTCACCAAGACATAGGATAGATCCTAGCTGTATTCTGACAAACCTGGTTACGGCTTTTCCCCAGGATGATGTTACTAACTTTCCTCAACTTTTCTTCTCGGGCTACCTCCCTGTGGACTAGGAGTTGTCGGAAAATGGTATCAAAAGCCAAACAAACTAGAAATTGGATTCATCCAGATAGACTCTTTTCAATATGATGAGATTATATGAATCGAATTTCCGACAAGGTTTGTTGCCGCTGTTTCCAGTATCATTCTTTCTTTTGAGGGACTCCCTTTAGCATTTGACGTGGATACATTATTGATGGCTCTACCTATATTGGTTTCCTTCTATGAATTTATGAACATACACAGAAAGGTATACACATGCACATCAGCATGTTTACAAGCACACATACACGCACCTAATGCGGACATATTTGCATGAATACATGGACGAATGCATGCACGCAAAAAACAATACAAATTTGATGCGTACATTCCAAAGGAAGCACGTACCAAATTTCGCTTTAAAAAAAAAGATGCCCACGCACACATACACACCAACTTGCACAAATGCACGAATCTACGACCCCCCCCCCCCCCACACACACACACTTGTGTGGGCGTGCACGCCTCCCACCCCCCCCCCCCCTCCAACCACACACACTGGAAAACTGTTCCAATTTGGAGGCAGCAAATCAAATTTTTATTGAAAACCGCATGTCAATATTGGTGGCTAACAGTTTTTCAGTAGTTTTGTTTTATATTTTTGACATCCTGTGAACTAAATCAAGAGTTTTTGTCATCAGTTCCTCTTTGATTTCCGTCCATAAAGGTTTGGGTGTGCAAAAATGGTATTCTTTGCAGGGATAACAAAATTTTTGCTTTGAAATTTTTTTTTACGCCGTTTCATCTTTCAAAAATACAAGATCAGAAGAATGTTGCAAACCATAAAAGATGCAGCATTAAAAAAAATTGAAATCAATATTTTGGAGCACTTGACTTGAGCCATCGACTTTAAAACAATGGTTTTCTGCTGACATAGTTCTCTGCTGGAAGACTAACATAGGAATCATTCCAAACGAATCAGGAAGGACAGAAATAACCAAGCAAGTAAGTAAACCATTTTTATTATTGAAAGGTTATGCGCACTTTTGTAGGTTTGCGAATATACAACAAGTGCATGTCTTTGTCTGGGATTCCGATGCTGATCATCTTTATAGGCCGCAGCAGTGTTCTGCACTTTCAAAGTCCTAGCAGGGCAGAGAGAAACGACAGCAGCAAGAAAGAGTCAGACAGAGAAGGTACTACAGCTCTTGGTTTGATTGACTACATCAGCAGGCAGCAACCAGCCTTCAGTGAGCACCTGTCCATCTCTGGCATCAGACCTTGCCTATTTGCTGTCGAGGTGCTCTCACTTCTGGTCTCAAGACCCCACGGGATATAAGAAAATGATATTTCCTTTTAGATATTCGTGTATGCTGAGGCATTCTGTCCAAGGGATCGTGCGTGCAAAGAGGCATGGAAGGCACTTAGGACCATGCAGAGAAAATATTTGGAGAGCAAAAATTTGTCCATCACTTGAGGGAAAGTTGAACTAGTGCCGTTGTAGGTTAGATGAAATCAAGCCGTAATGTTCAAGCTCTCTCATGAGATTAGATCTGCTGCTTTAAAGCTGAAGTAGTTTCCAACCATTTTTCCAGCACAATACGGGTACAAACACAGGTGTAGAATGAAAAGTCTTAGCCGAAAATGTACTCGTCTTAGTAACAAACCAAAAGATATTCACCACATATTCCCTAGGTATAATTATCGGAGGCAGTCTGTGTCAATGTCGGAGACATGAACATGTAACATGCTATTTATCTGAAAAGAAACCCCCCAAATATGTTTATATATTACACTCATCAACTATTACAGTTCACAAAAAGGTTCACCTTATATGGTACTCATATAGAAGAAGAAAGGTATATGAAGTGCTGTGTATTTATTTGTAGAAGCTTTCGAGAAGATTTAAGATAAAAGATACATTTAAGAGTTATTTGAACAAAGGAATATGTCAGAATATGAGTTTGAACACATGCATTTCTCAATAAGGAATCGCGAACGATTTTTTAAAAATGTATCAGAAGACAACATGTTTGTTCTGTATAGTTGATGCGTATGTGATTATAAGAGCTTATGATACTTGCGTTACATAAATGCAATCAATGCATACGCGTACAGAGAAACAAGCCGTCTAAATTGATCTGGAAAAAAATTCGATGATGTATTAACTTGTTGAAAATAAATGAGCTCGGAAACACAAACACACACCACAACAATCAACACACACACACACACCACACACACACACACCACACACACACACACACACACACACACACACAACACACACACCACACACACACACACACACACACACACACACACACACACACACACCACACACACACACACACACACACCACACACACACACACACCACACCAAACACACCACCCGCACCACGCACGCCACGCACACACACACACACGCACGCACGCAGCACACATATAAACACCCTCCCCCCACATCTCCTACATAAACACACATATGCACACACATATGCGCACACAATACACACACAACCATACGCACCACACCACACACACACACACACACACACACACACACACACACACACACACACACACACACACACACACACACACACACACACACACACAACACACACACACACACACACACACCACACACACACCAAAAACTCTCTCTCTCTCTCTCTCTCTCTCTCTCTCTCTCACACATGCACTCATGCGCGCGCGCGCACTGCTTAAAACAGGTGAAAGCAGGAATGTTAGAAAGCTTTGAAAATGGAAAGCAGTCAAGCATTTTAGACAAATATGCCTGTTTTCGTTTCTTGTTCTCGTTCTTGTTCTGCTCCCTTTTCTCCTTATTTTTTTTAGCATTGCTTTCCTCTTTCTTTCCATTTTTTTCTCTTTTTTCTACTTTTTTCTTGTCCGTCATATTTTCTTCTCTTTTTTCTATTTGTTCTAATCCTCCATCCGTCTTTCCTCTTTCATTTTTTCTGGTCTGTGCTTTTTTGTGCTCTTTTCCCGCTTTTTTGTTTATGCTTGAAACATTTCCCGCGACACATCAAACAAGCATCCCGAGAGTCTACGTCTGTCTATCTGATTATTTCCTCTCCGATTGCCCCAGCCCTGGGAGAAGGCCTCTGTCCATACAGTTTGTGGTTCAGGGAAGTCTGGAGGAATTCACTTTCAGGAGTCTAGACCAGTGCCGTGTAACAAAGCAGCCATGTACTGTGGACTGGTGTTTCTGATGGCCGGCACCACTCTCTGGAGGTTTATAAGGTTACTTAGGGCTTGAAAAGATAAACATATTTGTCTGAGAATTAAGATGTTTGTGGTTTGAATTTTGACTATAGACTTCCCCCCCAGTTAGTCAAAGAGTCCTTGGGTGCTAGTAGAGGGATTTGTCTTTGGGTAGACAGCATAGTGAGGTTTTATGTGCAACGGGCATTTAAAAGCACCAAAAGATCTTTTATCAAGATGAGAATGATCTCTCACAAAAGTTTGTTGCAAGTGCCCAATTCATGAGGAAAAACAAATATACTTTCGAAAGGGAGAAAAGCTGATGCTGCATTATGGCACCTCCTGTCCTATGAAGGAGAAATGAAAGAGCCGGCTGAAATTGCCACAGAGAAACCTGATGTACTTAAAATATTCTCTGTAGATCTACTTAGGATCTGTTCAGTGGAAAGAAAATCTCTTCATGAGTCTCGATTTTGAGTTCCTGTATAATTTTTACTTCATAACTTAGTTTCTAGGATAAGAGGTTGAGGTTAGAATCACACTAGAAAGAGGATACCTTTCTGGGACCTTGCAGGTTCCCAACTACAGTTGAACTTGCTGCAGGTTTCATAGGTATGTCGGAACACAAGATAAGCAGCGTTTATTCTACAGACCTAATTTTGAAATTGTTGTTCATACTTCTTGACGCTGGTTGTATATGTCACGGGTCTTACTGACGCTTGGATACATTATCATGGCAGCCTAATCACAATACAGTCCTATTGTATATTTCAGGCTAAGCTCAACTTTTCTAGTAGCATCCTTATCAGTTGACGGGTCCCTGTATCTGTCAGGTATGCTGGACTCTGTACTGTAGTTTGAACCATGGGGAGCAGCCCTTTTGCCTTTTTATACACATCAGTAGTTTTTTTAACAATGTTTATTACCATGCACCATTGCCACAATCATAGGTAAAACAATGACATCAAGCCTAGCATGTCCTTAGGCAACCCCGTAGTCAACGTTTTGTTATTTAACTAGAACATTAAGTATGAATGTGAGAAAAAAGAAACAAATTAAAAAAAATAAGTAAGTAAGAAATAGATTATTTATCGGGATTAAAAGCTGCCTGTTCTGTTGCAAGTGAAAATTGCAGCTGCCAGGTTTTTTTTTTCTGTGTGACATATCGCAGCTCCCTTTGGTCTGCGGCATATGGGTGTTGTTACGTGCTGTGTACCACTGCTACTGCAGAACTGTTTGTTTTCTTCACTGAAAAAACATGATGTATTGATAACAAGATCAGTTTCTCTCTCTGTTTCTTTCTTTGTAAAGCCGCACCTGGCAGGGGGGCTTTTATCCGAAAATACTAGGCTTGTGTGTTTGGGTTCATCACAGGCTCCGCCAGTCTTAATACGACAGTGGTGTTGTGGCGCTCCTCACCTATCTTATAGCTGCATACCAGGTTGTCAGTCAGCAGGACATTCATGACAGCCTTCCACAGAACATGGGAATCCAGTTACTGGCATTCTGATTGATTGATTCATGGGGACTTTGTGTCGCAGCTCTTTTAAAAAGCAAAAACAAAACATGCCATGTTGCTTTGCTTCACGTCACGCGCCAGCAAGAGAGAGAGTGAGAGAGAGAGAGAGAGAGAGGGAGAGAGAGAGAGAGAGAGGGGAGGGAGAAGAAGAGAGAGAGAGGAGAGAGAGATGAGAGAGAGAGAGAGAGAGAGAGAGAGAGAGAGGATAACGATAACGAAATTTTATTTTCTGAGGGTAATAGAATAAGTACAAGACATTTTTACACCCAACGCGCGCGCGCGCGGCGAGAGAGAGAGAGAGAGAGAGATGAGAAGAGGAGGAGAGAGAGAGAGAGAGGAAGAGGAGAGAGAGAGAGGAGAGAGAGAGAGAGAGAGAGAGATTTTGTTGGAAGGTAACAAAATACGCTTTCTGTATTATTTATTGCTAACCTATACACACATGTCTCATCTTTAAGGAACAAGGACAAATACCAAATTATTCTAAAATGCCAATGGTGCATTTAGTTTTATTTTATATAGATATATATTTTAAAGTTTTGTTTCTTTTAAAAAATCAGG
>CM054134.1:38502497-38504997 GCA_028751875.1 Rapana venosa | reverse complement strand
TGCATACTTGATTTTGCATACTTGCTTTTCTAAACGTACATTTTGACTGATGATACTGCTTAGCAAGTATATCAAAAGTGGAGACAATGAGAGTATTTCTGTTTTAGATTTGGTTTTCCATAGCTGTGCTTCTTGATCATAAAAAGAAACAGGTATTACATGCAGCTCTGTGCGTGGGGACATATGTGTATGTGTGTGTGTGTGTGTGTGTGTGTGTGTGTGAGTGTGTGTGTGTGTTTGTGTGTGTGTGTGCGTGTGTGTGCACACGCATGCTCGTGTGTGTGTGTGTGTCTGTGTGTGTTTGTGTGTGTGTCTGTGTGTGTGTTTGTGTGTGTGTGTGTGTGTGTGTGTGTGTGTGTGTGTGTGTGTGTGTGTGTGTGTGTTGTGTGAAGGTACAGAGGGAAATTGGTTCTTCACTGGTTTATCTGCTACTGAATGTCTTATTCAGTTATTTCTTTTAAATGATTTTCTTTTTTTCTCTTAAAAATAGAGAGGCAGACATGTGATATTTAAAAAAATCATGACTAATATGCAATTTTATTGTTATCATACATTTAACAAACCAACAAACTAATGAACTATCGAACGAGTCTCTCTCTCTATCTGTCTATCCTCTCTCTCTCTGTGTCTCTCTCTGTGTCTCTCAATGTAATGATATCTCAGTTTAATAATGTCTTACCACCAATTTGTGTCATGAAGGTTTCGTTTTTCCTTTCAAATTTCATTTTAATTAGATTTTTAAAACTTAACCTGATAAGAAAAGAACAAAAACAAACAGAGAAAGAGATAAACAGATAGACAGATAGACATAACAGGCAGAGTTACTAGGCGCAGACAGAAAAAAAACAAGACAACATACTTAACGGTAGAACGAAATGGAGTGAGGCAGAGCCAGGAAGCAGGGACCAGGAAGCCAATCAGTTTCTGCAAAGGACCACGTGTTGACTTTGTTCTGTGGCCAGCTGAGCAGCTCTTCAGACCTGTCAGCCTTGTGGCTGGGAAGGGGGCAGAAGGAGGGAGGGGAGAGCTGTGTGGCTGTGAGGCAGGGGCTGGTTTTCACTGAAGAGCTGGGTGGCTGTGATTGAAATAACCCAATAAAGCCAAAGGAAATGCTGAACCGTGAACCGGTGCGAAAATAATAAACAGAAAAAGGGAAAAGGAAAGGGATGGAGGAAGGAAGACAAAGGGGGAGGTGGAGAGAGGGATGGAGGGAGGGAGAGAAAGAGAGAGAGAGAGAGAGAGAGAGAGAGAGAGAGAGAAGACAGAGACAGAGACAGAGACAGAGACAGAGAGACAGACACTGAGCAGAACCCCCCCATTACCCCAGATATATAGCAAAACGCACACACAGGCAAAGGAAGAGAGAGTACAGCAACTGGGATAGGTAGAAAGCTAGGGACAGGGTTGAGACAGACAGTACAGATAAACAGACACAAGGAGAAAGAGTTCCAACTTTACCTTACGCCCTTTCCTTCCCTGTTGTCTTCACACCAGCATTGCCACGATATTTTTGTAACCTGATGTAATCTTTCACGAGACAAGTAGGACAGCAAAGTAAATAGAGACTGAGTGCATCGACTGTTATCGAAAGGATAACAACCACACTCTTCACATCCTTCCATTGACAGGAATGCAGAAAACAGTCTCTGCGTGTAAATCATTCTTGGTATGCTTGTAGGGTGAATAATCAGGGTACTATGAAAAGAGGAAACATCATAATCACTGAATCAAACGGTGATTAGGAAAAAGGTTGCAAACTTGGTTCTTGAGATTTGAAACATAGGTTTAAAATTTACCAAAAAATTGATCAGCAGGAATAATTATTAGAAGAAGTGACAGTAGTGTTTCATATTGTATTGATAAGATTGATAGGATGGGTGGGGTTACCACCAGGGTACATTGACAGCAACGATAATAGCAGAGTAACAGTGCAAGTAGAAGCAGCGTCGGAGTAAACATTGACAAAACGCATGCACACACACACACACACACACACACACACACACACACACACACACACACACACACACACACACACACACACACACACACACACACACACACACACACACACACACACACACACACACACACACACACACGCACACACACACACATTAACCCACATACACAAACACACGCAAAAACAAACACAAACACACACATACACACACTCACATACAATTGCTCTCTCTCTCTCTCTCTCTCTCTCTCTCTCTCTCTCTCTCTCTCTCTCTCTCTCTTCTCTCTCTCTCTTCCTCTCTCTCTCTCTCTCTCTCTCTGACAGGGGAGGAAGAAAGCAGGGGAATTGCTCCTGAGAAAGTTGCTGCACAAAAGAAATTTGTTCTGTGGATCTGCTTAGAATCTGTTCAGAGAAGAAAAAAAAATCTCTTTCATATTTCGACTGTTTATAGTCTGTCTGCCTCCTAACTATGTTTCTTGGTTGCGAGGTTGTAGTTTAATTCAGGTCAGAAACAGGCGCATAGCTTTTTTGGGTCTC
>CM054134.1:38494997-38497497 GCA_028751875.1 Rapana venosa | reverse complement strand
AATGGAAGGAACAAAATTCATGTCCGGAATAAACATTCTGCGACTTGCACTGCCTGCAAGTACATACAAATATACACCAGGCTAAAAGCTTTCATTAACTGAAACCTTTTTTGTGACTCATATCCACCCCCATAAAATTCTGTAAAAGCCAAATATCACGATTAATTTTTGTGTGTGGTTTTGTTTCACATTTTGCAGACTTTTTCCAAGTCCTGAATGTTCTTTTATATTATTTTGCTTTCTTTCATTTTTGTTTTTATTCTTCTCTGAATAGAGACAACTTGTGTAACTTTATCTAAAATGTTCTCCAGTCTCCCACCTTTATCTGAAAGATGGAAAGCAAGCCAATCTGCAAAAAGGATGTGCCTTCTATTTGCAGAGGACTCACATGGCAAAGGGTGTGCAATGATCTTGCTTTGGGACTAATGGATCTATTCGATGAAGCTTGTAGAACGAGTCTGGTTCAATGAACAGCTGAAGAGTGAGTGAAAGAGAGAGAAGGAGAAGGAGAGAGAGAGAGAGAGAGAGAGAGAGGAGAGAGAGAGAGAGAGAGGAGAGAGAGAGGAGAGAGAGAGAGAGAGAAGAGAGAGAGAGAGAGAGAGAGGAGAAGGCGAGAGAGAGAGAGAGAGAGAGAGAGAGAGAGAGAGAGAAGAGAGAGAGAGAGGAGAGAGAGAGAGAGAGAGAGAGAGAGTGAAGGAGAAAGAGAGAGAGAAACAGACAGACATACAGACAGTCACTTAGTCAGGCAATCAGGCAGGCAGGTAGGCATAAGAGAGAGAGAGAGAGAGAGAGAGAGAGAGAGGGAGAGAGAGAGAAGAGAGAGAGAGAGAGAGAGAGAGAGAGAGAGAGAGAGAGAGGCAGGCGGGCAGGCAAAGCAAAACACTTTTCCAGTGTCGACATGATAAGAATTGTGAAGAAGAAGAATTGCGAATGACAAGGAGAATAGCGAAGAAGAAGAATTGCGAATGATAATAAGAAGAAATGCGAAGAAGAAGAATTGCGAAGAAGAAGTATTGGAAGAAGAAGAATTGTAAAGAAGAAGAATGCGAAGAAGAAGAAATGCGAAGAATTGCGAAGAAGAGGAATTGCGAAGAAGAAGAAGAAGAAGAAGAAGAATGGTATGTCTAAAACGAAGGAATAAAAACGCGCGAGCGCGCACACACACACAGACACACACACACACCACACATACACACACACACACACACACACACACACACCACACACACACACGCACACCTCCCCCCCCCCCCCACACGCACACACACACTACACCCCCACCTACACACACACACACACACACACACACACAACACACACACCACACACACACACACACCACACACACACACACACACACACACACACACACCACACACACACACACACACACACCACACACACACACACACTACTACCCCACCCCAACCCCGACCCCCCACCACACACGCTAACACTAACACTAACACACACAAGACGGTTAATGATCGGTAGAGTACCTTTTCTCTCACCATCTAGTACTGCAATCAACTGATGTGTGATGTTGAGCATATGACGATCACGCAGACCTGCGTGTTGTCTAGCACTTACCTGGCACCCTCCATCTGTCTGGAATCTCTCAAGCTCTCTGGTGCCACAATTTGCCACAATTTGACGCTGCAATCAGACATCTTGCTGTTGTTGAGAACTCGCAGTTTTGGTCATTATCCCCCCAAACAAGAGACTTGACCGATCGGTCATAGATCTTAATCTTCAAAATTGGAAGATAATGATCCCTTACCAGCATCATTTCATTCTCACTCTTGACTGGTGTTTTTTTTTTTTTTTGGGGGGGGTCTGTTTTGTGTGTCTGTTTACTTGTCTGTTTGTGGCCCTGCCTGTCTGTTTGTCTGTCTGTATGTCTCTGTCTTTGTTTTTCTGTGTTTGTCTTGTTGTATGCTGAGCAAAGAAGAAAAAATATTTTTCTTGACTTCAGAGACTGTTCTTAAATTAAAAACATTCTCTATTCGTTCTGTTCTTTCTAAAACACACATACACACACACACACATGCACACACTTTTACATACACACTTTTACACACACACACACTTTTACACACAACACACACACACACTTTTACACACACCCACCTTTAACACACACACACACACACACTCTTTTACACACACACACACACATACACATAGACACACACACACACTCTTTCCTACCTACCACATAATGTCATGACGACCAAATGACCATTCTAATCAGACTGTTGACCACACAGTCCTGAGGACTGTCTGTCACTGAGCAGGGTGACCTTACTGACCAGACATTGCCTGCAGCACTCTGTGCGTGTGTGTGTGTGTGCTGTGCATGCGTGCGTTTGTGTGAGAGAGGGGTGGGGGTGGGTGGGAAGGTACTGATGGCCATTTCCTGCTTCCTGCCTCCTGTCCTCTTGTAGAGGCAATCGCCAGGCACCTTGTCTCCGTGTCACCCTGACTTGTGCATTGGTGT
>CM054134.1:38474997-38484997 GCA_028751875.1 Rapana venosa | reverse complement strand
ACAAGGAGGCGACAGGAATAAAAATAAAAACCAAGGCAGAAACAACGAGAGGGATAGAAATGAGGTAATTTCCAGCACAGAATTTCCAGAAGGTTGGAGTGTTATTTATACTGCCAGTCCTCCAGAGTCCTGAGAGAGAGAGAGAGAGAGGGAGGGAGAGAGAGAGAGAGAGAGGAGAGAAGAGAGAGAGAGAGAGAGAGAGAGAGAGAGAAGAGAGAGAGAGAGAGAGAGAGAGAGAGAGAGGCGATGGGGATCCATGTTTGTGACCTTGAAGATGGTTTGGTAAGCTAGAGTTGACACTGTCATCCAGTAAGCGTAAGCTTTGTGCTCGACATCCTGTGCAAAACTTATCCTGTGGATTTCTTCCCAACCTAACCACAAAACTATGAGCGTTGGTATGGTTGCTAGTCTTTTGGAGGAAACAATCGTTTATACAATATGCATTTATAATGATGAGCAAAAACCTACAGCAGCAAAAGTGTTATCCCTGACCTACAAAACCCCTCTTCCCCCTCATCTTTCTCTGATATGTAAATGTACACACCTCCAGAGGGAGAAAATATAGCCCAAACTGCATATGACAATTTTGCTTGGCTGAAGATCGCACATACATGCCATCCCACTTAATACCTATACTTGCCTCGACAGAGAGAAAGAGAGAGAGAGAGAGAGAGAGAGAGAGAGAGAGAGAGAGAGAGAGAGAGAGAGAGTGAGAGAGACAGAGAGAGACAGAGACAGAGAGAGACAGAGCAGAGACAGAGACAAAGAGACAGAGACAGAGAGAGACAGAGATAGATAGAGAGAGAGACAGAGAGATAGAGACAGAGAGACAGGTAGACAGACAGACAGACAGACAGACAGACAGAGAGAGAGAGTTTGAGATAAAAAGGGAGCAGAGGTTGGGAACAGAGAGACAGAGACAAAGAGACAGAGACACAAAGACAGAGACAGACAGACAGACAGAGAAAGACAATGCGACTGGCGAAGGGAGATAATGCAGAAAAAAGATGTAGTGTAAACAGAGAGAGAGAGAGAGAGAGAGAGAGAGAAGAGAGAGAGAGAGAGAGAGAGAGAGAGAGAGAGAGAGAGAGAGAGAGAGAGAGAGAGAGAGAGAGAGAGAGCAGTGACTGATATATTGATGCAAAATTTGGAGACGGAACTGGGACAGAAACAGACTGGTACACACACACACACACACACACACCACACACACACACACACACACACACACACACACACACACACACACACACACACACACACACACACACACACACATACACACACACACACACACAACACACACACACACGCACGCACACACACACACACACACACACACACACACACACACACACACACACACACACACACACACACACAACGCGCACACACACACACCCACACACACACACACACACCACACACACACACACACAGAACATCTTGAGCTCACGTTAAATCCTGTTCCGCTTTTTGTAAGAGTAAGCCAGTGTGCGCCGGTGGGAACAGATGACAGAATTTACAAAAACCGCATACATACGGAGACTGGATGTAAAAAAAAGCACATAAGGGCTTATTCCATAATCATCGATATAAAAAAGAATAAAAAAAAACAACAACAACAACACACAGAGATAGACACACCGAGGAGAAAAAAAAAGAAGAGTTCCAGCTAGCTCTAATTTACAAACCCTTCTCTTTCCCCAATCCCCCACACCAGCATCACCACAATATTTTCCTGACCTCGTGTAATCTTGTGCAAGACAAGGACAAAGAAGACAGCAAGACAAACAGTGACTGAGTGCATCGACTGTTATCGAACGGATACAACCGCGCTCTTCCCCTTCTATAGACATTGAAAGGAGTGCAGGAAGAACACAGGGCAGTGGATGTTGTCTAGAATGGGAGAGGCCTCGGTCACCCCCCCCCCCCCCTCCTCCCCCAAATCTCTCCTCACTCTCGTTCAAAAAATGTGTCCGCGCTTGCAAAAATAGTCCTGGAGGCTGGCTAGTAGGGTCATGCAACCTGGACTCTATAATATATTAAAATTCATATAATACTGCTTTATGCGTATCGAGAATAAAAGGGTTGGCTAGGTAAAATTGTTCTATGGTACTGGTGATTTGGAACGCTTGTTTTCAGCAGAAATATTGTGGTCAGCTAGAGCGCCCGACAGAAATCACACACACACAAAATTCATGTTAGTTTGAAAATATATCGATGGGAAAGTATTATACAACGATGACATTGATGAGAGCCGCAATTACGGAAGCAGCAGCAGCAGCAGCAGCAGCAGCAGCAGCAGCAGCAGCAGCAGCAGCAGCAGCAGCAGCAGCAGCAGCAGCAGCAGCAGCAGGAAATAGCAGAAAAAAGCAATAACAGAAACAATAGCACACACACATACACACACACACACACACACAGAGAAACACACACAGTGAACACACACAGTGAACACACACACACACACACACACACACACACACACACACACAACACACACACACACACACACACACACACACACACACACACACACACACACACACACACACACACACACACACACACACACACACACATGAAAACACGGGGGAAGAACGGGATAGCCTGGTGGTTAGAGGGATGTATTCGTCATCTACTGACCCGAGTTCGATTCCCGTTCAAGATGATTTTTCCTCTGGAGTTAACATCAGTGCCGACTCCACTCTCCCCAAATTTCCTTCGGATGAGACTATAAACCGAGGTCACGTGTGCGAACGCACCAGAAGATCTTGCGCACACGTTAAAACCCGTTCCGTTTTACGGAAGAGTAGGCCATTGAGTGCCGGAGGGAACGGATGACAATATTTACAAAACTGCATACGTACGGGGGCTGGATGAAGAAAAGCACATGAGTGCTTATTCTATTATCCTCGAAATAAAAGAATAAAATAAAATAAAACACACGCACACCCACTAATACACACACAGAAACACACGCACACAAACACACACACACATACACACACACACACACACACACACACACACACACACACACACACACACACACACACACACACACAACGACACGCATGCACGCACATACACACACAAACTCAAACATACAGAGAGGTAGAAGTAATATTGTGACCCAGAGACAGACAAAGAGACAGAACCATAACTACATCCTATCGCACTGTCTATCCATCTCCACAACCTATATACATCACCCTGCTGTTGAGGTAACTTCATTCATTCAATCTTCTGCAGGACACGCAAGACAGCCATAGGAATATGGACCTGGAGCATCAACTATTATTGAACAGTGATGATGGTGGTCTTCACATCTTAGTCTTTGCCGGGAGTGTAGTACGCACGCAGCTGGTATTCTCCTTCTGCTGTGTGAAAGCTTATTTGTTTTATTTATTTATTCTTTTCTAACGAGAATAATGGAATAAGCACTCATGTGCTTTTTTACATCCAGTCCCCGTGTGAATGCGGTTTTGTAAATTTTATAGGGGTGCTCTTTAGCTTTTCACGTACTAGTATTTTTACATGTGGAATTATTCTTATGCACTATGAAAGTACAACATTAGAGCTTCGTGTAAGTGAGTAGCATCCAAAATGTATGCAATGCTGTTTTTTTTTTTTAAAGTTACGATTTCACAACTATAATGATGAGGAGTAAGCAGAGTTATTGTTTAGTGTTTATTGTTGGATATGTGAAATAAAAAAAACCTTTATTCTCAGCAAAATATTATGGAAACAGCTTGATGAGATGGTTTCATTAGCAATGTTGCAGATATAAAAAACCCAGTAATAGCAGCAGTGATAGCTACAACAATAACAACAACAACACTTACAATAATGAGAGTGAGAGAGTGAGGGGGGAGAGATAGACAGACGGACAGACAGGCAGACAGACGGACGGACAGACTTACGGACGGACGGACATACATACATACAGACAGACACACGGACAGAGACAGAGACAGAGAGATACAGAAAGATACAAGGACAGAGACATGCAGACAGAAACTTCTATAACTACATTTCACTCCCTTTTCAACTCAAAACCTCCTTCTCACGTGTATCAGCATTCTGTTCAGGTACATCTCATTTAATTTTCTGCAGGGCGGGGGTCAGACCAGACAGTAACATCCATATGGATCATGTGCGCCGACTGTTATTGAAACAGAGACCGTGACACACTTTGCAGTCTACACACAGAAAGGAGCGTAGGACGCGGGCAGTCAGAGGTTTTCTTTGAGGGATGGGATTTTTATTTTTATTTTAGGTTTTTGTATTCGTGACTACATAATAGTGTTGGAACTTGTCTGGGGGTAGTTTTCTTAAGCCATGTTCCTAGTGGCAAAACCCAAACTCTGATCGTGGTTATGACTATATTCCTGAATTATGATTGTTGAAAAAGAAAGTGGTCTACAGAAACTTTTTTTTGTAGAGGGGGGGGGGGGGGGGGGGGGTGATTGAAGAAAACCCCCCAACTAGCTTGTACATTTCTGTCCCAAGTACTGAAAGAATGACCTCAACAACAACAAATAACGACAAAAACAGCAACTTATATTGCAGCAGTACTATCAATAGATGCAGCAGCAGCAAAATCTACAACAGTAACAGCAACAGAACAACAACCTCTACATAGATGTCCACAAACACACCACAGACACACAGAAACACAGAGATACCCCCCACCCCAACACACGGACACCAACTACCCCCCTTCACCCCCCCCCCTCCCCCCCCCCCCCCCCCCACACACACACACACACACACACACTCACACCCTTCCTCCTTAACACCCCCTTCTCCTCCCTCAACACCCCCCCCCCCCCACCCCTCACCTTCAACACACACACCCCTTCCTCACCCCACAGCTACATTTTTTTTGGGGGGGTGTGGTATTTTCCGCTACCCTCAGAACCCTGGTGTTTCTTTAACCTCATTCTATTTCTCTTCATTTCCGTGGCAGCGGCCACGCAGAAAGAACAGAAAGACCAGGCAGGGCCGCCAGCACAAGGAACTCTCTCTCCCGTTGAAGGGAGGACATAGCGCCACACTCCGCTTGTGAGACGAATGGACACATGGGAAGTATGGTCCGTCCGTCCGTCAGTGAACTGCCCAATGTCAAAAAACAGAAACAAAAAGAAAGAAAAAGAAAAAAGAAAAATATGGGGGGGGAAAAAAGAAGGGAAAAAGGAGAGAGAGACCTTTTTTTTTTCTTTGCACAGGAGAAAAACATCTGTGTGTGTGTATGTGTGTGTGTGTGTTGTGTGTGTGTGTGTGTGTGTGTGTGTGTGTGTGTGTGTGTGGTGTGTGTGTGTTGTGTTGTGTGTGTGTGTGTGTGTGTGTGTGTGTGTGTGTGTTGTGTTGTGTGTGTGTGTGTGTGTGTGTGTGTGTGTGTGTGTGTGTTGTTGTTGTTTTGTTGCTTCAGCTGCTGCTGCTGCTTTGGTTTTAATCTGTACACTCAAAGTGTGTGTGTGTGTGTGTGTGTGTGTGTGTGTGTGTGTGTACGTGTGTGTGTATGTGTGTGTGTTTGTGTGTGTGTGCGTGCGTGTGTGTGTAGGTGTGTGTGTGTGTGCATACGTGTGTGTGTAGGTGTGTGTGTGTGTGCATACGCGTGTGTGTAGGTGTTTGTGTGTGTGTTTGTGTGTGTGTGTATTGTTGTTGTTATTGTTGTTGCTGCTGCTGCTTTGATTTTAATCTGTACACTCAAGTGTGTGTGTGTGTGTGTGTGTGTGTGTGTGTGTGTGTGCGTGCGTGTGCGCGTGTGTAGGTGTGTGTGTGTGTGCGCGCGCGCTCGTGTGTGTATCTGTGTGTGTATCTTTGTGTGTGTATGCTGCGCGCCCGTGCGGGCGTGTGTATTTGAGTGTGTTGGGGGGGTGGGGGGTGGGGGCGGGGGGTGCGACAAAGCGATTCAAGCCTCTGGAAAAATACCATCTCACCACCAGCAGTCAACAAAACAAACCATATAAATCATAACATTTTGGTAACAGGGAAAGCAGAAACTTCAACCAATAGTCATCATTATGGGAAAGGAGCAGTAGCAATAGTGAACTACGCAGGAGTAAATGTCATAGATTCAAAAGGAGAGGGAATAGCGCATAACATTTACGGGAAAACAATATAACGAAACTCTCCCTCTCTCTCACACCCACACACAATGAATTGGCTACATACTAAGGGAAGAGTATACCTTCAATTGAAGTATAACCATATAACAGAGCATAAAACAAAAAAGAATTAATCTTCTGGGAGAGAGAGAGAGAGAGAGAGAGAGAGAGAGAGAGAGAGAGAGGAGAGAGAGAGAGAGAGAGAGAGAAAAGAGAGAGAGAGAGACAGACAGACAGACAGACAGACAGACGTAGACATACATACATACATACATACAGACAGACAGACAGACAGACATAGACATACATACAGACAGACGTAGACATACATACAGACAGACAGAGACAGAGAGACAGACAGACAAAGTGAGAAAGAGAGAGAGAAAGCAACAATTTTTCTTCATGTTTGTTCTTTTTTCCCCCCCATCAAAAGCCGTGTCTACAAATTGTGCCCCGGAAACAATCTTATCTATGGAGCTGTGGAGGGAATAAGTAAGTTCACCTGAGCTACTTGATGTCTGTGTGTAGTATGCCCCCACGCCAGGGAGGAAAATGAAAACGAAATTGGATTTCTCTGGTCAGAGGCAATAACAACATCTCTATCGCCGCCATCACACGCACAGACACACAAGCAAACAAACACAGTAACCTAGCACAGGCACACAACAAACCAAGCGCAGGCACACAACAAACCAAGCACAGGCAAACGATGATACAAACACAGATAAACAATAAACTTAACACAGGCAAACAACAAACCAAGCACAAGCAAACAACAAACCAAGCACAGGCACACAACAAACCAAGCGCAGGCACACAACAAACCAAGCAGAGGCAAACAATAAACCAAGCACAGGCAAACGACAAACCAAGCACAGGCAAACGACAAACCAAGCACAGGCAAGCAATAAACCAAGCACAGGCAACCAATAAACCAAGCACAGGCAAACACTAAACCAAGCACAGGCAAGCAATAAAGCAAACACAGATAAATGATAAACCAAGCACAGGCCAATAACAAACCAAGCACAGGCAAACAATAAACCAAGCACTGGTAAAAAATAAACCAAGCACAGGCAAATAATAAACCAAGCACAGGCACACAATAAATCAAGCACAGGTAAATAATAAATCAAGCACAGGCAAATAATAAACCAAGCACAGGCACACAATAAACCAAGCACAGGCAAATAATGAACCAAGCACAGGTACACAATAAACCAAGCACAGGCAAATAATGAACCAAGCACAGGCAAACGATAAACTAGCACAGGCAAACGATAAACCAAGCACAGGCAAACGATGAACCAAGCACAGGCACACAATAAACCAAGCACAGGCAAATAATGAACCAAGCACAGGCACACAATAAACCAAGCACAGGCACACAATAAACCAAGCACAGGCGCACAATAAACCAAGCACAGGCAAACGATAAAACAAGCACAGGCACACGATAAACCAAGCACAGGCACACAATAAACCAAGCACAGGCACACAATAAAACAAGCACAAGCACACAATAAAACAAGCACAGGCACACAATAAAACAAGCACAGGCACACAATAAAACAAGCACAGCCAAACAATAAAACAAGCACAGGCAAACGATAAAACAAGCACAGCCAAACAATAAAACAAGCACAGGCATATAATACAACAAGCACAGACAATCGATAAACCAAGCACAGGCAAACAATAAAACAAGCACAGGCAAATAATAAATCAAGCACAGACAATCGATAAACCAAACACAGGCAAATAATAAACCAAGCACAGGCAAACAATAAACCAAGCACAGGCACACATTAAACCAAGCACGGGCAAACATTAAACCAAGCACAAGAAAACATTAAACCAAGCACAGGCACACATTAAAAACAAAGCACAGGCTAACGATAATCCCAACACGGGCAAAAAACGAAGCTAACCAGAAACCCCCACAAAAAACAACAATAATTAAGAAGCAAAAAACACAGAAAAAAGCAAGAAAAAACAAACACCCCCCCCCCCCCCCCAACCCGAGTAGTCAAAGAAACAAATGCAAACATTATCTATATTTCAGTGTGATGACAATTAACAGGTGCAACTGTATGACACGTGCATGATTGCACGGCACAGACGCACGCATCTATGCGAGCACATATGCACGCGCGCAATGCGCACAGAAGGTTTCTTGAATACATATTGTACGCGATGTGTGTGTGTGTGTGTGTGTGTGTGTGTGTGTGTGTGTGTGTGTGTGTGATGTGATAGATAGATAGATAGATAGATAGAGAGAGATAGAAGATAGATAGATAGATAGATAGAGAGAGAGAGAGAGAGAGAGAGAGAGAGAGAGAGAGAGAGAGAGAGAGAGAGAGAGAGAGAGAGAGAGAGAGAGAGAGAGTTGTAATTTGCATATCAAAAGCACATCAATGTTTCATGTCAACCTCGTACGATTTATGACAACAAACATGTAAATTTAAAGAAAAGAGAAGGCAACATAGTCACCATTCATGCGTGTATTTTTGTGGGGTTTTTTTGTTTGTTTGTGTGTGTATGTGTGTGTGTGTGTGTGTGTGTGTGTGTGTGTGTGTGTTATTTATTCAAGCAAAATAACTTTCATTCATTGAAGCAACATAACGTTCATTCATTGAAGCAACATAACGTTCAATCATTGAAGCAACAGAACGTTCATTCATTCAAGCAACATAACGTTCATTCATTGAAGCAACAGAACGTTCATTCATTCAAGCAACATAACGTTCATTCATTGAAGCAACATAACGTTCATTCATTGAAGCAACATAACGTTCATTCATTGAAGCAACATAACGTTTATTCATTCAAGCAACATAACTTTCATTCATTCAAGCAATAAACGCAAACAAACCAACATGTTGGCAGTCATGAGACATATAGCATCTCTAGCCAATGTTGCGTTTTCATCACGCTGGTCTGCAATGTTTTACTCAAGGGCTGAAAATAGCCCCCCCTCACCCCCACCCCACCGGCTCCACCCCCATCCCCTGTGTAGTTCCTACCACTCAAGGTCCAAGTCCAAACAGGAGCTGAGCCTGAAGCTTCTTGCCTTTTAGGCAAGTGTGTTACTTGTAGACAACCATCCACACTCAGCACAGCATGCTGAATTTGCTGGGTGTATGTAAAAGACTCTCTATGCATAATAATGATAATAATAATAATAATAATAATAATATATGGAATTTATATAGCGCCGAATCTTGTAAAACAAACAAATCGAAGCGCTTGCACTCAAATCATTTACGCGCATGCAACTTTCCTCAAATATAATAAAGAACATATTTCAAATTTATGCACGTGTATGTACACACACACACCACCACACACACACACACACACACACACACACACACACACACACACACACACACACACACACACACACACACACACACACACACACACACACACACACACACACACACCGCGAACACCCTTGGGAGATGAAGGATGCTGTTGAAAAAGTAGAGACGGATATGAGGGAAAAGTGTCAGGTAGGAAATAAGTGTGTTTTGAGGCTGGATTTGAAGGTATCAAGTGAAGGTTTTTGGCGAAGTGAAAGAGGGAGGTCATTCCACGTGGACGGACCAGAAACAGAAAAAGATCGACAGCCAACAGTGGCATAAAAACGAAAATTGCCTGGATCTCAAACTTTGCTAAAATTAATAGCCCTGATATTTTATTCTATCTCCCAAACCATGTCTCCAAGGAACAATACTATGCCTACATTTTGTAATATGCTACATGCAGGTGCTATAACAGTTGAAAACAATGGGGCACTGTTTAAATCTTACAGGTTATATTTAAAAAACCCAATATTTTCAATAAGAATAATTGGATTTTAATCAGCTAATACC
>CM054134.1:38469997-38472497 GCA_028751875.1 Rapana venosa | reverse complement strand
CTAATCATCAGTTTTTCCACAGACAGGTGCCTGGGCCATGAATCAAAAAGCAATAATGGTCAGTGGGGTGTACAAAGTGATGATGACAAATGGTGTTTCCCCTAACCACCCAATAATTGATGTCAGATCACACCCAGTCTAAACGGCAGCAACTACCTTAGCTTAATGTGTAGGGCATTACAATGATGCTGTAGTTTGCAAGATGCACTGTCCGTTATTTGGTTACATTCAGAAACCTTTTTTCGTTAGTCTGTAAGTCATTGAAGAAGACATGAGAAGCTTTCAGCCAGACTGGGATCGACACACTCATCAAGTCTACACTGCTTCTGGTCTTCATGATGAATTCTTTCCGAGAAAAGAGTAGGTGATAGATCACAATTTGTCATTTCTAAGAGTAATGTATAAGGAAGAGACCAAATATAAGTAGCAACTTTTTCGTTCAAAATTTTTAAAAATAATTCTGCTTGAAGTGGATCACTTACAGTTTTTGTTGTTGCTGTCTTTCTAACTCTGAATAAATGTTGAATGTGCATAAGCAGACTAGTTTCAATGTAGAATGCAGGGACAAACAATGTTCGTAACACGTTGTATTCTCAGGTCAGATAACTGCATTAGTTATTATTTGTGTATATAGAATTGACATCGACATGTAAATGAAAACAGCGTCGTTTCTGACGTAAGACACTTGTTTGTGTTGAACAGAACGTCTGTGTCTGGGGCAGTGTGTTCTAAAAGTATAATTCAGTGACCCCGCTTCTTGACTCTTGTTTACGCTCATTCACAGTGGTGTTAAAAGTGCTGTCGTAAGCATGTCTGATACTTTGGGGGGGGGGGGGGGGGGGGGGGGGGGGGGGGGGACTTGGGGGGGGGGGGGTAAGTTCACTGTTTAACGCTGCTACGTTCTATAGAATTGCGTGCATGGCTTGTTTAGTCTAGAAAAGAAGGCGACCAGACACAAACTCCACACACACACAAATCCAACGAACTTTTTTGTTTAACTAAAAAAAACAACAATCACGAACAAAAGCACATAAGAAGAGACTAATGAGGGTAGAGGAAGATGTATTACATATAAATGAAGTAAACATATAGAGAATAAAGAGACAAGATGAGAGGTGATGGGACAAATGAAAAGAAGAAGAAAAAAGAAACAAAGACATAAAGAAAGAACGAAAAGAAAGGAGAGCAATATTGATCGAAAGAAACAATGGGAGATAACTAAACAAAATCAAAAAGAAAGAACAAAAAAAAAAGGAAGGAAATATTGCCTGAATAAAACAGCAGAAGAGTATGACTGCCAGAAAACTGCCATGCGATTGCATAAACACATTTCGGTTTTCAAAGATGCTTCTTTAATAGTGTCAGTTCTTTTTTCTAAATGTACAAAACAAATACACAGCGTTAGATAGAAAGAAGGAAAAGAAAGGAAGGCAACGCTGCCCGAGAGAAACAAGGAAGGAGGGTTACGTCCCCTCAAAAAAAAACACCCTGCCATACGGTTGTATAATCTACAAGTTTCAGTTTTCAAAGATATTATTTTAATGGTGACAGTATGTTTGGAAATGTACAAAATATATACGCAGTGTTCAGGTAAATGAAGTTGTTTCTGATGTTGAACGGCTTTATTAAAGAACGCTGAAATAAGCAAAAAGTCTTGTTCCAAACTCCCCGACCATTAGTCTACCCCTGTTAAAGTTTGATTTACAAAAAACCCACAACAAAACCACTTCCATGGACAAGTCTAATTCTAGGTTTGGGAGCTCAATCTTGAACACTGGTACGTGTTACGGGGTTGCGTGCAGGGCTGGTTCAATCCGAAAAAAGGCGACAAGAGACGAACTAAAGAAGAAAGAGGCTGGGAGAGGGGAAGCCACACGGGCTCTCAGTCTGATTGAAAAGAGTGATGCCTTTTGGTCAGTCTCCAGAGAGTACCTACATAGTCCCGGCATCAGCTCTCGGATATATGCCACGGTGTGTTCCTTTCTTTATTGAGATATATCACGTATTGTATCCCTTGTGAGAAACCACATTACGCAATTTTTTAGTGTACGTCTATTCATAGTTTTTTCGGTTTAAAACGTGCTTCCATTCTAACCCCAGTAACAAATGAGAGAGGGAGGGAGAGATAGACAGACAGACAGACAGACAGATAGATAGATAGATAGATAGATAGAGAAGAGAGAGAGAGAGAGAGAGAGAGAGAGAGAGAGAGAGAGAGAGAGAGAGAGAGAGAGAGAGAGAGAGAGAGAGAGAGAGAGAGAGAGAGAGAGAGAGAACATACGCATTTTAGTCAAGAACTTATTTTCCACTTTTAGTGTCTAACGCAAAACATTTTTGACAAATCAATGCAGGTGAAATTGATATTTTTTTTCTAGCAATGCCAGGAATGTTTTGGTAGCTTCTGTTTGTTTCTGCCATGAAATATAACGTGTGTTACTGTTTATCATACAGGAAGGGGTTCTAGTGTATCTTAATACATTTTTTTTTTTCGCGTTTTATA
>CM054134.1:38449997-38464997 GCA_028751875.1 Rapana venosa | reverse complement strand
TACATTTTAGATAAGGAAAGAAACGAAAATCATGCATCGTATATGATACCTTTTGTTTATGAGAATAGGAATATAAGTGTGTGGTATATGCATACGTTTTTCCATATTATTATGGTCTTGGCGTTTTGATAGCGCAATCACTATGTACGTCACTATCATCCTGGTGAGGATTATGGTTATCATCATCAACAGCAGCAGCAGTAGCAGCATGTTTTGTCATTCAGCAATTCATTAGTAATTACAGTCAATGACCATATCATTGGAACAGATTGAGTTCGTGTCTCAGACGCAGAACTTTGGTTCTTTTGTTGGTTTTGATTCGATCTTTGCGTCAAGTTATCAAAACAAAAGTAGAAAACGACGATGCAAGTTTTGTTTTGTTAGTAGCAGCAACAGTCTAACAGACAAGGTATTCCAGTTTATCTTTAGATGACAAGAAAATGGCTGTCATCTCTTCCTCCTTAAATCACGCAGGCTTGGAAAGTAACCGAATCATGTCTTTCTTTCCCAAATTCAGTTCCAGATTTATTCGCTTATCCCGCTTTACTATAAACAGGAGATCAGGAGATGTTGAAGCGTTTCTTTTGTTTGGCTTTCATTTAATTTCTGTGGAGTCTTGTATGAAATTGTCAAAAGGAGATAAGATGTGTCTTGTCATTTTAAAACCTTACACTTTAAGAAACTAGGATTGTAGATACTTAGCGGGTTAAAATAGGTGTTGCATATTAATCTTCTGCAGACTTGCAAGATGTTTAGCGAGCGTGCATATGCATAAAACAAGAACAGATGTGCAATTAGAAACAATCTTATTCATGTTCACAATTCCCCCCCCCCCCAAAAAAAAAAAAAAAAAAGTTCTTGCAGAAAAGAGAACAAATATGCAATAAAAAAAACTTATTCATGTTCACACCTTTTTGAAAAAACCCAACCCACAAACATTCCTCGTATGCACCCATGAAAACCACTAAGACACTAAGTTAGGAATGGTTATGTATCTGCATGTAACATTTGTTGTCTGTTGTGTTGCATATAACGGTAGCATTGCACGCAATGACACACACACACACATAAAAAAAGGAATACTAGAAAACATACAAAAACACACCGACAAAAAAACCCCATGTTTTCATTCTCAGTGAAACTTGAGCCCCACAAGCAGCAGATAGGACAGCATAATTATCAGCTATTAGTGGCCTCAGTTTATGTGTTCATATTGCCCGGCTATTAACGTGGCAGAGAAAATCGTTGGCAACTTTTTTTTTTTTTGCACAAACGAACGAAAGAGCAGCTCCCCCCCCAACAAACAAAAAGTGACTAAAACAAAAAAATGCGGCGGCTTCTGCAACGAGTACGCGCGCCTGTGTGTGTGTGTGTGGTGTGTAGTGTGTGTGTGTGTGTGTGTGTGTATGTGTGTATGTGTGTATGACTTATGTGTGTGTATGTTGTGTGTGCGCGTGCATGTGTGTGTGTGTGTGTGGAGTGTGTGTGTATGTGTGTGTGTGCGGTGTGTAATGTGTTGGCGTTGTTGTTGTGTTGTGAGTGTGTGTGTGTGCGTGCGCGCGCGTGCATATATATAGCTCCCTCTTTAGGGACAAGAAAGTAAAGCACGAGGAGAGGAGATGGCGCCGCCCTCAATATGCTGGCCCCTAGAGAAGCTGAGGTCTCTGACACCTCAGTACTAAACGACCTCATAGGTTCATAGGACACCTTTACCTTTAATATATATAATATGTATATAATAATATATATATATATATATATATATATATATATATATGATTTGCTCTGCTAGTATGCTAATATCTGGTGCCACTTTGGACATATTTTCAAAATTCGATTGAATCTAGAATTTCAGTAAGTAGATGTAAAAGAAAAAAATATAACAAAAAGAGAATGCTTAGAACAAAAACAAAACCAGAAAAACCCCATCCACATCTGTCCTGTCTGATTTATCAAGTTTTTGCATAATATGATTTGTCTTTTTAAATTTTATGTTTTATTTTCATTTAAGTACATTTCGTTGGTTTAAAAAATGGTTCCAAGAAATCAACGTCTTTGGCAAATGATATTTTAAACAAAAGAAGAAGAAGAAGAATGCAAAGAAGAAGAATGCACAGAAGAAGAAGAATACGAAGAAAAGCGAAGGAGAAGAAGAATACAAAGAAGAAGAATGCGAAGAAGAAGAAGAATGCAAAGAATGCAAAGACGAAGAATGCGAAGAATACGAAGAAGAAGAATACGAAGAATACGAAGAAGAAGAAGAAGAAGAATGCAAAGAAGAAGAACGCAAAGTAAAAGAATGCAAAGAAGAATAATATTGCGAAGAAGAATGCGAAGAAGAGAAGAATGCGAGGAAGAAGGAGGAGAGGAGGAGGAGAAAGAGGAGGAGGAGGAAGAGAGAGAGAGAATCAAAAGACAGGCAGACTAAACAGAAGTAAACAAGAACACAGACACAGAAGGAGAGGAATGGAGAAAACTTTTTGCATACAGAAAACAAAAACTAAAACAAAGACAACACCAAGAAAAAAAAAAGAATACACACAAAATCATAGTTAACCCTAGCATCTTTATGTCACAAGCAATTCGTCAAAACAAAAATAAAGCAACAGAATCACGAAAAAGACTGGCCCAAAACGTACAATTCAACATGTTTGTCCAAAAACACACACATTCACAAACAAGCAATAACAACAAACAAAACAGATTCTACCTGTTTGGATGTCACACATTAGATTTATTCCCCCGTCTGGAAAATGTTCGTTATGGGCTTATATCATAATGCCAGCCGAGCAAAAGTGACTGTCAGGAAAAAAGATGGACAGTAAGCCCTTAATGTTTTCTTCTTCTTAGCGTGCCAAATTTAACATCGTCTTTCTCGAACATCCGGGTGGACAAGGGTGATTTAGACTGACGCTGTATCCTGTATTTATCCGGTTCATGTCACATTTCTTTCTGTGCACAACAACAACAACAACAACAACAACAACAGGGTAAGCCAAGTTTATGGTTCTAGCTTTATTTGTTGTTGATCACATCCTTTTGCTTCGTGGTTTTCTTTGTCTCGCTCCCTCGTGTGTGTGTGTGTGTGTGTGTGTGTGTGTGTGTGTGTGTGTGTGTGTGTGTGTGTGTGTGTGTGTGTGTGTGTTGTGTGTGTGTGTGTGTGTGTGTGTTGTGTGTGGTGTGTGTGTGTGTGTGTGTGTTGTGTGTGTGTTGTGTGTGTGTGTGTGTATGCTGTGTGTGTGTGTGTGTGTGTTGTGGTGTGTGTGGTGTGTGTTTGTGTATGTGTTGTGTGTGTGTGTGTGTGTGTGTGTGTGTGGGTGTTCTGTATGTATGTCTTTTCTTGTTAGTGACATCAGACGTGTGTGTGTGTGTGTGTGTGTGTGTGTGTGTGTGTGTGTGTGTGTGTGTTTGTACCTTGCAACATTCTTGAGAAAAAGCTACTCTGACAGGAAAGTAAACACGCACACAAGCAGGGAAATAGCAAAAACGTAGGTGGCGCTGCTCTTGTGGTGACGCACTCTTTCAGGAAAGAGAATCCCGAATTTCACACAGAGAAATCTGCCAATACTGAAAGTGATCTTTAATTAAGTTTATATATATATATATATATATTATATATATATATATATATATATATATATATATATATATATATATATATATATACAACTATACATATATATATTTATACAATAGGTAGACAGATAGACAGACAGACAGATAGATAGAGAGATAGGTAGACAGATAGATAGACAGATAGAAAGACAGATAGATAGATAGATGTATAGATACTGAAGGATTTAGAACTTAACTCTCCTCTGTTGCGCACAGATAAACCTTAAATGAATGGGAAGAACCGACAAATAACAAGAAGTCCCCAAATTCTGACATTGTCCTCCAGACACGGTCTATACTGATGCCCCGTGTACTACTCTGTTATTCTATAATGTCTCTTCTGACCGAGGGTAGTCTCTTATCAGATTACGGCAGCGTGTGTCCAAACACGCTCTTTAGTAAGCCTGTCCGCCTGAGGAAATGATGAGTATGGTGCCAGATCACTGCCGCTTCAGTTCACAAAAGGCAAAAACAATGTCTTTACAATCCGATTCTTGTTGACCTTCTTGCTCTTGTGTTCCTGGTTCTCGATGTTATTATTGTTCTCGTTGATGTTCATATGGATTTTCCTGGGGTTTTGACTTGATTGGGGTTTTTGTTGTTGATATTTTGTTTCTTATGTTTGCTTTTGTACGGTTGTTGTTCTTTTAATAATTTTGGTTTTGCTTTGTGTGTTAGTGTTTATTTTTGTTCTTGTTTTTCCTATTCTTTTGTTGTTATTGTTATAGTTGTTGTGGTTGGTTTTTTGTTGCTGTTGCCTTTGTTGTTCTCTGTCTGTCTGTCTGTCTGTCTGTGTCTGTCTGTGTCTCTCTGCGTCTCTCTCTGTCTTTTTGTCTGTGTCTGTGTCTGTGTCTGTCTGTGTCTGTGTCTCTCTCTGCGTCTCTCCCTGTCTCTTTGTCCTCTGTCTGTCTGTCCTGTCTGTCTGTCTGTCTGTCTGTCTCTCTCTCTCTCCTCTCTCTCTCCTAAGTTCTTGCGCAAATGTTATGCGATCAGAAAAAAATGGATCAGATGTTAATGTCACCTTTAAACATATAGGAAGAGGAAGCTATCATACCGCAATAAAGTTTTACATAAAAAACTTGTTTGTCGCTGTGAGCTGACCCCGTGAATCACTCCAAAAATGTTCTGTCCTTTCATAGCAAAGTGTCAGGAGGAACTTTTGAACCGGGATTTTTTTTCACTCGTTTTTTTCGTTCTTGAAATTGTTGCTTAGTTTGTTACAAAGACTATTTAAAATAAACCACAGAGAAAGAATCTCATTGGTTAAAGGACAAGGAACTACATTATTCTGTTAGGATGCATGGGATTTTATTTTTATGACTTTATTTTGCACCGTTAGATATGACTCAAGTATGAGAAGGATTTATTTCTATTTTCCTCCTTTGCATTATAAATGACATTGCATACCAGTAATGTATACACACTTATATTGTTTTGATTCCAAACAACAAAAACATACGCAAATATAACACCATGAGAAAATACTAAAACAGAACAGTTTCAGATGTTTATGAAGTCATTTATAGCTAAGCATTTCATACGATTGTTCAGATATTATCAATCTTAAGAAAAAGTGGATTTTGTTTCATTATTTTCTCTTTGATATTTTTCCTATCTTATTCTAAATTTATATGCGTTTCTTTAAACTATCTTTATGCTCTACTTTTCTCTCTTAAAAAAAAATTGGCAGGAAAACGACAATTCAGGGACATACATGATATTTCAAACATTAAACAGGGCCATGAATTTCTGCTTCATTCCCAAGACGCTTTCCCGCGAGCCAGTATGAAATTCACCTTACCCCCTTTGCTGCCTACTTTGTCTGCTTTTACTGCGCTATATTTCAGCTTTGTTTTGCTTTGTTTGTCAGCTAAAAACAGCACTTAATCCTCATTGAAATTCGCAGCATGCTCGGATCTGACTTGACACGAGCTCGTCTGGGTGTGAACAGATTTCCCAGATTCATTGCTGAGCCTCGGCAGAGCCTTGGCCACAGGAGGGATTACACAAACACACAGAAAAACAGATCTGGGAAAAAATGGATCTAAACAACTAAAAGAGATGTGTAAGGTGTTACAGAGATGTATTGCTTTGTGATGTTCGTTTTCCTGCTCCAGCGCGCACATTTTTACACACACACACACACACACACACACACACACACACACACACACACACACACCACACACACACACACACACACACACACACACACACACACACACACACACACACACACATCACTCACCACTCACACACACGCACTCGCACAAATACACATCTTTTGTTCTCGCCTTTTTGCCATAAGAGCACCGAGATCTACAAACGCTCAGATGTTGCTTATGCGATCATCTGCCCATTATTAAGACAGCTGCATTACGCCTTTGGGGATACGCGACAAAACGTACCACCAGTGCGCGTGCGTCTTATTTTAGATCTTGTCATCTGTCTCTACTGGGATGTAATGGCCAACTTTTCCGAAAAAGTAGAACGTACTTTAACACATGTGCAAAAATTAATTTCTGCGTGTGTTCACACATGAGACCATGATTTATAGCCTCATCCGAGGGACTATAATAATAATTTAAAATAATAATAATAATAAAAAATGGAATTTATATAGCGCTGAATATTGTAAAGCAACAAATCAAAGCGCTCAGATGAGATGACTTTTTTTCCCATCGAGGATAATGGAATAAGTACTCATGTGCTTTTTTTTTTTTTTTTACATCTGTCCCCGTGTGTATGCGGTTTTGTAAATTCTGTCATCTGTTCCCACCGGCACACAATGGCCTACTCTTTCGAAAAGCGGAACAGGATTTAACGTGTGCGCAAGATGTTCTGCATGCGTTCGCACACGGGGCCTCGGTTTATAGTCTCATCCGAAGGACTGATATTAACACCATGGGGGATATCTCCCCTTGAATGGGCAGCTCAGTGGAGGCTCGAATCCGAGCCGCCAGACTGCAAGTTTGATGCTTGAAACCACTAGGCTATCCCGACATACCCGTCAATTCATCTAAATGTATTTACTTATTTTGTGTGTGTCATTATTTATATATTCATTTTTGTTTTCTCTCATAGCTTTTGTTTGTTTCAGTATTATTTATTTATGTATTTATTGATTGATTTATTTATTCAATTATGTGTTGACTACATTCCCTGCTATTTGATCTGATAACCAATGCACTTTGTCCTTATTAGAACTTGAGGCACGCACAGGGATGACATGGCCAAAAATGCACACGAAGAATAAAGATTTCTTGCTAGTGCCCCGCCCCCTCCCCTTTCTTCCTCCCCTCTCGTCTCTTCCCACCACAATCACCACCACAACTGCATCTACCACCACCACCACCACCACCACCACCGCAATTTTTGTTTTGTTTTCAGGTAAAGGAAAGCTTGCGACCACAGGAGGGATTTTACAAGTCACAATGGAATAGAGATTAAAAAGGGAGGACGGGAAAACTTGTGAAGTGTTATCAAGATGCATTGTTGAACCGAGTTATTCAGCGTTTTTGTTTTGCATATCATGAATGTGTATGGCCTATCTTTTTCTTCCTCTTCCTTGATTCTGGTTTTTGTTTTACAATTCTGGGTTGATTGTTTTGCTTGGCTGTGTTTTATCTTTCTTTCGTTTCTTGTCTTTCTCTTTCTTTTTGTTTTTTCAATTTCTTTCATTTTTTTGTTTTGTTTTTCACTCATTTTGTTTCTGATCTCTTGTTTACAGTTGTTGATGTTGCTTGCTCTGTTGTCTGTTGATTTTTTGTGAGTAATGCTGTTGTTGGTGTTGTTGTTGTAGTTGTTGTTGTAGTGGCCGTTTATGTTGCTGTTACGGTTATCATTTTTGTTGCTTTTGTTTTTCAGAAAATGTTGGTGTAGTTCTTGTTTATGTTTATTTTGTGATTTTTTTCCTGTGCTTAGTTTGGGATCTTTCTAAATACTGTTGTGGACACATGCAGTGTGTGTGTATGTGTGTGTGTTTTGTGCGTGTGTATGTGTGTGTGTGTGTGTGTGTGTGTGATCTCTTTACAGCACTTGGACTGAAAGTTTAGTTTTCAGACAGCAACCGATACTGGATAACTGGCTGGGTGTAGGTTTCTGGGCAAAGCGTGACTCCTCTGGCCATCCAACTCTGGGGTTTGACCCTGCGACCAGCAATCCAGTCTTGTGAATGAAAGTACAGTTACAGAGACAGCACAGGCTCTGTCAAATATGGAAGGCCCTCAGAGTCACTGTTCTCATGTGTGAAATATTCCATCTATTCTTGGTTTTATATTTTTTTATATACTCTTCAAAGCCTTCACCTTCAACTATCCTGTAGTACCGAGATCATAGGAGCACCAATGGGGGATTTTGTGCTTTTAAAGCCTTACTGACAGCAAGTAGTGGCAACGGCTTCGACAAAGAAACAAAGAAACAAGCTGAGCCATTAAAATCTTGTTCGTACAGCACATGTCAAGAAGGGACCAGCCTGGTTGCATAGATGTGTGATCTTGTCTGAGTGTTTATGTGTGTTAGACATACTAGGCTTCTTCATCTCTGTTTTGTCACATGTCAACTGAAGCTCTTTGGAAACACATTTTGCTATGCTTTGTTTATTTGCAAGTTGATGCTGTTACATCGCAAGTCTTTTGTGGCTTCCTTGTCTCGTCAGACAAGCCTGAGCAAGCTTGTTGTCCTATTGTCTGTTGAAGTACACAGAGGTCCTTGTCTGCATGCAAGGTTTGTCCGACACTACTGTTCATACTCTTGTTTTTTCCTGCGACTTCTTGTTTCTTATCCCTACCTTTGGGTTGGAAAAGTATCGATAACGATGATGTACATTTCTGCAGCGCTTCAATTCCTAAACGTATGTGATATATGGGAGCAATGAAAATCAACTCAATAATATTTGATACACTAAATTACACACTGATAAACCAGACAATAAAACAAAGCAAGGAAAAAGTAACTAACGTAATTGATTTAAATAGATTATGAAACTTCACCAATTTTCACACTCTACATCACGATGTTCAGTTCTGATTTGGTACTGTCCTTGCTGCTTTTGTGTTTTTTACTGCTGTGGTTTTGTTATGCTAATACTAATGGTGGTGCTGGTTGTATCAGTGGTGGTAGTGGTGGCAGCGGAGTTGATGGTGGTGGAAGTTGTAGTGATCGTAATGATGACGATGAAAAAGATGATGAATGTGATGAGGATGAGAATGATGATCATGACGATGAGTTTAACCGCACACACACACACACACACACACACACACACACACACACACACACACCACACACACACACCACACACACACACACACACACACACACACACACACACACACACACACACACCACACAACACAACACACACACACACACACACTTGTCCGTCTAATAAACTTTTCAGTGGAAGGACGTTAAAGTGAAAACTAACCACACACACACACACACACACCACACACACACACACACACACACACACACACACACACACACACACCACCACACACACACACACACACACACACACACACACACAACACACACACACACACACACACACACACACACACACAACACACACACTTAGTCAATTCTATTTTTACCAAAAAAAACCTAACCATGCAGAAACTCATACCATGCTTACAAAAGCCCAGTCACATATCGATTTTCCAAATATTGATGGCTTTACAATCTTCGAAAGTAGGTACAGCTTAAAGCAGGCCAAACTATAGGACTTGGCATAAAGTCTCTTCTGGAGGAAAGCCTGCAATCCTCTACGATTTAGTGATGATTCGTCCACTTTGGGATAGTATCTAATTCCAAGCTCTTCAGGATTCCAAGTCAGCGACTTTGATCATCTCAGCTGGTGTCGATCTCTTCTCATGTCTTGTCCTTAGCTTCTTCAAATGTCAGATGTGCATCAGGATTGGAGTCAGCTTTGGAGGGATCTGAACGAATTTGTGTGCGTCTATAGCTTCTGTCCTCATCCTCATTCCCCCATTTTCTTCACCTGTCTATCTCTCTTTGTCTGTGTCTATCAGTGTGTGCCTGTGCACTTATTTTTTATATATTAGTTTCATTTCTTTTATTTTAAGGATGATGAATAAACACTAATATGCTTTTTTTTAAAAAAAACCCCCCATTCACATCCCGGGAGCATGCAGTTATGTAAATTTTGTCACCTGTTTTCACCAGCATATAATAGTTTTTTTTTTCTGAAAAGCGGAACGGGTTTTAACGTGTGCGCAATATGTCAAGCATGTATTCGCGCAATTGCACATAAAGCCTCAGTTTATATTCTCATCTAAAAGATTTTTTGGGGAGTGAAGTCGAAACTAATGTTAACTTCAGGGGAAAATCCCCTTGAACGGGCGTTTTGATGGTGGCCCAATCCCGTTTCTCAAACCTGATCTATCAGATCGCCAGCTCAACGCTCTAACCACCAGGCTCTCCTGTCCCCGGCCTGTACGTCCTTGTCCATCTTTGTCTGTCGGACAGGTTTTCTTTCCTGAAGCTGATTTGGTTTTATCTCCGTTTTGCTGCCTGTCTGTCTGTCTGTGGTGGTTTTGTCTCTGTCCTTTATCTGTGTCTCTCTCTGCCTTTATCTGTTTGTACGCTAGTTTGTGTTTACTTACTCCAGCTGTTTGCTCTTTTTGTACCTGTCTTATTTTTGTTAAAATTTGTCTTTTTCTTTATTTATCGCAAACTTCTATCTCAGCCTGTCTGTATGTGTGGTTGGATAGCTCTGACTGGCTAGTTGGCTAGACAGATGGCTGGCTGTCAGCCTGTGGTTTCTCTTTTCTTCTTTCCAACCTGTCTGCTTGTCTGTCTGTTTGTCTGCCCATCTTTCTTTTTTTCTTTCTTCTCAGCGCTTTTAAAACGAGCGTGAGGTAGCACCTCAAAAGGATAACAAAATCAAACAACTGCACATGAAAGAAAGCGTGTTTACATTCACTAAAAAGCCACCCTTTTTTGTTGTTTGGTTGATTTACTCTCATGCTTGCTTGATTCATATAATTTTTTTCACTTGCTTTGTTTTGCTTGTTTATGAACTTCTTTGTTTTTGTAATGTCGGATCAACATCCTCTTATGCAAATGTGGTCCAAAAAGGCTTTGAATTTGCAAGCAAATTTGATTAAAAAAATAAGTTTCAGATATCGAGGGATGCGCGTGACCCTCATAGCAAACTAAGTTTTCTTCTCACGTTTTTTGTTGTTGTTCAAAAGTTGTTTAAAAGAATCTGCTTTGTTTGCGGGTTTTTTTTTAAAACGACACTGCTGCGAGAGATATGTAAAAGTACTTTGTGTTCTCATCACGAAATGTACTTGACAAGACCACAAATTGGCTGCCCCCGTCCCCCACCCCTCCCAAATAAAATAACACAGACCATTTTATTAGGGTCTGACCATGTACTATATTGTGATATGATGCAGTGTGTGTGTGTGTCTGTGTGTGTGTGAGGCAGAGAGACAAGAGACAATTGAGAGAAAGAGAGTGAGAGAGTGAGAGAGAGAGAGAGAGAGAGAGAGAGAGAGAGAGAGAGAGAGAGAAGAGAAGAGAAGAGAAGACAGAGAGACAGAGAGACAGAGAGAGAGAGAGAGAGAGAGAAGAGAGAGAGAGAGAGAGAGAGAGAGAGAGAGAGAGAGAGAGAGAGAGAGAGATCTGTTTCAACACGGTTAGTTGAAAATCCAGTGTCATGAGAGGAATGCAAACAGGGATAGGAGATGATTTGTCGCTGAACATGATCACATGGAACATCGAGATCTGCAGTTTATCCAACTGTGTGCGCTTTGTCCAAAAACCTCACACCTGAACATTTTGACCCAAAGCCCCATACCACCAATACAAAGCAGATGATCAACTTTTTTTTCTTTCACAATTTGCCGACTTACAATGTCCAGAAACTCCCAACTCCACGAAGAGTACAACTGAAGATGTTCTTCTTGCACAAAACGAACAGCACTTAAGCCTTAATGGGGATTTGTACACTTAGGAGTTGTGCAGCATCGAGCATGAACATCTGCCGGGCTGCCCGCTAAGAGATCTGTTTATATCAGTTGTTTGTGTTTTATAAAATACAAACTTATATCATCTACTTGTTTATTTATCAAATGTGGATACAGATTTAGACCACAGGAAAAACATGTTGGAAGCTCTTCACTTTTCTATATGCTATTTATTCTTTTTAATTTTCTTTATTTCGAGGACAATGGAAGTGTGTGCGCAGTTTTGTAAATGTTGTCATCCGTTCCCGCCAGCACACAATGGCTTACTCCTCCTCCTACAGATGAGACTATAGACCGAGGTCCCGTATTCGAACGCATGCAGAACATCTTGCGCACACGTTAAATCCTGTTCCGCTTTTCGGAAGAGTAGGCCATTGTGTGCCGGTGGAAACAGATGACAAAATTTACAAAATCTCATACACACGGGGACTGGATGTAAAAAAGCACATGAGTGCTTATTCCATTATCCTCGATATAAAAGAATAACAAAATAAATAAATAGAAAAGCGAACAGGTTTTAACGTGTGCACAATATGTTCTGCGAGCGTTCGCACACGGGGCCTCGGTTTATAGTCTCATCCGAAGGACTTTTGTGGAGAGTGGAGTCGGCTCAAGTGTATGCCCAAACCGTATCCGTGTTAACCGAAATCTGCTGCTTTTAAGATCTGTGGTATAAGCCACCATAGAGTTTGATTTTGTACAAAAGCACTAAAAATTTGTTTTGCTTGCATACTTCAGGCATGGCCAATGATTGGTTTCTTGAACATGACCATCATCCCAAGGCTTAAAAAAGCGATTCCGTAAAACTACTGCTGTTTGGAAACGGGTTGAAGCCCTTAAACATTTTATGGTGATTTGCTCATTTCAGATTACTTCGAATATACAATATGCAAATTTTCTCCAATGAGACATTATCATAGGTTTCATTGACATTGGGCCCATGTCTTTGTCCGAGTTTTTTGGTCCGTTTTAATCCAATGCTTACGTCATGGTGTGAATGGAATGGTAGATAATCAAAGTGACTTTGTACTTGACAACTTTGTTTTTGTTTCTGGTTTTCTGAATATCGTGGTCTGCCCGTTTTAGTCTACAGCTCGATGTCTTTATTTGTTGTTGCTGTTGTTGTTAATGTTGTTGTTAATGTTGTTTGTTGTTGTTGTTGTTGTTGTTGTTGTTGTTGTTGTTGTTGTTGTTCTCTTCTTCTTCTTCTTCTTCTTCTTCTTCTTCTTCTTCTTCTTCTTCTTTCTTCTTCTTCTTCTTCTTCTTCTTCTTCTTCTTCTTGTGGATGCAGTGGGTGTTGGATATATTGAAGATCGAGTTAGCGATAGTATACAAGATTTGGTAGAGAGAAATAGCCAAAGAAGTGTCCTCAAACACGATAGTCAGCACCTAAACTGTGACTGGAATCTGCTTTACTTAAGACCTACCTGTACAAGCAATCATTAAAGCAGCCCGTTTAGGTTAGAGCGCCCCTGCTTAGCTTTGATTGCAGCCTACAAGCCTTTCCTTTCAAAGCCTCTTCCTTCCCATGATTGCATACTTTGTAAAATCAAATACGGATGTATCGGCTGATGTGACTTCAGATTGTATGTTATGTGTATTTTTGTGTTCACGTATTACTTTCATATTCCGGGTGCTGACATTTTGATGTCTTGAATTTCACGACACTTTCTCAATACATAGCGATCACAACTATCATATTTAGAATTCAGTTGTATGAAGGTCTTATTTTGTGTTTGCTCATTTATTTATTCTATTTATAGGTTTCTTTTCTTTCTCTATAAAAGCTGATTTATTGTTATTCAAATTCTGCACATAAATCCGACCAGATTAACAATAAACCCATAAAATCACAGCATTGTATGGAGTTATGTTTAATCCTATTCACTGGCAACGTATAAGAATATTTACGACCAAGAAAAAGAAAGCGGTTCACACACACACGCACACACACACACACACACACACACACCACACACACACACACACACACACACACACACAACACACACACACACATAGGACATGCGGGCACATAGCTGTGACTTAGAACCAATGCAATTCCTAGCATGGCAATACACTGATACTACAGTCACTGTAGGATTTGTAGGTCTTCATTGCCAGTGCTGACGTATGAATGCCGCCAAGTGGGTGTGTGCCTTGTCCACAGGAGAATAGCGCTAACCATCAAAATCTGCAGATTTCCCAAGTGAGCAATTTTATCGGGCCGTGTTTCCTTGGCTCTTGAAATGTCAAATGTACACTACTTTACGGGGAATTTGGGTGCATTATTTGTACCGCTGGTTTTTCTATATTTGCTTATCCGAGTGTCTGTTTCTGTACATGTTTGTATTTGTTCGTGTGTGTGTGTGGTTTTTGTGTGTGGTCTGACAAATAGTGAAAGTATTGGCGAAGGTGGGGTTTGGTGCGTTTGTGTCTACAAATATCGGTGCCCCCTTAATTGTCTGTATTACTATGCTCATGATTTGTTTGTCTTCTTCCTATTATTTTGTGTTTTATTTTTAAAATTCTTTTTAGTATATCGGTCTACTTGTCTGGGGACGGGATAGCTTAGTGGTCGGAGCACTCGCTTTCCCCCAGCCAAGTTAAGCAGCGTCGAGCGTGGTTACCAGTTGGATGGGTTTGCGCGCCTTGGCTTCAGTACAGTTCCCCCAGTTCACCCAACTGTAAATGGGTACCTGCCCTCTTTAGGGTCAGGGAAGGTAAAGCAGCGAGGGAGAGAGAGATAGACGCCGCCCTCAATATGTTGCCCTAGAGAAGTGAGGTCTCTGACGCCTCAATCCCCTGTGACCTTATAGGTTATGGGACTCCTTTACCGTAACTACTTGTCTGTATATGCCATCTGTTTCTATCTGTCTGCTCCTAATGATACATTTTCTCAAAAAAGTTAGAAAACAACAACACAAGCTTGCAAATATGAGGCCCAATAATTCATCCTACGACAGGTTCTCTCGTAACTCTACTTTGTTTTTAATATTTTTCCCAATTTATTTAATTTATTGTACTTTAGGTTTGCTACTATTCAGTTTACCAAAGATATATATGTTCTTTGATACGATTTCTGATGCAGCCAGAGACTTAAAAACAGACTAAAGACACAATTATTTTTCCAAGACAAGGAACGTCTTACACTTATGCTGAAGCGAAAGAGATAAACTGATGCAGAATACAAATGCATACTCATACGTGTGTCCTATCTACACCGCGCGGGTGTCATCACTAACGGCCATGCTATTTGCAGAAACGTATTGCTGTCAGGGGACCAGCCTCAACTTTGCTCTGCCAGCATGTATACAGGCCCCGAGGCCTGGGCAGTGATCTGTCCACTTCAGGACTGTGCTGAACAGCAGCATCGCCAGAT
>CM054134.1:38439997-38442497 GCA_028751875.1 Rapana venosa | reverse complement strand
TATATCTTTCTCTCTCTTTCTCTCTCTCTCTCTCTCTCTCTTTCTCTCTCTTTTCTCTTCTCTCTCTCTCTCTCTCTCTCTCTCTCTCTCTCTCTCCTCTCTCTCTCTCTCTCTCTCTCTCTCTCTCTCTCCTCTTTTCTCTCTCTCTCTTGTTACTGTATCTCTGACTCTCTTTATGCAGATCTATCTATCTATCTATCTATCTATCTATCTATCTATCTATCTATCTATCTATCTATATCTATCTATCTATCTTCCTGTCTGTCTGTCTGTCTGTCTCGTCCGTCCGTCCGTCCGTCCGTCCGTCCGTCCGTCGTCCGTCCGTCCTATCTATCTATCTAATCTATCTATCTATCTATTCTATCTATCTATCTATCTACTATCTCTCTCTCTCCTCTCTCTCTCTCCTCTCTCTCTCTCTCTCTCTCTCTCTCTCCTCTCTCTCTCTGTATTAACCTTGTCTCAGCTGGGAGCACAACCCATGTGTTGACGGCATTCGATTTCTTTCTCACCAGCAGCCTGGCAATTTACCATTGTGTGACACATGAGATTGGATGTTTTCCACACAGGGAGCTTTTCCCCCTTCCTCTTCTTCTCCCCCTCTTTTATTTTTTATTTTCTTTTTGTGTCTACTTTTCTTTTCTATTTTTACAAAAAAATGTGTTTTATTGATATGGTCCGAAGTGTGTCAGAGACGTCTGTGAATCTTTCAGTTTTTCAGCTACCTTTTTGTGGTCCATGAGTAAGTGCGTATGCATCTCATTCATTCATTCATTCATTCATTCATTCATTCGTTCGCTCGTTCGTTTGTTCGTTCGATCATTATCGTTTGTTTGTTTGTAATTTGGTTTGTTTGCTAGCTTTTTCGTTTATGTATTTGCTCTTTTATCTATTCATTCGTTTGGGTTTTGTTTGCTAGTTCATTCCTTTGCTTATTCATTCATTCGTTTCTTCTTTTATCCACTCATTCTTTGATTTTTTTCAGTACTTCGTTCATGCACGTATCTCTTTTTATGTGATCATTCATTAATTCATTACGTTACATATTCATTTCTGTATCTATCGATTCAATTTGTTTTTCATTTGCTTTTTACCACTGTTCTTGTTTGTTTGTCAGTATGTACTTTACTGGTTTGTTGGCTGGTGTGTTAATTTGTTGGATCGTTCTTTTATTCATTCACTTCTTTGTTCAATCATTCATATCTCTTCTCCATGCGTTCTTTTATGTATTCATACTTATATTTATTTATTTATGTATTCAAATATTCGTCGATATATCTATTGGCTCATTTATCACATTCCTATAGTGCTGTTTGTTCTTTTGTTTTTTCTCTCGCTTATTTCTTGTGTTTTCCTTTCGTTTTCTCTGTTTTATTCATGTTGTCTTCTTTATCCGTTGATTTTTGCTGGTTTTCCTTTTGATTTCTATATTTGCTGCTGTCATCATTATTGATTTTGTTGTCGTCGTTGTTGTTGTTTTTTGTTGCTAATTTTGTGGTCACTGCTGGTATTTGTGGTGATCAGGTAGTTCTCTCTCTCTCTCTCTCTCTCTCTCTCTCTCTCTCTCTCTCTCTCTCTCTCTCTCTCTCTCTCTCTCTCCTTCGGATGAAACTATAAACTGAGGTCCCGTGTGCGAATGCACGCAGAACATCTTGCGAACACGTTAAAACCCGCTCCACTTCTCGGAAGAGTAGGCCATTGTGGGTCGGTGGGAACGGCTGACAAAGTTTACAAAACTGCATACACACGGGTACCGGATGAAAAAAGCACACGAGTGCTTATTCCATTATCCTCGAAATAAAAGAATAAAAAAAAAAATTCTCTCTCTCTCTCTCTCCTCTCTCTCTCTCTCTCTCTCTCCTCTCTCTCTCTCTCTCTCTCTCTCTCTCTCTCTCTTCTCTCTCTCTCTCTTTCTCTCTTGTCTCTTTGTCTCCTTGTCTCTGTATCTTTCTCTGTTCGCATCTCTCTATATGTCTGCCTTTCATCCCGCATGTCTTTCTGTATGTCTTCCTTTCTTGCTTTCGTCATTTTCCCCCCTGTCTTTCAGTCTGCTCTTTTTCTCTCTCCATACTTTGAACTCTTTATTTTTCTTCCGATTTTTCAATCGGCATTTATGTCTATTTATCCTCGGATATTCTTTCTTTCTGTCTTTTTTTTCTCTCTTTACGTTATTTATGTGTGCGAGGGCTTCTGGTCGCGGCCTTGTCTCTTGATGTCTTCTTTAGCAGCATTTTTCAATCATTTCTTTTCTCCCCTCTATGTCTATTTTCATTGTTTCCCCCTTTTTTTCTTGGTGTTTTGTTTGTTTCTTTGCTTGATTGTCTTCGGTCTTTTCTTCTGTCTCTCTTTTCCTCCTTCTTTTGTTTTCTATTCGTCTGCAAAACGCCTTATTGTGACAAGACGTATGTCCCTTGAGACTGATTCATAGGGATAAGGAGGAGTGTTTTCAGACATTGTTCCTGGCTTCTTTCCCTTCTTGCTAAAGGTTGTGGTATATAGG
>CM054134.1:38419997-38434997 GCA_028751875.1 Rapana venosa | reverse complement strand
AGGAAACGTTTTTGTGTATTTACGAATGAGCATCCAAAGCAATTGTCTCCAAATTATTGAACACTAATGTTATTCATACGAAGAAATATTAATCAAGTTCACTATATATATATATGAACATCAGTGACCAGAAATACCCCTTTTGATAAAGTATGTTTGATACAGTCATCCAAGGGACATGCTCAGAATTCCCTTCTCATTCCTAAAATTCACAGTTACAACGTGCTTCTCTGAGTGAAATTTAGGCTAATTTTGTAACTGAAAGAGAGCGAGAGAGAGAGAGAGAGAGAGAGAGAGAGAGAGAGAGAGAGAGAGAGAGAGAGAGAGAGAGATTTCCATAGTGAGATATCACAGGATTTTCTTGTTCGTTCTTTCTATGTCTTCATGTACTATGAAATTCATTTGGGTATGAAATGTCATCATTCTTCGTATTTTTGTCAGAGAAAAAATAGTCTCACCTAAACAAAACAAAAATTCACAATTCTGTTACTATTTATTTAGTCTCATCTGTAAGACTAAAACACCGACCAAACACACACAACCACCCCAAAAGAACGTCGAAAAAGAACACCACAAAACCCCCTCCACCGCCAGCCAGTTTTTAGACAGGATTTAAATGGCAAACCTTTCACTTGCTAGACGACAGTGCTGACCTGTGGGCCATTAAAGCACAATAGAGCCAGGGCCTGAGAGGCAGACACTGTCTCAATGCCGGCCACCCTCCCTCCCTCCCTCCTAGTCAGTCCTCCCGTGATGGCACGTCTGCCGGTGGTGGAGGGAAAGTGTGTTGCCAGACGGCCTGTGCGTGTCATGGTTCACTCACTTGAAAGAAGAAAATAACACACTGATTTCATTTTGATGTCGTTTCCCTTGAATACGTGTTCTTTAGGTAAGGATGTAAGAAATCAGGAGTGAGAAATGTCCTGTCGTGTTCTGTACGCATTTGGATATGAATATATATATATAATATATATAATATATATTATATATATATATATATATATATATATATATATATATGTGTGTGTGTGTGGTGTGTGTGTGTGTGTGTGTGTGTGTGTGGTCGCGTTATGTAAACCTACAGAGGAGATAAGGCCCCCGCCACCTCGCGTCTCAGACAAAAATGGCTTCTGAGCCAAGTACAGCATCCATGCATGGAAAGAAAACCCCGAATCCCAGCCTCTCCTGCCTTGCAACTAGTATGCCTGTATGGAAAACAATTCCAGAGTATTAGTCCAGAAGAGCCCGGACTATGGGTAAGGAATCTCCAGTCAGTTCCAAACTGTTGACAGCTTCGTTGTGGTAACTTCCAGGCCTAGTGTATACTTGAATCTGTCAGATCCTGCCTGCTCCACAAATGCTGTGAATGGACAGAAAGCTGGTAAATAATCTCATAGAACAGTGTTCACTGCATTGCTGGCTATATGAAACCAGGACCGTGCCTTCTAAAGCACATCGGGGCAGAGATGACGTGAGTGCTGGTGGTGGTGGTGGGCTCAAATGAACCGAGGTACGAGGGGACAGGATAGCTCAGTGGTCGGAGCACTCGCTTTCCCCCAGCCAAGTTAAGCAGCGTCGAGCGTGGTTACCAGTTGGATGGGTGACCGTTTGCGCGCCTTGGCTTCAGTACAGTTCCCCCAGTTCACCCAGCTGTAAATGGGTACCTGCCCTCTTTAGGGTCAGGGAAGGTAAAGCAGCGAGGGAGAGGAGATGGGCGCCGCCCTCAATATGCTGGCCCTAGAGAAGTGAGGTCTCTGACGCCTCGCTCCCCTACCACCTTAAAGGTTATGGGACTCCTTTACGAGGAAGAGAAGCTTTAACGTCGCTATATGGAACGTAAGTGAGGTTGGTACAAGTGAGAATAAAACCCACAACTTCACGAACAGACTCACAAACTCACCTAGGACGCATAGCATATCACAGACCTGAATGAGGGAGACTATGGAGAGGACTCAGCAAACAGCAGACAGAAGGAAGGGTATGTCCTGTACTATACTCTAGTGGAGAACCACGCAACTAAACAAATCTAGTAGACTTCCTCATCAACATGAACACCGATAGATCACAAAGTGTATGCTGTCCCATATCCAGCAGACCCGTCACAATCCATCTTCACTGTGATTTAAAGTCTGCTCACTTACCACGAACCCCGACATCGAGGTTATCATCCTGTGTTCACATTTCCACGTCATCTTTGCCAGTACCATTTTCGGAAGAGTAGACCATTGTGTGCTAGTGAGAATCTATGACAAAATTTACAAAACTGCATACACACAGGGACTGGATGTAAGAAAGCACATAAGTACTTATTCCATTATCCTGGACAAAAAAGTATAAATAAAGAAGTTCCCACCAAAGGCAAGGATATCAAGAACACATATGACATGCTGTTTTTGACTAAGGAAGGACAGGCCCAGCGAGAGTGAACTCGCCGGGACCTATAGTATGAAACATTCAATACAGTGCCCCAACAAATCCTCAAGGAGTTATGGGAGAAGTAAAAAAACAACAAACCACCGCGGGTGTGGAGGAAGCTGGTCCACGGGACAATGGGATAGGTGAAGGTGAAACCAGACAGTTTCAAGTATATTTTTCAGTGAACTACACAAGCCGGTGCTTATCATAGAAACGACATTTCGGGGCTGACGGCTTCCAGCTTTCTTTTCTGTTCTTGTCGAGGCAGAGTGTCTCGTGCTGTCTGGACGTCCTTCAAATCTGAAGCAGGACAGGACAAATGGTATCAGGGGAGGCCCCTGTGAACCACGGCATTCATCTGTACGGGATGTTCTCCTGCCCTCGCTGTCTGACTCTCTTTTGTCTCTATCTGTGTCTGTGTGTGTTTCTCTCTATGTCATTGGTTTTTTTTATAGTTTTTAATTTTTTTAAAATCTCTGTCGTTTTCTTTGTTGCTCATTTACTTTATCTTGTTTGTGTGAAGGTGTTTTGTCACTTTGTATATCTGTCTGCCTGCACATTAATGTGTGTTTGTGTGCGTGCGTGCGTGTGTGTGTGTGTATGTTGTGCGTGTGCGTGTGTGTGTGTGTGTGTGTGTGTGAGTATGCATGTATGTGTGTATGTGTTATGTTGTGTGTGTGTGTGTGTGGGGGGGGGGGTGAGAACCTATCTCCGTCTCTCTTGGCCTTTCTGCTTGTACATACATGTTACGTTTTCAGGTCTTCTTCTTCTTCTTCTTCTTCTTCTTCTTCTTCACATTCTTCTTCGCATTCTTCACATTCTTCTTCGCATTCTTCTTCGCATTCTTCGCATACTTCATATTCTTCCTCGCATTCTCCTTCCTCTCCTCCTCCCTCTCTCTCTTCTCTCTCTCCTCTCTCTCTCTCTCTCACTCTCTTCCTCTCGTCATCTCTCTCTTCTCTCTTTCATTCTCCCTTCCCCCCCCCTCTCTCTCTCTCTCTCTCTTCTTTCTTTGCTTCTTCTCTTCTTCTTCTACTTCTTCTTCGCATTTCTTTGCTTCTCTTCTTCGCATTCTTTGCATTGTTCCTTATTATTCTTCTTCGCATTCTCCCCCCCTCTCCTCTCTCTCTCTCTCTCTCTCTCTCTCTCTCTCTCTCTCTCTCTCTTTTCTTTTTCTTCTTCTTCTTCTTCTTCTTCTTCTCTTCTTCTTCTTCTTCGCAATTCTTCTTCTACTTCTCACATTCTTCTTCGATTCTTTGCATTCTTCTTCGCATTCTTCTATTCTTCTCGCATTCTCTCTCTCTCTCTCTCTCTCTCCTCTCTCTCTCTCTCTTGTTGTTGTTGTTGTTGTTGTTGTTCTTCTTCTTCTTCTTCTTCTTCTTCTTCTTCTTCTTCTTCTTGCTTCTTCGCATTCTTCTTCTACTTCATCGCATTCTTCTCGCATTCTTTGCATTCTTCTTCGCATTCTTCATATTCTTCTGCATTCTCCTTCTCTCTCTTTTGTTGTTGTTGTTTGTTGTGTATGTTCTTTCTTCTTTTCTTGCTTCTTCTTCTTCTTCTTACTTCTTCGCATTCTTTATCTCTTCTTCGCATTCTTCTTTCTCTATCTCTCTATCCCATTCATTTTAACTTTGATCTTTGTCCGTTTGTTTTGTCCCTACGAATGTATATGTCTAGTCTGTATGCATGTCTGCCTGTATTTCTACTTGCCTGCCTGCCTGCCTGCCTGCCAGCCTGCCTGTTAGTCTCTGTCTCTCTGTCTGTCTCTCTGTCTCTCTCTCTCTCAAGTACTCTCTTGTTTTGCTGCTCGGTTGTGTTATTATACAAGCTAGGTAAGATGTGCTATACCTTGAGAGTAATGTTCGTAAATATACTGTTAGTGACCAAGGAAAACCCTAGCTAGCTACTACTTTGCTAGCTTATTATTTAGGATTATAAACTAGTTAGCTTACCTCTTTACCGAATTTTGTTACCTGTTTAGGTTCATTGGTTTTTTTAGATGGTTGTTTTGTTTTGTTTGTTAGTTTGTTTTTGTTGTTGTTTTCAGTCTCCCGTTTCATATCTTTTCAGATATAATTGACAAATGAATGAATCTACAAATAGGACATTGAATACAGCATTGGGACTGATAAAGTAGCTAGCTAGCTAACTTTGCTGTATAATGCTTGTTAATCAAATAACTGCTAGATAAATAGATGAAGTAATATCTAGATCATCTATATATCTGCTAGATATGCTAGATAACTAACCAACTCACAACTCACTTTCCCGTTAGCTAAGTAACAGTCTAAGAACTTAACGACGTTGCTAAATAACTAAGTTGACTAAGCTACCTGAACTAACTGACTGAATAACTAACTAACTAATAAGATTTCCCTGTCTCTCTCTCTATCTCGTGTCTTGTGGTCTGTCTCTCTGTTTCTCTCTCTGTCTCTCTGACCTAGTATTTCTCTTTCCTCTTTGTCTGTATGACACACACACACACACACACACACACACACACACACACACACACACACACACACACCACACACACACACACACACACACACATACACACACACACACACACACACACACTCTCACTCTCTCTCTCTCTCCCTCTGGCTTTCTTCCCCCTCCCCCCTCTCTCTTTCTCTCTCACTCTCCCCCTCTCTTTCATACTAGTAATCTTTCTTTTCTCAGCCTGTTTGTGTTTCAGCCGTCTGTTATAGAAACTTTGGGCGCTGAAAACTTTGGGGCTGCTCTCGTGTCTGCTGCATTTGCCGGCTAGCAAAACTTATTTCCAGTGCCCTGCTTGCAGCCAACCTCCACTATCGATGATCGATTTTCCCAAGTCCTATCACGCAAGAATGGCACACTCTGTGCTAGATTGAATCACATGCTCCCGTTTTGTTGAGAAGAAGCACGACAGAATGGAAAGAAAGCAGACGAGAAAAGGAACTCTGGAGTGTACACAACAAAGGAAAACGAACGGTTAAATGGTTTGACCCGTTATAGTTTTGATTCACCAAGCGGAAAATATGCTATTATTCGCACAGATTGTCGTTGTAATGGGGGTAATGAGATTAGTACAGAGCCACATCTGGCAGGTGGCCTCACAGCGGCCTTACACTGAACTCTGAAATTGTTCAATGCACATCGGCCTTCGGTCACAAGAGAGAAGAGAGAGAGAGAGAGAGAGAGGAGAGAGGAGGAGAGAGAGAGAGAGAGAGAGAGGGGAGAGGAGAGAGAGAGGAGAGAGAGAGGAGGAGAGAGAGAGAGAGGAGAGAGAGAGAGAGAGAGAGAGAGAGAGAGAGATAAAGAGATAGAGAGAGAGAGAGAATACATTAAAGAAAACAACAACTGCGTAAACAAAAGCTGAGGCCATCTTTTTTTCTGGGAGCTTTTCACACTGTCTATACACAAAAACGAAGAAAGAATTCAAAATCTTTTTTTTTAGCATTGCGTAGAAAAATTCAGAATGTTTAAAAGCCTAGAGGACACAACACTATTGCAAGAAAAAAGAGGGAAGCATTTTTTTTAAAACAAAAGGAAGAGAAATCAAATCCATCTTCACAATTGATAAATGTTTAAAGAAACAAACGAACAGACTAAAGACAGACGAAAGCAAAAGCAATGCAAAAGACCCAACACACAAACAAGCAGGAGAGTCCACTATCAAAAACGCCCTCCTATTAACAGCATGCCTTGATTCATAGCAAACAAATAAATACTGCATAGCTGCACAGGAGTAATGGAGCTCTTTTCGTTCTTGATTCATGAAGGGGCAAAATGACAAGGAAACAAAGCAAAACAAATCAAAACAATATACAACAAAGCAGAAAACAGGAATCCCAAGCGTTACACGCACTTAACTTCAAACACGGGAGACAATCACGATTTTCCCTGTGATTTGATACGGGGAAAAAAACCACCAAGTTATCACACCAGGAACAAGGAAGCAACTAGAGCAGTCAGAATGAATATATACGTGCATGCGTGTAGTCAGACAGACAGATAAACAGACAGACAGATAAATAAACAGACAGACAGTCATAAAGAACAACAAACAGACAAACAAAACAATTCGGTACACACTGAAACCATTATCTCGTGCACTATTAGAGGTAGTAGATTGATGTTTTATTCATGCATACATTTCACCTGTTTTGAGTCCCCTATTGCAAAGATGAGTTTCAGTTTGATAGGTAAAGGTAAAGGTAAAGGAGTCCCATAATTTATAAGGTCGTAGGGGAGCGAGGCGTCAGAGACCTCACTTCTCTAGGGCCAGCATATTGAGGGCGGCGCCCATCTCCTCTCCCTCGCTGCTTTACCTTCCCTGACCCTAAAGAGGGCAGGTACCCATTTACAGCTGGGTGAACTGGGGGAACAGTACTGAAGCCAAGGCGCGCAAACGGTCACCCATCCAACTGGTAACCACGCTCGACGCTGCTTAACTTGGCTGGGGGAAAGCGAGTGCTCTGACCACTGAGCTATCCCGTCCCCAAGATTAATACCATATATACGTGTGCCTGACTTGTTGGTTTAGCGGTAAGTATAACACTCCTTAATTATGTCAGAGTATTACCATGTGTGCCTAACTCATTGCTCGATTGTTTGAGGTATCACACTGTCCTCTGTGTGTGTGTGTGTGTGTGTGTGTGTGTGTGTGTGCCTGTGTATCTGTGCGTCTGTAAGAGAGAGAGGCGACTCAAATGTTTAATATGTTTTGGCCAGAGGCATACATACACATTGAGGGAGGCTGAGTGGGGTGGTCCATGAATATATGACAACTGAAATATAACATTTTCCGAATCAGATACAAAAGTACAATGCAGTTATAGTTGCACAAAAAAGCATTTAGATTTTCCGCATTCAGAATTTTCTGGTATACAACTTTGTATCATCTATTCTTTCTAGAGAAAGAAAAAAAATCGTGAACAAGAAAATCACTGGACGACCCTCAAGTAAACATTGCGGAAAGTGGTGAGGATGTTGAAGCTGAAGATGACCTAGCTTTCAAGATTTGCCTGTCTTTTTCTCATAGCATGAAACACATATTTATCGACATGGCGACAGACATCTTCGCTCTTTCCATCTAGCAGTCTTGCCCGAGGTAAATCAAGAAAATCTTTAAGGAACTTTTCTCTAATATCATTATATAATGGACATGCACGTAAGAAATGTTTTTGTTTTCTTCATGAAAATCACATGCGCATTGCTTATCCATCGGCTTTTCCCTGTACCTATACATATTGCAGGTTATAGGTAATACCCCTAGTCTTACATGTAAAAATGCAACTATAAAAAATACCATATCGAGAGAGAGAGAATTTTTTAAAAGACTGCAAACTTTGAAAATATATAAATCTAGGAATAGAAAAACAAATCTCACCAAGAAAGGAATGATTTTTGCTATCGTAGAAAACCCCGTTTATACGGAGTAGCACAGCACGATGCATGATGGATTACATACAACCCATTCTCCTTGACAATCAGCTAAACAATCCAAACTTTCCAATCCCAATGCCGGCCATCCTTGCCACATAAATCCAACCCCTGCTCATCAAGGTAACTTTTCTGTCGCTGTTTCCCCTACATCATGCACGGCACGGCGAGTCATTACCTCAGACGTTTTCTCTCAGACGTTTACCTTAACGTTTGTTTTTTGTGTGTGTCAACCCTTACGTTTATCAGTGTCTAAATCTATCAATTTGGCATTCTCCACATAGTTTCGCAGGTCAAGATTTCGGATGATGTGGCCGAAGAATGTATGGTCTTCAAGTACAAGACACGAACAGTTTCGGTCTGATCAACTTACTTTCGTTCCTTCCTTTGCTTTCTCTTTCTTGCTGATGTATACGGAGTGAGTTTGTGTTAGACTTTCTGCATGTGCCTGCATGCGTGCTTACGTGTCTGTCTCTTAGTCTGGGTACCCGTTTGTCTGTCTAGCTGTCTGTCACCGGTCACTTTGCTGTGCCATTGTCTGCCTCCCTCAGTTTCTCTTGTTCCTCTAGCTTCGTGTCCATCTCTCTGTCTCTCTCCGTCTGTCTATCTGTCTCTCTCCCCCACTCTCTCTCTGTCTCTGACTCTCTCTGTCTGTCTCTCTCTGTCTGTCTGTGTGCGTGCGTGTGTATGCGTGCGTGCGTGTATGTGTGTGTGTGCGTGCGTGCGTGTGCTCGCGCGTGAGTGTGTGCACCTCTGGCTTGCCTTTCAAAAACAAGGTGATTTCGCAATTTCGTGGTTTGCTTTCATTTTGTCAGAACTGTAAGTTGCAAGAAAATGCCCACGGCTTCGTTTGGTTTTGGCTACCTTGGCATTTAAAAGTCGATTTGTATTGCTTTTTTTCGGTCCAGCAAAATTGGCAAATTCACAGTTGTGTAGATCAATTTGTGTTCTTGTTATAGAAACGAGAGGGGGACACAAAGAAGATGAATAAAAGAAAGAAATAGAACAAGAGAGACAAACGAGTATTATAATGAGAAAAAAAGAATAGCTTAAATTTAAAAGAAAAACAAAGAGAATCATCGTGTTTTTTTTTACAGTTTTTAAAAAATATTTTGTTTTGGATATTTCTTATCATTTGTATGTGCATTCCTTTGTTCAGTAAGTTATTCGCTTATTTATTCGTTTACCTTTTCGACGGCAGTGAGTGTAACAATGATGATGACCATGACGATCACTGCTATAGTTACTTCCACTTTAGCAATCTTGCTGCAGCTGATGATGATGGTGATGCTGATGCTTGATACTTAGTTGCAGTTTGAATTCCAAACACAGATCTCTGTTACTGCTGATGCTGCGGCTGAAATGCAGTAATGCGCTAGACATCAACATTAGCGATAATAACAGTCAAAAATAAACTGCAGGGAGCTGTAAATCTTTAGCTCGTTACTCATAAAGCATCAGAGAGCGAATTCAAGCACTCTTTCATATTCACTCTCATTGCAGTAAAAACAACGCCAACTGACATTGACCAAGCTAACAGTTTCTGTGATTGTGCTCATATGCACTGTCATCCTTGGAAAAACCAAAGCCGAAACGTTGATTGAGCTAACATTCCTGTGATTGTGCTGGTACTCATTGTCATCCTTGATAGGGGACGGGATAGCTCAGTGATCAGAGTGCTCACTTTCCCCAAGTTAATGCTCAGCAGCATTGAGCGTGGTTACCAAGAAGATGGGTGACCGTTTGCACGCCTTGGCTTCAGTACAGTACCCACGTTCACCCAGCTGTGAATGGGTACCTGCTGTCTTTAGGGTCATGGAAGGTAAAGCAGTGAGGAAGAGGAGATGAGTGTTGTCCTCGATATACTGGCCACTGGAGAAGCTGAGATCTCTAACATATCACTCCCCAACAAACGCATAGGTTATGGGAACACCTTTACCTGTATAAACAAACCTAAACACTCTGATCAAGCTGACATTTCCTGTGATTGTGCTGATATCCACTGTCATCCTTGGAAAAACAAACCCGGAACATCCTGATTCAAGCTTAAAATTTCCTGTTATTGTGCTGATTTTAACTGTCATCCTTGTACTCATAAACCTTAAAGAAAATCCTGATTCAAGCTGACATTTCCTGGGATTTTTCTGATATTCACTGTCCCCCTTATACAAATAAATCTCAGACTCCTTGATCAGTCGAATATTTCCTGTGATTGTACTGGTATTCACTGTCATTCTTGTAAAAAGGAAGGACGGTGGCAGGGTGGTTAAGACGTTTGCCTGCCAACAAGTAAACCGTGAGGTTCTGGGTTCGATTCCCAGCCTCGCCCTTTCTTCCCAGTTTGGCAAAAAAATCGAACTGAATGCCAAAGTCGTTCGGATGAGACTATAAACCGAGGCCCCGTGTGCGAACGCATGCAGAACATCTTGCGCACACGTTAAATCCTGTTCCGCTGTTCGAAAGAGTAGGCCATTGTGTGCCGGTGGGAACAGATGACAAAATTAAAAAAACCGCATACACGCGCATAAATTAAAAAAGAAAAGAAAAAGCGCTTTGATTTGTAGCTTTACAAGATTCAGCGCTATATAAATTCCATACATTATTATTATTATTATTATTATTATTATTATTATTATTATTATTATTATTATTATTATTATTATTATTATTATTATCATTATTATTAAAACAAACATAAAAAAACCCCGATTCAAGCTAACATGTTCTGTGATTGTGCTCATTCATACTGTCATCCTTGGAAAAAAAACCCTGAACCACTCTAATCAAGCTAACATGTCCTGTAATTGTGCCTATACATACGGTAGTCCTCATAAAAACAAAGAGGAAACACTCTGACTAAGTGAACATTTCCTATGATTGCGGTGATATACGCTATCATCCTTGTAAAAACATACCTAAAAACCCTGATTCAAGCTAACATTTCCTGTGATTGCTCTTTTTTATTTATTCTTTTTATTCTTTCATTTGGAGAGTAATGGAATAAGTGCTGTTTTACACTGTCCTCTTGTCATAACAAACCAGAAACACTCTGATCAAGCTGACGTTTCCCGTGATTGTGCTAATATAGACACGGCCATTTTTGAAAAAAACCCAAACACAAAACACTCAAATAAAGATTGACATTTCCTGTGATCGTTCTGATATTCACTGTCCTTGAAAAAACCCACACCCAACAAACAAACCCAGAACACTCTGATCAAGCTGGCATTTCCTGTGATTGTTCTGATAATACTGACTGACATCCTTGCAAAGCAAACCTACCCCCTGCCCCCCCGCACCCCCCCCCCCCCCCCTGTTTTCAAGCTAACACATCCTATGATTGTGCTCATTGACACTGTCTTCTTTGGAAAAAACAACCCACACCTGAAACACTCTAATCAAGCTAACATTTCCTGTGATTGTGCCCATATTATTCACGGTCATCCTCATAAAAAAAACCAAACAAACAGGAAACACTCTGACTGAACTAAAATGTCCTATGACTGTGCTGATATTCACGCCCTCTTGTACAAACTAACCCGAAACACTCTGATCAAGCCAACATTTCCCGTGTGAATGTTCTCCTGCACCGTGCATGGCAAAAGCATTTCATCAGACGTGAACAAAAACCTTTCAGTCCGCCCCTCCGTGTGTACCCATGTCCCAAGCCATTCGTTTGGCAATCTTCAGATTCTCCCCGAAACAAAGATCCCACATGATGTGTCCGCAGAGCGAAATGTGTACTCTGTAAACACGTGACAAAGAGGTTTCGGTCTGATGGGTTTCTGGGGGGTTCTTTTTTGTGTTTTACTCTTTGCCGCTGATTGAAGAGAAGGTGGACTGTGATGAATGTGCTGTTTTCTCTTGCATGGGCTTGCATGTATGTGCTTATTTGTCGGTCTTTTCCATCCACCTGTTTGCCTGGGATCCCCCCCTTCTTTCTAGCCATATAATTATTTTCTGTCATTGTCCATGTCTTTGTCTCTTCTCTCTCTGTCTCTCTGTCTCTCTGTCTCTCTGTCTCTGTCTCTCTGTGTCTGTCTGTCTGTCTAACTGTATGTCTGTCTGTCTGTCTCTGTCTCTGTCTCTCTCTCAAAATACTTAAGCGGCACGGGAAAGGGTCTCTCTCTTACGCGCGCGCGCGTGTGTGTGCGCGTGCATGCGTGCGCGCGCGAGCGCGAGTGCGTGTATGTATGTATGTATTTCTGTGTGTATATATATGTGTGTATGTATGTATGTATGTATTTATGTATTTATTTATTCTTTTACATCGAGGATAATGGAATAAGCACTCGTGTGCTTTACATCCAGTCCCTGTGTGTATGCGGTTTTGTAAATTTTGTCATATGTGTGTGCATGTATGTGTATGTGTGTGTATCTATGTATGTGTGTGCATGTGTGTGCATGTGTGTGCATGTGTGTGCATGTGTGTGTTAGTGTGTAGGTGTGTACGCGCGCGCGCGCGCGCAAGCGCGTGCGTGCGTGTATGCATATGTGTTTGCGTGCGTGGGTGCATACGTACAGTTGTGCACGCCTTGGCTGCTCTTTTGAACACGTGATGATGTTGCTGGTTTGCTTTCATGTTTGCCAGACCTCGTGGTTGTGGAGAAAGTTTCAGGAGCTTCGTTTGTCTGTGGCTGTCTTTTGAATTCAGAAATCGGTTTTGTTTCCTTTTAGTTTTCTTGTGTCACACAGACTCGGCAAGTTTACAGTTGCATAGTTCAATTTGCCATTTCTATTATAGAAAGGAGTGGGGACGCATCGAAGAAGAATGAAAGAAACGAACGTGCAGAGAAGTGAAACACACAAAAAGAAAAGAAAACCAATTAAAAAAAATACAGAAAATGGAAAGCTTTGAGAGTGAGTTGCAAAGTGTTCATTCATTCATTCATTCATTCATTCATTCAGTCAGTCAGTCAGTCAGTCAGTCAGTCAGTGAATTAGTCAGTCAGTGAATTAGTCAATCTGTCAGTCACTTAATCAATCAATCACTTAGGCAGGCAGGCAGGCAGGCAGGCAGATAGATAGACAGACAGACAGATAGTCAGTTACCAACCTTTTTAGCACCGATTTATTCATGTTTACACCTATAATTTCTTCATTATTCGTTCAATGTGTACACTTTAAACACACGGCACCACCAAACAAACAAACAAAAAAAAAGTTTTGGGTGTGATGTGCTTACCTCGCTTGGCTTCTTTGTTTGATGCTTGCTACTGATTGAGACGGGACGGGATAGCTCAGTGGTCGGAGCACTCGCTTTCCCCCAGCCAAGTTAAGCAGCGTCGAGCGTGGTTACCAGTTGGATGGGTGACCGTTTGCGCGCCTTGGCTTCAGTACAGTTCCCCCAGTTCACCCAGCTGTAAATGGGTACCTTCCCTCTTTAGGGTCAGGGAAGGTAAAGCAGCGAGGGAGAGGAGATGGGCGCCGCCCTCAATATGCTGGCCCTAGAGAAGTGAGGTCTCTGACGCCTCGCTCCCCTACGACCTTATAGGTTATGGGAATCCTTTACCTTTACGTTTTTTTTTTACTGATTGAGAAGGGGCGGGCAGTCTTGTGCTGGCTGCGTTCTGGCCCTGTGCATGAGCTTGCCTGCACGTGTGCTCGTTCCCGCTCCTCCCTCTATCAGCCTCTCTGCCTGTTTGAAGTGGCCGTCTCTTTCCTGTCACTGTCTCTGTTTCTGCTTTTTTTTGTTTATAAAAGTTTCTTCTCTCTCTCTCTCTCTACGGGGGACGGATAGCCTAGTGGTTAGAACATTGCGCTCGCAATCTGATCACCCGGGGTCGATTCCCGTTCAAGGAGATATTTTCCCCTGGAGTTAACATCAGTGCAGACTTCAATCTCCCCCAAAAAAGTCTTTCGGATGAGACTATAAACCAATGGCTCCGTGTGCGAACGCAAGCAGAACATCTTGCGCACACGTTAAATCCTGTTCCGCTTTTCGTAAGAGTACGCCATTGTGTGCCGGTGGGAACGGATGACAAAATTTACAAAACCGCATACACAAGGAGACTGGATGTAAAAAAGCACATAAGTGCTTATTCCATTATCATCGATATAAAAGAATAAATATTTTTTTGTTTTGCCGGTCTTTGTGCGTCCATCTGTCTTTCTGTCTTTCCGTCTCTGTCTGCTTGTCTTCTCTCTGGCTAGCTGTGTGTGTGCTGTGTGTGGTGTGTGTGTGTGTGTGTGTGTGTGTGTGTGTGTGTGTGTTGCATGTGCGCGCGGTGCTTTGTAAAAATAAAATTGTGCATATCTCTGCTGCTTTATTCTAACTTCATGTTTTCATTTCATGCTTTCCTGTTTGCCAGACTTAGTGGTTGTGAAGAAAGTGTCTGAAGTGTCTCTTGTGTACAACTTTTGTGGTCAGAGGTAAGTTTGTTGCATCATTTTCTATAGTCCTGCCAGTTTTTGCAAAGCCAGAGCTGTATATGATAGCATTATATCTGTCTGTGTTTTCTGTTGTAGTATCGACTAAGGACACAGAGAAAAGGAATACAGAAAACAAACATGAAATGAAAGTAAGCACAAGAATAAGAGAGAAAGAAACAAACAACCCCCCCTAAAAATGGAAAGATTTGCGAGAATATTTGCTTTCATTCGAAAACAAACTATTTATTGATGTTTGTCATGTTGGGTCAGTTATTCGTTTGTCAGTTTATCTGTTAAATCAATATTATCTTGATCATTTATGGTTTAATGTACTTCTTTGTGCATCTATGTATTACTTTTTCATTTAATTTATTTGTCAATGGTCATTGAAGACAGCTCCGGAAACCTCCTCACAGAAAGCTCAGCTGCATTGAACAGGTGGTCTGAGTATTGTCAAGAACGATCCAACTACCCAATCCAACCTGACAAGAGCATAGTAGAAGAGGAAGCAGCAACATCAAGAGTACCCTCGCCATTACCTATACTGAGGGAAGAAGTGGAAGAAGCCATCCGCAGCTTACCAGTAGGAAAGTCCCCAGGAGCAGACAACATACCAGCAGAGCTGCTCAAGCATGGTGGCGAAAAAGTCATCACACATGTTACAGCTATCTGTCAGAACATTTGGGAGACAAAACAGTGGCCAACAGAATGGACATAATCACTCATCATATCCCTGCCCAAGAAGGGGAATTTACGCCAATTCCCAAACTATAGAACAATCAG
>CM054134.1:38367497-38414997 GCA_028751875.1 Rapana venosa | reverse complement strand
AGACAGACAGACAGAGAAGACAGAGAGAGAGAGAGAGAGAGAGAGAGAGAGAGAGAGAGAGAGAGAGAGAGAGACTGACAGGCAGACAGACCGACTGACATACATATAGACAGAGAGCTAGACAGAGACACAGACAGACAGACAGACAGACAGAGCGACAGAGAAGAAGCAAAGAAAGAAAAGACATTGCCATTATTGTTTTTTTTTAAACAGAAGTAGATTGCAACACAAAGAAAAAACAGTCAAGGGCATTGTAAGCAACAATCTCTTTACTTTTCCTCCCCCCCCCCCCCTTATTATTTTTTTCTTTCAGGACCTCGTAAAAAAACAATCTCTATAATTTGCTTGTTTGTTTAAATTTTGCAACTATTTTTCTTTTTCTTTCTGTGTTTTGGTTAACGATTATTGTATCAGATGTCACTGAGTACATAAATGTCATTATACCACAGTAGAAGTACGAAGAAGCCTTTTCAGTAAAGGCTTGGTGGGTTGTCTGGGTGCTAGTCTTTCGGATGAGACGCTAAACTGAGAATACGTGTGTATCACGCAGTTAACGCAAGTAAAGAACCCAGGACAAGAGAATTGTCCCTGGGCAAATGGTTTAAAAAACCAATCCACTATGATAGGGAAGCAAATACACATGCAGACAGGCAAAGAAAAAAATGATAATGGTGGCGCTGCTCTTGTGGCGACACGCTCTCCCGGGGGAGAGCAGCCCAAATTTCACGCAGAGAAATCTACCGTGACTGGAAGTGGTAAACAATACAATGCAATACAATACAATACAATACAATGGAATACAACTCAATACAAATTAATCGATACGATATAATACAAAGGAATGCAATACAATACAACACAACACAATACAATACAATATCAATCCTCGTAACGCTGTCAACCGTGATTTATTTTTAACATACCTGTCACTCGAGTTTAGTTCTTTCAGTCCTCATAGATGAGATAAATCACGAAGAGATGTGTCCGTAGTTTTGTTTTTCAATCTGGGCTAGATTCTCGAGATCCGCAAATAGTGAGATTATGCGTCTGTGACCGTTTGTTCACCCTTAAGGTAGCTGCATTCTGACTTCAGGGATGCCTCCGTCTATGCACTTTGAAATCCCTCCCACCCCACACCCTGAACATTTTAAGCTCTGACAAGATTAGACCACTGAGTTCAGGATTTGTATAAGCAAAGTCAAATGCTGTATTTATCGGACTGCTATGTCGAGAGAGGGAGATAGAGGAGAGAGAGAGAGAGAGAGAGAGAGAGAGAGAGAGAGAGAGAGAGACAGAGACAGAGAGAGACAGGGAGAGAGACAGGGAGAGAGACAGAGAAAGAAGAATCATCACACAGTATAAACCAAAATATAATGCAACAGAAACAAAGGGAAATTAAAAAAAGAATCTGACAACGAATCAAAAACCGAATAAGAAGTAAGAGTGAAGGAAAGGATAAGGAAAAGAAAAAAAACAACAAACCCCAATCTTATACAAATACCACTGTGAGTGAAAAAGCCAAGGACACAGCAACAGTAATCTCCCGTTAGAACGATAGATATTTCCTTTCTTTTAGTCTATTTTTTCTTTTGGTTTTTGAAGACAGAACGGGGTGGGGGGAGGAGGGGGGCAGGTAAGCCTGAGTGGTTAGAGCGTTGCGCTTGTGATCTGATGGCCCGGGTTTGAGCCACAACCGAGGCAAACATTCAAGGTGATTTAAAAAAAAAATCTTTGGAGTTAACCTTTTCCTTGCTGATAACCCGCTGTAGGTCAACCGACCATCTGCTTACCCTTCCCTCCGTATCACCCACTACTGGGTTACGGTAGCATACAAAATGTGCACAGCGCATGTGTACTGTGGAAGGAGGAGGGACTCTCTCCCTTAATGTAGGGATAGTGTTAAGAAAGTCCTTTCGGACGAAACTGTAAAGTGGGGTCCAGTGCACAAACAGACGCAGAGCATCGTATGCACACCCTAAAACCCGTTCCGCTCTTACCCGAAAAAGTAAACTATTTCCTACCAGTAAGAATGGATGACCAAAAATAAAAAAATCCCGCATGCATACTGGTATTGGTTTTGTTTTTATCTATTATACCCGAAGTCGGTATGCGGCTACCATATTGGTGGACAAAGACAATCATACACGCACAATCTTACCATTGGTGAAGAAGCTAGGAAGTCGAGCGGAGGAACAAACAGCAAAGAGAGTTTAATCGTCGAGCAAAAGAATATACATGGCAGTATCCCTACCTACACTCTTGATACATTTGCCTGTTTGCATATGATTTTCTTAACTTGTCAGAGTGGATATTTTTCAATACAGGTATTTTAGCAAGGAATAACTTTATCGCAGCTGTGGATTCTTTTGCTAGCAACCCCCCCAAAAAAACCCCCCACCAACAACAACCAACAAATGTGTTGTGCGCACGTAACCTCGGTTTATCGTCTCACCCGAAAGGCTAACACCTAGACCACGATACTACCACTCAAGGTCTTACCGGATGAAGACAAATCTCGGGTTCCTTTTGATAATAACCTTTCAAGTCGTTGGTAGTCGTAGTATTGCTACACGATATCATGCCCCAAAAGTCGGTATCATTATCTTCTTTAGGTCTGCGTTGTTACAGCCAGGAAGAAAGTTATCCACATGCGCACTATCTGTGTGGTCAGTGATGCCTTCAAGCCATGCCCGTCAATTTTCATTACTCATCTTCAGACAGGAAGTTCATCAGATCAGCTCCCGGAGGAACTTCCGTTTCCGAGTCATAAAGACAAGGTCTGGTTTCCAAGCCCTTTCTGTGTGTGTTGTGTGTGTGTGTGTGTGTGTGTGTGTGTGTGTGTGTGTGTGTGCGAGAGAGAGAGAGAGAGAGAGAGAGAGAGAGAGAGAGAGAGAGAGAGAGAGAGAGACAGAGAGAGAGACAGACAGAGAGAGAGAGAGAGAGAGAGAGAGAGAGAGACAGAGAGAGAGAGAGAGAGTTCAGGCTCCGTTGATGCCAGAGGCTGATTTAGAGCGATGTTGATGGCAATCCTATGTCAGGTTGATGTTGGGGTGTTACCTTCAGTATCATATTATCATCAGTATTAGTCTAGGCCGTAATATGTCACCCGTTATTGCATCGTTATTGTAATCATCGTTGTTATTCGATAGTATGGGTTGCTATTTTTTGTTCTTCTTGAAATGGAAGTGTGTTGTATCGTTGTTTATTTTGTACCTTTTTTGATCTTTTCTATTATCTCTCTCTTTCTATCTCTATGGGTCTGCCTCTCTGTCTTTCTGTCTTGCTGTATGTCTGCCTGTCTGTCTGTCTCTTTCCATCTCTCTCTGTGTGGCTCTGTCTCTAATATGTGCATATGCCTGTGTGTGCGCGCATGTAGGTGAGTCTGTGTGTGTATAATGTGTGTGTGCGTGGGCGTGCGCATGTGTGTGCTTGTGTGTGTTATCCTTTTGACTTTAGTTGTGTGTGTGTGTGTGTGTGTGCGTGTGTGTGTGTGTGCGTGTGTGTGTATGTGCACGCGTGTGAGTACACGTGTGTGTGTGTGTGTGTGTGTGTGTGCGTGCGTTTGCTTTCGGGGTAGTTCATTTTAAGTCTCCTCACAACTTGTAATAATAGTAAAACAAAAATGTCCGGGGGAGTGGGAAGGGGAAGGAAGAGGAAGGGGCAGAATGACGCATTATGAATAACAATGGATACTGAATGAAAAAAATGAATTCACTGACCTACAATGCACAGGAAGAATGACTTTAATTGTTTGGTGTGTGTGTGTGTGTGTGTGTGTGTGAGCTTTGAACCATTTGTTTGTCTTTGTGTTTCTGATGATTTGAATTGTTTTGTTTGTTTAATTCTGTTCCTTCTGCTTTCCTGTCTATGTCGTTTTGCTTGATCCAGACAGCTCATGGCTATTCCGGCCCCCTTCTCCTCATCGTTAAGCCAGACGTACCCCCCCGCATCCAACCTTTTTAAGCCCACCATTTTATGCTCTTTTCAATCCTTTCCTCTTTTTTTCCATGTCTGGTCGATGTGCAAATCACTGTCTCCTATCCATACCCGAGATAACATTGCAGTTTTTAAAAAAAACAAAAGGAGCAGAGTAGAGAGGATTGTTTCTGTTTAGTACTTTCTCTGCACGATGTCTTGGAATCGATACTATTTCCCGGGACATACCCACGGAATTTGGTTAGTGTGGGATGATGACCTTCTGTTACCTGCTGTGATGCTTTTTTTCACTTCCATTTTGTTCTGTGGTCGGTGTTATGATGATGTGTCCGCCCACCTCGTTATTAAGGGCTGGATAAACTAGTCTTTGTATCTTAATCTATTACCCTCGTGAAATAAAATTGCGTGTGCGTTTCCTTTTTCTTTTCGCTTTCAAAAGTTTGCTCTTTGATGATTTAATAAGCTGTTTTAACTAAAATTTTTTATTGGTCTGAAGTCTTGTTTCCTGTATTTTCTTTATTTTTGTAAGATCTTTTGTGCTAAGTTTGTCATTGTGTGCTTATTGCTGTTGTTGGTGTCATTATGTGGTGTTGTGTGCTGTTATCCTTTTGGGTCTAGGTTTTAATTTTTTCATAATTGTAGGCTGCGTTTTCTGTTTTTGTATGGGTGTTGGGATAAACTAGTTTGAGGTACGTGTTTATCTGACAGACTTGAATGTTTGGGCAGATTCTTAACGATTATGTGTGTAAGTAATTAACCTTGACTTGTTATTGAAATATTAGTAGCTGTCGGCTTGACATAGTGTTTTTCTGTGGGGTGGTGATGGCTGGTGATGGTTTATTTGTGATCTTTAGTTAAGAGTTTCCTTATCCACACCTAAGATAATTGGTATTTTCTAGAAAAAAAGAAAGTTTTTCTTTCCGGCCTGTTCAGCTGCTTTCCTGCAAATCAGTACCATCCCCATCCCCACCCCTACCCCAACACGGGCAGAATTTGGTTATCATAGAACGCTGAACTTCTGGTACCTGTCAGTTAGTTCCTGTGCTCTCCCTTTTCTCTTGTGCACAGTGTGTTGTAAGCTGCGCTGCCCACCTCCTTGTTGCTTTCTTTTCTGTCTGTTTACCTTGAAACTTTTGTTCTCAGTTCAGCTGTTTGTCTGAACTTTTTTTTGGCAGGCTATGGTTTTCGTTTTGTTATTTGTCTGGGTGTTTGGTCGTTTGTGTGTTTGGATGTTGGCTTTTATGAATTAAAAAAAAAAAAATCTTTTTGATTGGCATACATATACAGTCCAAAACAAACAAATTGACTTTTCATCCAGACAACATTACATCATTTCCATTTTACAGGCGTACAAGGCTACTAACTACACAAAAAGAATCAATCATCATTTTCGTTGTCAAGACAAGATTGATAGATTACATACAGAATTTTACTAATATTTTGAAATGGTACTCAACTTTCTACTACGTTTATGTACTGGAACCATTTTTTCAGAAAGTTAGTAAACTGCATTTGTTTGCAGTGCTCCAGCTTTTCCATTTCATATTTATATTTTAGTTCATTCACAAAGTTACCAACATAAGTGGGTTTTTTTTTTTTACCAATCCGACATTTATAAACATAGAACCTTGCTAACAGTATTATTAAGTCGAACACTTCATCAGTTTTTGTAATTGCATCAGTGCCAAAAAGCACTATTTCCACATTAAGGTCCAGTCTCTCGCAATGATAGCATTGTGTTTTATAGTCTTCAAGTTCTTTCCAGAAATTCTGTACATACTGACACCCCATAAATAATGGTTTATCGTGTCCTTTTCCTTGCCACAAAAATTGCAGTTGTCATTATCGGTAGCTTTAATTTTCTTTAATATTTTGTTCGAGACTAGTATTTTATAACAAATCGTTATTTGAAACCATTTCAATTTCATTTCTTTAATTTTATTTGTCAGTTTTAATACTCCGTGCCAGTCTATTGAACTGTCAAGCTGTCTTTCCCAATTCACAAAGATTTAATGGGCTTTTATGAATTACTTTGCTATTTGTCTGGGTATTTAATTGTTTTGTGTGTTTGCAGGTTTGCTGAATGATTTAGTTGCATGTTTATTTTCTTTAGTTTGCTGTCATGGTGGTGAATATTATTGTTGTTGTGGTTGCAGATGTTTTGTGTGTTGTCTTCCTTTTGGGTTTTGTTGTTGATATGTTTTCATTTGAGTGTTTTTCGTGGTTATTTAGCGATAGTTTTGTATGTGTGTCGTAGTAAACATTTAAAAACAATTATCTTAGCCATCTGTTTATTTGAAGACTTACCTTGTTTGGTCATGGTCAGGGTTACACTTATCCGTTGCTTTGACTTAGCATCAAATTCCCAGTAGTGAACTGTTGTAATCTGTTACTGTTGATTTTTGTTTTGAAGATGATGGTTGCCTTAGATTATTTTTTTTCATGTGGGGATGGTGGTGGCAGTGGTTTTTTAGTGTGCTTTTCTCTGTACACTCTCTACTGTTTAAGACTTTCTGTTTTTGTGTGTGAAGCTTTTGTATACATCCCAAAACAACTTGCTTATTTAGAGAAAACAGAGAGGTTTTCTTCTTTGTGTAGCTAGTTATCTGTTTTGTGTATGTCTTGGAATCAATACTGCCCCCCCACGCCCACAGAATCTGGTTATCAGGGAATCCTGGCTATCTGCTACCTGCTGTGATGTGTCCATTTCTCTGCTGCCTCCACTTTCTCTTCCTCCGCTTATGCTCTTTTTCCTTTGTTTGTTTGTTTCTGTGTCTATTTCTTGGTGTGCTTGAAAATGCCCTGCATGCCTAATCATGGATGTTTCTTTTCTGTTTTTGTTATATATATATTTTTTTAATGTGATGTTTGTTTGAGGTTCTTTTATTATGCTATTGTTTTGTTTCTTTTTTGTTGTTGTAATGTTTGCGTTGCTCTGGTGTGTGTGTGTGTGTGTGTGTGTGTGTGTGTGTGTGTGTGTGTGTGTGTGTGTGTGTGTGTGTGTGTGTATCTGCGTGCGTGTTTGTTTGTTTGTTTTTATGAGTTCTTTGTCCCTTTTCTTTTATTTTTAGTTTGATGGTCGTTGTCGTTGATAGCTTAGTTGTAGATATTGTACGCTTCTATCCATATTACTTTTATTGCTGATAACTTTTGCAGGTATGATGTAACTTTTGGGGCTAAGAGTTCCTCTGAGTGTGTTAACTTGCCACTTTGTGTATTTCTTGACTTTGTCGCTGTTAAGCTTTGTGGCTGTTATTCACGTTGTCATTGTTGTTGTTGCTGTATGGAATTTTTCCCAGCTTAGTACCCTTGTTAGTCTTCCAGAATATGCATTCAGTCTTACTCATTCCATCTGGGAACCGCTGTAAGTCCATAGCACACACAGTATGAGATATGTGAGTGTATGGCTATCTCTTATTGCTTTGCCATTATAGGCAACCGTACTTTACTTCAGAGGAGTTTTTGCTCTTGAACGAAGACAAAGATTGCTAAGCTAAGAGCTTGACATAAATAAGGACAGTCTCAAAAAGACATTTCACATTATAAAACACATTTTAATGCATGAATAACAAATTTGATAACAGCTGGCAGGAATGAAGACAGTCTCAAAATCAGGTTTCAGAGCATCAAACAACATTTTTAATGTATGCCTCGGAAATTTAATAACGGTGGCAACAAGTGACACAACTTTTTGTCAGGGCGTCTTGACTCTCCTGAAAAACACACTTTTTTGACATGGTTTAGCCATTGACAGATCTGCTCCATACACCAAGGACTGGGTGATTAGCTGTTTGGGTGTAGTGAAAAAAAATGGAGTGGAGGAATCTGGTTGCAAAGTCATTATTGGTGCCCCCACGATCTACAAGACTCGAGGATAGGTGAAGGTTAAGGTACAAAACAGTGTAAGTTGGTAACTTTTATGTAGCAGTGTGACTGGAATTATTTATTTATTTATTTATTTATTTATTTATACCACTTTAAATCACGAGATTTCTCTGCGTGAAATTCGGGCTGCTCTCCCCAGGGAGAGCGCGTAGCCACAAGAGCAGCGCCACTTCTTTTTTTGGTCAGCAACTGTATTTGTTTCCCTATCAGAGTGGCTTTTTTTCTAAGAATTTTGCCAGGGACAACTCTCTTGTTGCCGTGGGTTCTTTTACGTGCGCTGAATAATTCTGTGTAACACACGGGACCTCAGTTTATCGTCTCATCCGAAAGAATAGCGCCCAGACCACCACTCATGGTCTAATGGATGGGGGAAAATTTTCGGGCCCAAACGGGGAATTGTTGTTGTTGTTAATGAAGTCGTTGATTTTTTGTGTCTTCAGTTTATATGCTGTCTTACTCTTATCTCTAGAATTATGTTCCAAAATGTGAAAGATTCTTTATGTTTTTGTTCTGTAGTTGGACGATTGTTTTGCATGTTGTTTGTTTTTCATCTGGTTTTGTTATATTTATTTATTTATTTGCTAGAATTTCTTGTCTGCTTGTTTTGTTTCCCAGTTCACTCTTATTTCCTTTTCTTCTTCTTTGTGTTTATCCCCACACGGAAAGGCTTGTAGACCAAAGATGCACGCAGACCGTAGAGGCTGTGTAGTGCCTCTTCCCCACGTGGCTTTTGCGCTGTGTCTTGTTGGCAGGAAAGGATAGCTGGCATAGGCCTTGTTTTGCAAAGCAGGCAGGAAATGATGCTAGCGCCTGCAAGTCTGTCACTTTGGTTGCTGTCTTCTTCTCATAATTATTGTTCTCTTCATCCGAGTTGTCTGGCTCATGAATGGTCTCCGAAATCTGACGATTTTATTTATTTTCTGTTTGGCGTGTGAGCTGTGTGGGTTTATGGGTTCGATAGTTTTAATTCTAACCCAGCATGCATTTCCTGGGATGTGTGTTGTGTGTGTTGGTTGGTGTGTGTGTTGTTGTTGTTGTAGTGTGTATGTTGCGTGCGTATGCGTGTCGTGGTGTGTATGTATGTAATGTAATAAGTAAGTAAGTAAGTATGTAAGTAAGTAAGTAAGTAAGAAAGTATGCATGCATGCATGCATGCATGCATGCATGGGTGCATGTATGTATGTATGTATGTATGTATGTATGTATGTATGTATGTATGTATGTATGTATGTTTTGTATGTATGTATGTATGTTGTATGTATGTATGCATGCATGTATGTATGTATGTATTTATAATATATTATATATATATTATTAGTATCATATATGTATGTTGTGTGTATGTATGTATGTATGTATGTATGTATGGTGTGTGCGTGCGTGCGTGGTGTGTGTGTATGTATGTATGTATGTATATAAGTAAGAAGTAAGTAAGTATGATGCAGCATGCATGCATGCTGTATGTAAGTAATGTGTATGTATGTTGTATGTTGTTGTGTTGTATGTATGATGTATGTATGTATGTATGTTGTTGTGTGTGTATGTTGTATGTATGTATGTAGTTGATGTATGTATGCATGTATTCTGTATATTGTATGTGAGTGTGTGTTTTGTTGTGCGTGCGCACGCGCGCGAGTGTGTATGAGTGTGTGCTGTTGTGTGTGTGTGTTGTGTGTGTACGTGCGTGTGCGTGCGTACATTGTGTGCATGAACGCACGCGTATTTTTTTTTCGATTTTGTTGCTCTTTTTGTTGCGAAGGTTGCTTTTCCCCCGTATTTTTGATTAGATATTTCAGTTTTCTTGCTTGTTAAATATTTCTACATGTATGTTGTTTGTATAGTTATTTGTGCTTTCATAATTATTTATTTGTTCTCTACTTCTATGCTCAATTCAAAATATTTTACTGGAGTTTTTCCCCTTGCTTGTTACTTGCTTTATATTTGAGATGTGCAACGCTTCTCTGCCATTTCCATTTTTTTCTCTATTTCTTTTGTAATGGTTTTTGACTTGTAGTTTCAATTCCAGCGTGTCTTTTCTATTTCACAAGATTAGAAATCTAATTTTGCTGGGAGTGCCCTTCTTGCCATTCCTTTTTTGTCCTTTTCTTTTATCTTCGTGTTGGGTGTTGTTTGTTTTTTCTTTTCACGTCTAAATCTAATTTCTCTCTTTCTCATCTCTCTTCTTTGTCCTTCTTCTCTCGTTTTGTTTGTCTCTCTCTCTCTCTCTCTCTCTCTCATTTCTCTCTCTCTCTTCTCTCTCTCTTTCTCTGTCTTCTCTTGTCGTCTTTCGTCTCTGTCTGTGTGTTGTGTGTGGTGTGTGTTTGTGTGTTTGTTGTGTTGTGTGTGTGTGTGTGTGTGTGTGTGTGTGTGTGTGTGTGCTGTGTGTGTGTTGTGTGTGGGTGCGTGTGTGGTGTGTGTTTGGTGTGTGTGTTGTGTGTTGTGTGTGTGATGGTGGTGTGTGTGCTGCGTTCGTGTGTTGTGTTGTTTGGTGGTGCGGTTGTGTGTGTGTTGTGTGCGTGTGTTTGTGTTTGCATGGTTTCTGTGTGTCTTTCTGTGATTGTTGTTTGTGTAGAGTTTTTTTTTTTGTTCTTTGCTTTCCCTTGTATTTACTTTCTTTCCTTTCTGTTCTTTTTTTGTTGTTTGCTTTTTGTTTTCTTTCTTTCTTTTCTTTCTTTCTTCTTCTTTCTTTCTTTCTTCTTTCTTTCTGTCTGTATCTCTTTCTTTCTTTTTCTTTCTTTCTTTCTTCTTTCTTTCTTTCTTTCTTTCTTCTTCTCTTCTTTCTTTCTTTCTGTCTTTCTTCTCTCTTCTTTCTGTCTTCTTCTTTTTCTTTCTTTCTTTCTTTCTTCTTCCTTCCTTCCTTTCTTCTTCCTTTCTGTCTTTCTGTCTGTCTGTCTGTCTTTCTTTCTTAATTCATATTGTATATTCTGTTTTCTATCAATTCTGATCTCTATTATCTGTTTATATATATTTTTATATATATATATTATATATTTTATATAGTATATATATATTATTTATTATAATATATATATATATATCATTATATATATAATATATATTATTGGTGTTTTGTTTTTGTTATCGTTATTGCTGCTTGCATATTGATTTTTTTGTATTGTTGCTGTCGTTGTTGTTGTTGGGTTTCTGTCTTGCTTTTGTGCTTGCTTACTTGGCTACATGGCTGAGTGAAACGTCTTGTCTGCATGCTGTAGCAAGAAACAAGGTTTATTCTAGGTGTCTTGTGTTAGCTTTTGCATAAAACTGTGTCGTAATAACCAGTACCTGTTTTTATATTTCACGCACATGCACATCTCATAATAGTTATGCTTCCGTTTCTATTAACTACCCTCATGAAATTCTACTCAAATGTTGGCTTCTCGAAGTAAGTACTCGTTTAAATCTGTTATTACAAGATAACCGTACAGAGTTTCTTTTCTGCAGAATGATTCTTGATTCTAGTGTCTTATACGTTGATTAGAAGATCATTTTTTAAATCTTAGTACTGTTTTCATTGTCTCTAAAAAAAAGTATTAAACATTTTCACAAGGCTTTCTCCCCACCATTATTATAATGTCTTTAACAACATATGAGGAGTGAACTGTTAGCAACAAAAATATTTTTAAAAAACCCCAAAGTCCATGTGACAAAAACATTCTGAACGCTTAAAAGAATGCATGCAAAGAACAAAGTAAAAAACATTACTCGGCACTGTAATTTATTGACTTTCTTTCTTTCTTTCTTTCTTTTTATTTATTGACTTCTTCATTCATTTATTTATCTAGCTAATTATTTTATTTTGCGAAGATGATAGCTTCTGCATGCAGCCACAGGGTGGAAAAGAAACCCGACAGTGCAGACCAATTAGCCGAAATTTGTGAGTGGTACACACTTAAATACAATGCAAAGAAAAATAGTAAAAATGCAATACGATACAATGCTATGCAATACAATAGAAGGCAAGACAGGACAGAACAAAACAAAACAATGCAATAAAATGCAACGCAATACAAATACAATACAATGTCATGCAATGCAACACAAATCAAAACACTAAAAAAAAACCCCACCAACAACAATACAATACAACACAATACAAAACAATCTCAAATCCAATTCAAATACCCTACAAATGGAAAGAGAATAATCTGAATCTTCCGTAACTTTCCAAGAGTCAAGAGGGCAGAGATGAACATTCACATTGGATCTCACAGCATTTCCACTGTCTGAGGCGACCCCTATCACCAACAGGTCAAAGCATCGCAACAAAGACCCCCCCCCCCCTCACTCCCCCCCCCCCCCCCTCCCCCGCCCTCTTTCGCACGCTGCCCCTCAGGGATTGGGTCTATCACGAATCACAGTGTCACGCTCCTTACCCTCCCCCCTAGTTTGTGAGAAGAATCATGCAGCTCATTCCAACTGCATCATCGAGTCCTCCTAAGGCACACGCTATAGCCGAGTGGTTAAGACCGTTCGACTTCAATCCCATGGGTCCATGAAGTGGTGAGTTCGAATCTCGACGGTGTGTGGTGAATTAAGGCTGGGTTTTATTGTCAATATCCGAAGAAAGCTTCAAGTGCAGACCTTCCAGTGTCTTGATTTCTTTTGTGTTTTACACATGCAGGTGATCCAATACGCGCATTAAGGTTCCCGCAATTCATGTCAACTTTCGGTGGGTCACGGAAACACAAAACATACCCAGTATACATCCCCGAAGTCAGAATGTGGCTACCATCGTGGTGGGGAAAAACGGTCGTATACGCAAAATCTCACCATTTGTGAGCCTGGAGCTTATGCCGAAGATCGAAAAGAAATCGTGTCCTGCATTTGGCAGGAGTAGGTTGGTATTTTGTGTGCAAGTCTATGGAGTCTGATTGTCATAAAATTTGTAACACGTCTTTTTTTGGGCCTTTATTTTGTAATACAAAGAAACTCAGTACAGGCTTTTTACTGATGCTTTTTCATGGAGTGATGAACTCGTGATCTGATGGTCTGATCTACCACCGAGACACCCGTTCGAGGGAATGTTTCCCACTGAGTTACTATCAGTATCGCCTCAATCCCCCCTGAAAGTCCTTTGGATGAGACTATATTAAGCCGAAGTCACTTTACCAACACACGCAGAACTACTTGGCTACGTGTTAAGATAAGAGCCACCTTTCGAAAGTGTAGGCAAGGCAAATGCGTGCTGTAGGAACGAATGACAAAGATTTAAAAAAGACAGCTGCATGTACGCAGGGTATCGTGTTTAGACATCATCCCACAAGTCGGAACCTGGCTAACTTAACGGTGGGCAAACGATCGCATACGCAAATATTTACCGTTTGTGAATCAGAGTTCTACCCGTGGAACAACAACAACAACAACACACGCACGCACGCATGCACGCAGGCAGGCAGGCAGGTAGGCAGGCAGACAGACAGAGAGGAACATTCTAAAATCTTTAAAATAAACAAATGTAAAAGCAAATAATGAAATCCCAGCACACCACCCCGCTGTCTTTTTGTTGTTGATTTGCTATTTCTACATCTTCGCTCTTTAAACAAAGATTAATTATCATCATCTATTCTACCACCGGCACCCCCCCCCCCCCCTACTATCACCACACCACCACCAACCAGCACCCACCAGCACCACCAGCACACACCACCACCACCACCACCATCACCACGACCACCACCACCCACCACCCACCCCCACCCCACCACCACCACAACCACCGCAACCACCTTTCACCACCACCACCACCAACAACAACACCACCACCACCACACCACCACTCACCACCACCACCACCACTCACCACACCACCACCACCACCACTCACCACCACCACCACCAACAAAGAGAACAACAACAAAAAAAGAGATAACCATGAAACGCTCAAGGTGATATTCCTCTCAGCTTAAAAACTAAGACCAGAAACAGGCAGGGGCTTTCAAGGGGCAAGCGTTGGCTACAGCTTTACCCCCCCCCCCCCCCCGCCCCTTTTCCCATTCCCCCTGCCCCCTCCATCCACTTTACCTTTACCGCATCCTGTCAGTGAAAGGTCAAAGGATCAACAAAACATTTCCCTGTCTCACTACCCGGAGGGGTGGGGGGTGGGGGGGGGGAAGGAGTGGGGGGGGGGGGGGGGGTTGGGGGGGAGGGGGGCATACCCCGTGTCCAAATTACAGCGAGAGATGTCAATCATAGGGGTTTAAAGAAGCTTTTCTCTACTTCCTTCTTACACGAAAAGCTGTGAAAAATGTGTTGGTTAAAAACATACATACAAACAAACATACAACAAGGATGTTTATTTATTTATTTATTTATCTATTTATTTATTAATTTATTTATTCTTTTATGTCGAGGATAATGGAATAAGCACTCATGTGCTTTTTTACATTTAGTCTCCGTGTGTATGCGGTTTTTGTAAATTTTGTCATTTGTTTCCACCGGCACACAATGGCCTACTCTTCCGAAAAGCGGAAGAGGATTTAACGTGTGCGCAAGATGTTCTGCATGTGTTCGAACACCTTCTGCACACAAGCTAGCTGAGTTTGCTTAAAAAAAAAGAAGTTTGCTTTTAATTAAATTTCGATGTGTCTGTTTCCTTCTTCTTACAGGTTTTCTGTGTCAAAAAAAACACATAAACTTTACGCTCTACGCTTACTTCCTGATATATCTTGTTTCAGCAACAGGCAGTGTGCTTCCTTGTGTTTTGGAAAACTCCATGCCCAAAAAAAATCAAAATAAACGACAGAACAAGAACTACAAAACATATCTCTTTCTTATTTGTGAATTGTGAGCCGAAAATCAGCCGGGTTTCTTGACTGGATAGTGCGCTAGATACCTTGCTGGAAAGGCCATGGGTTTGAATCTCACCAGAGTTAGGGGCAGTGTGACATTCAATGACATAAACTGCCAGATTCACAATCAAATTCTCAGAAGGCTTTGAACACAGCATCTGAACCTGAAAGCCTGATGGAAACCTGTGGTGATAATAAAGGGGGATATAACGTTTTCGCAAAGCTGCATATGTTGGGCATGCGAGCAAAAAATTATATCAATCTTCAATGGTAGATCCATCACACTGAACACAATAAGGATTGTGTGTGTGTGTGTGTGTGTGTGTGTGTGTGTGTGTGTGTGCGTGTGTTTCAGCTCCTGCTTATAGCTTAGTGTGAACGAATATGGACCTTGTTGGCATCATAATTTTCATTCTCGTATTCATTTTGTTCTTTATACCGACGATAACATATCTGATGCAGTTGTTTAAGTATGACCTTAGTCTGTTTTCTCTTCATCTTCTAAGCATGCGATTTCTTTTCTCTTAAAGCTCTATCTGAAGATACATGTTGTGCTGGTCTTCATCGGAGGCAGTCATCGTCATTATTTATTTATTTAAAAGATTTTTTATTTTATTTTATTCTTTTATATCGAGGATAATGGAATAAGCACTTATGTACTTTTTACATTCAGTCCCCGTGTGTATGCGGTTTTGTAAATTCTGTCATCTGTTCCCACCGACACACAATGGCCTACTCTTACGAAAAGCGGAACAGGATTTAACGTGTGCGCAAGATGTTCTGCGTGCGTTCGCACGCGGGGCCTCGGTTTATAGTCTCATCCGAAGGACTTTTGGGGAGAGTGGAGTCTGCACTGATGTTAACTCGAGGGGAAAATATCCCCTTGAACGGGAATCGAACCCAGATCGTCAGATTGCGAGAGCAATGTTCTGACCACTAGGCTATACCATCTCCCATTATAGGGCAGGCTGTTCATTTATTCTTTAACTGACAGGAACAGAATTAAGGGCTACATGTAACAGATGGTGTCCTGCATGTGCCATTGAATACCAGCACACTAGTCTCACAGCACTGTGGATAATGCTCTGCTTTGCAATCTGGTGGAAACATTATTTTCAGGGTTTTCTGTTGACTTCTGGCTCTCACGATGTAGCGTAAATGTGTGTGGTATTACATATAAGGAGATCAAAACAAAAGATAACGAAAAAACGTATAGGAAAAGGACTAAAGCATGCTGGCTGGTTAGAGCGTTTAGCATTGCGCTTGTGATCTACCTCACCTGGGTTCGAATCCCGTTCAAGATATATTTTTCCCTGGAGTTAACATCAGTGAGGGCTCCACTCCCACCCTCTCTCTCCCCCCCCCCCCAAGCCCTTCGGATGAGGCTAAAAACCAAAGTCCCGTGTGCGAACGCACGTAGAACATCTTGAGCACACATTTTCCACTTTTCGAAAGAGTAGGCCATTGTGTGCTGGTGGGAACGGATGACAAAATTTACAAAATTGCATAAACATGGGGACTGAATGTAAAAGCATATGAGTGCTTATTCCATTATCCCCCACATAAAATAAGAAACAAAAGAATAAAAAAATACATGAGATAAATCAATAAATAAATCAGCACATAATAGAACAAGAAGATATACATCTGATTGAAACACGTGTCCTCGACCTAAAAACAAAATGAAAAGACGGAATCAATAAACCAACGACAGGGAAAACACCAAAGACGTGCTTTTGAAAAGAATACTAGTTTTTTATATATAACTGCTAAAAAGCACGAAAACTTGAAACACCATGAAAACAACAATAGCATCAGAAGCAGAAGCAACAACAACAGCAACAACAACAGCAGCAGCAGAAGCAGAAGCAAAAACAACAGCAACAACAGCAGCAGCAACAACAACAAATAAAATTATGAAGCCAGATCAAAACCCTTACCTCTGCATTTTCTTTCCCGCCCCTTCCGTAACGCCATCCTTATCGGAACAGCAAATCATGGCTGCTTACCCCAGAGTTCCCTAGCTACTAGCATGCCTTTTTAATGCATTTTCGCGAAGAACTCCGGAGCCTTGCTCGTGTTTAGACGTCCCCCTGCACAGTGTATCTGTCCTGGAATTGATTCCCGCACCCCCAGAATGGAGCTGTCATGGAGGGAGGAGGGTTGACCTTCTGCTACCTATCGTGCTGGTGGGTTCTTGGCTCCATGTCCTCCTGTGACTTCGTGTTTTGGGAAAGGCCCTGCCCACCCACGCCATGTTCTTTGTCTGCCTTTCTCTCCTTGTTAATCTTATTTGTTAGTGCTTTTTTCCTCCAGTATTTTTGTGGAGGTTATTAACATCTTGTTGCTTCAGTTGTTTGGCTGTGCACATCTTGTTGCTTTGGTTGTTTGGCTGTGTACATCTTGTTGCTTCAGTTGTTTGGCTATGTACATCTTGTTGCTTCAGTTGTTTGGCTGTGTACATCTTGTTGCTTCAGTTGTTTGGCTATGTACATATTGTTGCTTCAGTTGTTTGGCTATGCACATCTTGTTGCTTCAGTTGTTTGGCTATGCACATCTTGTTGCTTCAGTTGTTTGGCTGTGTACATCTTGTTGCTTCAGTTGTTTGGCTATGTACATCTTGTTGCTTCAGTTGTTTGGCTATGCACATCTTGTTGCTTCAGTTGTTTGGCTATGTACATCTTGTTGCTTCAGTTGTTTGGCTGTGCACATCTTGTTGCTTCAGTTGTTTGGCTATGCACATCTTGTTGCTTCAGTTGTTTGGCTATGTCGATCGTTACAGTGTTGGCTTGTTTTGGTGAGGTATTTTTATTTTATTGTTTATTTATTTTTTTGGCTTGTTTTCATGGTGTCACTATTGCAGATGTTGTGTATTGTTGTCTGTATTAGTTTTGTTCTTGATTTTTTGGGGTATCTGCTTGTGGGCTTTGTTTTTTTTATGGCTTCCTATGTGTGTTGTGGCAAATACGTTTTCATAAATCATCTATCAGGTAGGCCCACTCATCTGTGTGTGTGTGTGCTTATAAGATCTACTAGGCTTTTTGCGCTTATAATATTTTCAGTATGGCTCAGACAGAATTGTTTATAATCTTTTCTATCCTGTGTCTTTAGGTAAGCCTTTTTGTTTCAATCAGGGAAGGGATGGTATGATGGCTGGGTTTGCCTTCGTTTTTAGTATATGATTGTTTAGTTTTCTCTCTCTCTCTACTCTTTCCCCTCTCTCTCTCCCCTCTCCCCTCCCCACTCCCTCTCCTCTCTCTCTCTTCCCCTTCTCCTCTCTCTCTTCAACATATACTGCATTATGATTGGGGCCATTGGGTTGCCGAGTTCTGTTCATTAGGGATTGGGTTTTACAGCTTATCAAACTTAGAAAGAGGATATTTTGAAGCCGTTAGAAGCCATTTGCAGTTTTTATATATTTTAGATACAAGTAAGTTCCCTTTTCACTGCAAAGACGATAGAAATGTTTACCAAATGTGTGCCAGGATATGCCAGTGCTGTCATCTGAAATCGCCATTACTAGTTAAAACATAGTCTGATCATTTCAAAGCTGAATAGGAAAAAAGAAAGAAATAAAGAAAGAAAGAAGGAAAGAAGGAAGGAAGGAAGGAAAGAAGGGAGGAAGGAAGGAAAGAAGGGAGGAAGGAAGGAAGGAAATAATGAAAGAAAGGGTATGGATTCTTTGTGAAAATACATGAAAAAGGCATGTTAGTTGAAATGGTATTTTGTACGTACGCTTGTACGTCTGTTTATTTCCTCTCCCTGTGTGTCTGTTCATGTTCTTTTGATCTGTCTGTTTTGTTTTCTATTCCTCTGAATATATTTGCTATTGCTCTATGTCTGTTCATGTTCTATTTCCATATGTCTTTTATATTTTCTATTCTTCTATGGCTGTTTATTTGCTAATTTATATATGTCTGTTGTATTTAAAATCTTATTCCTATACCGTTTCTCTTCATTATTTTGTCTGATACTTACTGGCCATAACACTGGTTTCTTCTTTACATTATTTTGTCTGATACTTGCTTGCCATATACCTGGTTTCTTTCTTTCTTTTTTTTTATTTGAGAGCAATTCTTATGAGGATATGTATTGTAGTTTTATTTTAACCCATAGTTAATGGCATTTTAATTTCATTGAGAGTTTGCAGATGCTTAGCTTTTACTTTTTGGCTCCACTATTTATGTATTTATGTATTCATGCCCCTCTCTCTCATGTGTTGTTCTCTCCCCTTTCTCTTCTCTCTAATATATATATATATATATATATATATAATATATGTGTGTGTGTGTGTTGTGTGGTGTGTGTGTGTGTGTGTGTGTGTTGTGTATGGGGTGTATATTTAACTCACTAATTTGTTTACTGGTCCCATTTTTTCTACTCGTACTTTTTAATACAGTTTTACATTTTTGTGTTTGCTTCAATTATTTTCTTTTTTTTTTTTGGGGGGGGGGGGTGAAAAGGGGGGGGAGTGGGGTTATTTTCTAAGTGTCTACTACATAATTATCTGTCATGGGTTTTTTTTCTCTTTCGTTTCCCTTTTTTTCTTTGTGATGGCATGGTGTCTGTGTGCATGCGTGCGTGCGTGCGTGCGTGCTATTTTGCGTGCGTGTGTGGCGGTCGTGCGTGTGTGCGTGCGTGAGAGTGTGTGTGTAATGCAGTTTACCTCCACTGTACTTTTCTGTTTAATTGAATTAGAAACCATTTGCAGAAAGGTATTTTCTTGTGCATTTTTGTTTGGTTTTTTTTTCCTTTTTTAAATTCTTTCTCTTTTTCTGCTTGTCTGTTTGCTTGTATATTTGTCGTCGTCTGGGCCCGTTTGTTTATGCCACTGCCTGTCGGCCTGGATAGCTGTCTCTGTTTCTGCTTTGTCTGTCTGTCTGTCTGTCTCTGTCTCCATGTCTGCTGTCTGTCTGTCAGTCTGTCTTCTGTCTGGCGCCTCTCTCTCCCTCTCTCTTCCCTATCTCCTCTCTCTCGCTCCCCCATCTCTCTCGCCCCCCTTATTTGTGTGTGTGGGGGTGTGTGTGTGTGGTGTGTGTGTGTGTGTTGTGTGTGTGTGTGTGCGTTTTACTTGTGTTTGTATTGTTTGTGATAAGTCAAAGTCTTTACTTTTTTGTTATTTTCCATCATTTTTTTTATTTTAACGCCCTTCTTTGTTTTTTCTTTGTTTTTTTTTCTTTGTTTCTTTTGTTCTTTTTTTCTTTTTTTTCTTTCCTGTTTTCTGATTTTCTTTCTTTTTTTCTTTCTTTCATTCATTTATTCTTTCTTTCTTTCTTTCTTTCTTTCATTCATTCTATCTCTCTTTCTTTCTTTCTTTCTTTCTTTCATTCATTCATTCATTCATTCATTCATTCATTCTTTCTTTCTTTCTTTCTTTCTTTCTTTCTCCTTTCATATTTTTTCTTTCTTGCACCTTTGTTTGTTTTTTCCGTTGGTTGTTTCTTTATTATCTCTTTTCCTTCCTTTCTCGTCCTTCACTTTTTTTTGTATTTCTGTCTGATGTTTTTCTTTCTTTCCTCTTTTCTTCTGTCTTTTGTTCAACCTTTATTTCTCCACGTTTCTGTTGTTAATGTTGTCGTTGTTGTCCATGTTGACTTTTGACTGACCAAGTTAGAATTAGTATTATTGCTGTTTGTTTTCGTGCGTGTTTGTCTATCTTCTTCACCATTATCTACATCTATCATGTGGACTAGTCGATCGCTGGGGCACCAGTGATGATTTTGCAACCAGCTTCCTCCCCCTCCTGACAGTTTTCAGTTTTCCGCAGTATGTCGTTCCACTCCAGACCAGTGCACTCTCTGATATTGTCTTCCCATGATTTTCTCTGTCCGCCTCTTCGTCTTCCTCTTTGTAATATTCCCTGTAGAACAGTCTTGGCCAGTCCAGATGTTCGTTTGATGTGCCTGTACCACTTCAGTTTGCTTTTTTTCATTGAAGTCAGGAGCTCTTCATACGGTTGTATGGCGTTTTCAATTCTGTCCATCTGGCTGAAAAAAAAAACAAATACGTTCAGTATGAAAAGCAATACTAAAGGACAGAGATTTAGTTATAAATGCTGTTCGTTTCGTTACTTTATTTTTGCAATATCTTTTTGTCCTTTTCATAGCTCTGTTTTTTGTGGTTGTCTGATTTGGTTAGGGGGCACGGTAGCTTGGTGGTTAGGGCATGTGCTTGCGCTTTGATGGCTTTAGATCCAGACCGGGTTTAAGCCACTACCAAGACGCTCGTTGAAGGGATTTTTTTCCCACTAGTGTTAATATCAGTACTGGCTCCACTCCCCCTCCCAAAGATCTTTCGGTTGAGACTATAAACCGAGACCCCGTGTTCGAACGTACACACACAGCTTATATATCCCTTAAAACCGTTCTGCCTCTTGGAAGAGGAGGTCAATGAGCGCCGATAAAAACCCCATGACAAAAATATCATTATCAAAATAGTGCATGCACTTGAGTTTTGTGTTAAGACATTGAAGTCAGAATGTGGCTATTCCTTCCACAGACATTTTTTTCACACAATGTTTCTTTCAGTGAGCCTATCTCAAAGTCACACTGTCGTGTTCTCACCCATGGTGGTTTCTGTGAGTGACTGTGTAGCCACATTCCAACAGCAACAATGTGCCTTACATTTGGCAAGAAACCGATATTTTCGTGTACAAGCCAGCATAGTCGGGTAGTCATGAAAAATATGGTCTGTTTTCCTGTTCCTTTTTGTTTTATTGGTAAAGAGAAACCGTTACATGTTCTCCACGCGTCTGCTGCTTTCTCACGAAATTGTTCTATTTTTGCTTTGCTTTGCTTTTGTTTTTGTTCATTTAGCTACTCTGTTATTTGTCTGGGTTGTTTGTTTCATTTTTCAATTTTGTCTGTTTTGATCCTTGTTTTAGGCAAACGTAAAAGTGTACATTTTGAATGGTTTATAGCTTTTTATATTGTACAGTGTTCGTATATGCTGCTATAGAACATGACTGAAAATAACGATAGTTTTTCATTCAACAAAGAACGTACATTCTTGGTTCATAAAAGGTATTCTGCCTATTTAATTGTGCATGATCGATTCCATGACTTTCGACATCTAGGTCTAAAGTCCGTGTTTTCCCTTTTCATATAAAATACTGTAGTCAGTATCAGTAACACTGTTCTCTATTTCGCCACAATCATTATAGATGGTGTGATTTAAAGTTCAGTATTTGTTCATCATGGTTTCTCTCATTAAATTCTACTGGAATCATCTATCAGGTAGAAACTGTAAGCATGCACAGAGGGAGAGAGAGAGAGAGAGAGAGAGAGAGAGAGAGAGAGAGAGAGAGAGAGAGAGAGAGAAGAGAGAGAGAGAGAGAGAGAGACAGAGACAGAGAGAGAGAGTGAGTGAGTGAGTGAGAGAAACAGGCAGAGAGACAGGCAGGCAGACAGTAGGCAGACAGACAAACAGATAGACAGACCGACCGACCGACCGACAGACTGACAGATAGACAGAGACACACACATACAGACAGACAGAGAAAAAGAAAGAGTTCCACACCTTTCCATTAATTCCTTCTCCACCCCCCCCCCCCCCCCCCCAACAAAAAGCCTCATCACCACTATCACCATTTCCATTTCTACCAGCACCGCCATCGCCATTACCATCACCATCATCACCATCTAACCATCACCATCATCACCATCTAACCATCGCCATCACCAATTAACCATCACCATCATCATTATATAACCACCACAATCACCATTTAACCATAACCATCAGCGTTATATAACCACCACCATCACCATTTAACCATCACCATCATCATTATATAACCACCACCATCACCATTTAACCATCACCATCAACATTATATAACCACCACCATCACCATTTAACTATCACCATCAGCGTTATATAACCATCATCATCAACATTATATAACCACCACCATCACCATTTAACTATCACCATCAGCGTTATATAACCACCACCATCACCATTTACCATTGCCATCAGCATTATATAAACACAACCATCACCATTTAACCATCACCATCAACATTACCACTACCATTAACATTCGCTCCAGACTGGATCAGACTTCTTTCCAACCCGCACCTCCTGATCCCCAATTCACTGGCATTCCTCTCATTTTCTTTCATCCAACAAGTGAGAATGAAATCAAGACAATTCTGAAAGAAATGACAATAAAATCATGTGATCTCGATCCTATACCTGCTTCTCTTCTCACTCAGTGCATTCCACAGCTCATACCCACTATCACGAAAATAGTAAACTCACTCTCTCTCGAATTTTTTCCATCAATCCAAAACTGCTATATTAAACCCTACTCAAAAAGCACGACCTCCCCTAACATTCGAAGAATTACGGGCCTGTTTCTAACCTCCCTTTTTATCTCAAACCCTTTTGAAAAATTTGTTCTGAAAAAACTCAATAGCCATCTTCATCCAACAATTCCCTTCCCCCTTTTTCACTGCCTTCGTGCCAACCACAGCACCGAGACCACCCTAGTCCAAAAACCTAAACACGTTTTTGCACGCTTCTGCTCGGGAAAAAACCCCCTTCCACTCTCCTCGATTTGCGCCCCTTTGACACATAAGCCCACTAAATTCTTCCTACCGCTCCAGAAAACGTTTGGTATAAAGACACAGCCCCACCGGGTTCAGTTCATACCTTACAGACCGACCCAAAAGTTACAGAAAAATAAGATTCAATCACCCCTCAAACGGAATGTGGAGTCCCACAGGGGTCATTTCCCCCCTTTCTTTTCACTCTCTACACTGCCCCATTTCACATATAATAAACCGTCATAAAATCACATCATTTTTATGCAGACGCTCTCAATTCTTACATGAAACTCCCAAAAAACCCCCTTCCCCTTGACAAATAGTCCCGCGCCTTCAAGATATCCAAAACTGGGTAAGAAAAATTACAACTAAAAGCAGATAAAACCGAAGCCATGCTTATAGCGACCAAAAACCAAACTCTCTTCCAAACAAACTTCAATAAATTGGCAAAACGTCTGTTTCCCCCCATCCACTGTATGAAATATCAGGGTAGCATCGATAACACGCCTCCTGGGAAAAATTCATCACCCAAACCTCCATCGTGCTCATCGATTACGGCGCAAGTGCAGTTTGAAAGTATCTGTCCACGATCAACATCCAAAATCACATCCTCATTTTCCTCACGCTGGACTATTGCAATTCCCTTCTGGCTGGTCTTTTCCAGCATCATCTATCCACCCTCTTTTAACGTATACAAAACTCCAGCCGACTAGTCCTCAGAAAGAAAAAAATCTAGCACATTACTCCTCTCTTTCGATCTCTCCACTGGGTGCCTGTCCACAGAGGATAAACTATAAGTCTGTACCCTCTTACAAAGTCCCACAAAACGGCACCTTCCTCCTCTGGAATTCTTTTTGTACACTCCTTCTCGTTCCCTCCGCTCTGCTGCGATACCTTGTGTTAAAATACCAGATTCAAACCCTCCCTGTTGGCCCCTCGCTCTTTCTCTGTTTTTTGGTCCATGATCTGGAAAGACCCCCTCTTTCCCTTCGTCAAAAGCCTACTTAAAGCTTTAAATCAGCCTAAAACCATTTATTTCAAACCTAAGATTCCTCCTCTTTTTCATCTCATCCTTCCCTGCCCTCAATAACCAACTCCCCCCCCCCCCCCATTACCTGCCCAGTGTAAAAATTTTTGTGTGTGTGGTGTGTGTGTGGGGTTTTTGTGTGTGTGGGGGGTTTTTGTGTGGGGTTGTGTGTGGGGCGCGCGCGCGGTTTTGTTGTTTACATTTTATTTGTAAAAAACTGTTTTTGTGCGCGTGTGTTTTTAAAATTTTGAAATTTGTAAAAATCTATTAATCGAAAACTGGCTGAAATGCGAAAGAATAGGATGAATGAGGGCTTTGATTTTTTTTTTTTGCAAATTTAGCCTGTATAAATTCCATGTATTATTATTATTATTATTACCCCAAAATTTTACTCCAACAAGCCAAAAAAGGGGGCAAAAAAACAAAAAGAAAAACCAAAAAAAAAACCCAATGAAAAAAGTAAATTAGTATGACCTTTTTACATTTTCTTTCTCTTTTTTTTTCCCCTAAAAAATTAAAAAAGGGGAGCTATGAAGCGGCACTCCTCAACATTTGTTGCACCTTCTTCTTTCCTCCCTTTCCAAGGGCTCCTTCCGTGCAAATGAAAGGTCAACGTTCAGCGAAAATACTTTCCTATCTCACTGCCCACGGGGCATCTGTGTCTAAATTACTGTCAGAAGTACCCTCCTAGGAGGTAGAATAGCTTGGGGTTTCTCTTCATTATTTTGTCTGATATTTACTGGCCATAACACTGGTTTCTTCTTTACACTATTTTGTCTGACAGTAGGAAAGTCCCCAGGAGCAGACAACATACCAGCAGAGCTGCTCAAGCATGGTGGCGAAACAGTCATCACATATGTTACAGCTATCTGTTAGAAGATTTGGGAGACAAAACAGTGGCCAACAGAATGGACACAATCACTCATCATACCCCTGCCCACGAAGGGGAATTTACGCCAATGCCAAAACTATAGAACAATCAGCCTCATCAGCCATGCCAGCAAGATCATGCTCAAAGTTATTTTGAATCGACTCAAGAAGGAGGCAGAAGAACACCTTGCAGAGGAACAAGCTGGGTTCAGGGCAGGCAGGAGCACAATCGAACAGATTTTTAACTGCCACATCATGATGGAAAACACTTTCAACATCAGAGAGACCTGTTCCACAACTTCATCGACTTCAAGAAGGCTTTTGACAGAGTATGGCACGAAGGCCTGTGGCAGGTCCTCAGAATGTTTGGCATTGAAGAAGGACTAGTGCAAACCATTCAAGCACTATACAACACTGCAAGCAGTTGCAGTCCTTCTGAACAATCAGGTCGGAGACTACTTCAAAACCACAGTTGGGGTCCGACAAGGATGCCTGTTATCTCCAGTCCTGTTAAAATCTGTTCTTGGAAAACATCATGAGAGAGACCCTCCATGACTTCCACCCTACCATCTCCATTGGCGGCAGACCCCTCAACAACTTACGATTTGCCGATGACATTGACCTCATGGGCGGAAGTAAACACAGAGCTGCAAGATCTTACGACCAGACTTGAGAACAGAGCTGGAGCATATGGGATGGAGGTGAGCTCGGAGAAAAGTAAAGTACTTGTGAACAGCACGAGCAATGCCACCGCTAAAATTTACATGAACGGCCAACAACTGGAGAAGGTAGACGCTTTTAAATACCTCGGCGCTACACTCACAAAGGACGGCGATCGACGACAGAAATCAAAGTCAGAATAGCCATGGCAACATCTTCCATGACAAAACTCACCACCATATGGAAAAGTAAAGAGATCAGTTTCCCAATCAAACTAAAGCTCTACAAAGCCCTAATTCAGTCGATCCTGCTGTACGGAAGTGAAACCTGGACATTGACTGCTGAAACAGCAAAGCGAATCCAGTCATTCGAAACAAAATGCCATAGAAAACTACTGGACATATCCTGGAGAGAACGAAAGACCAATGAATTTGTTCAAGAGTCAAATAACACGGCTGCAGGTCCACAGGAACCCCTTCTCACCATCGTCAAGAAGAAAAAGCTGACATGGTTCGGCCACGTCACCCGCCACAACACTCTGCCCAAAACAGTACTGCAGGGAACACTCGAAGGTGGCAGAAGGAGGGGAAGACAGAACAAGTCATGGATGGACAACATCAGAGAATGGACCAGGATGAATGACTCGGCACTACTGCGCAGAGCCGAGGACCGGATGGATGGAGGAGGCTTACCACGGCATCGTCTTTCATGTCTCCCCCACGACCGCCAAGGTCACGGGTCTGATGATGATGATGTCTGATACTTGCTTGCCATATACCTGGTTTCTTTCTTTCTTTTTTTTTTTATTTGAGAGCAATTCTTATGAGGATATGTATTGTAGTTTTATTTTAACCCATAGTTAATGGCATTTTAATTTCATTGAGAGTTTGCAGATGCTTAGCTTTTACTTTTTGGCTCCACTATTTATGTATTTATGTATTCATGCCCCTCTCTCTCACTGTGTGTGTCTCTCTCTTTCTCTCTCTCTCTCTAATATATATATATATATATATATATATATATATATAATATATATATATATATATATATATATAAATATATATATATATATATATATATGTGTGTGTGTGTGTGTGTGTGTGTGTGTGTGTGTGTGTATGTGTTGTGTGTTTAACTCACTAATTTGTTTACAGGTCCCATTCTTTCTACTCGTATCTTTTTTATACAGTTTTACATTCTTTGTGTTTGCTTTAATTATTATTATTTTTTTTGGTGGGGGGAGGGGAGGGAGGGCGGTTATTTTCTAAGATGTCTACTACATAATTATCTGTCATGTTTATTTTCTCTTTAGTTTTCTTTTTGTCTTTGTGATGGTATGTGTGTGTGTGTGTGTGTGTGAGTGTGTGTGTGTGCGTGCGTGCGTGCGTGCGTGTGTGTGCGTGCTTGCGTGTGTGCGTGCGTGAGAGTGTGTGTGTAATGCAGTTTTACATCCATTGTATCTTCTCTATTTAATTGAATTAGAAACCCAGTTTTGCAGAAAGGTATCTTTCTTGTACATTCTGTTTTGGTTTTTCTTTTCCTATTTAATTATTTCTCTTTCTCTGCTTGTCTGTTTGCTTGTATCTTTGTCTGTCTGTCTGCCTGTTTGTTTATGCCACTGCCTGTCGGCCTGGATAGCTGTCTCTGTATGTCTGCCTGTCTGTATGTCAGTCTGTCTGTCTGTCTGTCTGTCGCTCTCTCTTTCTCTCTCTCCTCTCTCCCTATCACTCTCTCTCTTTATCCCCCCTTATTTGTGTGTGTGTTTGTGTGTTTTAATTATGCTTTGTTTTTTGTTTTGTGGTAAGTCAAAGTCTTTACATTTTGGTTATTTGCCATACTTTTTTAAAACCTGCAATCGCTCTTCTTTCTTTCTGTCGTTCGTTCGTTCTTTCTTTCTCTTTTTTCTTTCTTTCTGTTTTTCTTTCTTTCTTTCTTTCTCTTCATTCTTTCATTCATTCTTTCTTTCTTTCTCTCTTTCTTTCTTTCTTTCTGTCTGTCTATTCTTTCTTTCTTTCTTTCCTTTCTTTCTTTCTTTTTTTCTTCTTTCTTTCTTTCTGTCTGTCTGTCTGTCTGTCTGTCAGTCTTTCTTTCTTTCTTTCTGTCTGTCTGTCTTTCTTTCTTTCATTCATTCATTCATTCTTCATTCATTCATTCATTCATTCATTCTTTCTTTCTTTCTTTCTTTCTCCTTTCAATTTTTCTTTCTTACACCTTTGTTTTTCGTTGGTTGTTTCTTTACTATCTCTTTTCCTTCCTTTCTCGTCCTTCACTTTCTTTTTGTATTTCTGTCTGCTGTTTTTCTTTATTTCCTCTTTTCTTCTGTCTTTTGTTCAACCTTTATTTCTGCACATTTCTGTTGTTGTTGTTGTTGTCGTTGCTGTTGTTGTTGTTGTTGTTGTCGTTGCTGTTGTTGTTGTTGTTGTCGATGTTGACTTTTGACTGACCAAGTTAGAATTAGTATTATTTTTGTGTGTTTTCGTGCTTGTTTGTCTATCTTCTTCACCATTATCTACATCTATCATGTGGACTAGTCGACCGCTGCGGCACTACTGACTGAAGATTTTGTAACCAGCTTCCTCCCCTCCTGACAGTTTTCAGTTTTCCGCAGTATGTCGTTCCACTCCAGGCCAGTTCACTCTCTATTGTTGTCTTCCCATCATGTTCTGTGTCTGCCTCTTCGTCTCCCTCCTTGTAATGTTCCCTGTAGAACAGTCTTGGCCAGTCCAGATGTTCGTGTGATGTGCCTGTACCACTTCAGTTTGCTTTTTTTCATTGAAGTCAGGAGCTCTTCATACGGCTGTATGGCGTTTTCAATTCTGTCTATCTGGCTGAAAAGAAAAACAAATACGTTCAGTATGAAAGCAATACTAAAGGACAGAGATTTAGTTATAAATGTTGTTCGTTTTGTTACGTTCTTTTGCAAGATTTTGTTTTCCTTTTCATAACTCTGTTTTTTTGTGGTTGTCTGATTTGGTTAGGGGGTACGGTAGCTTGGTGGTTAGGGCGTGTGCTTGCGCTTTGATGGCTTTAGATCCAGACCGGGTTTAAGCCACTACCAAGACGCTCGTTGAAGGGATTTTTTTCCCACTAGTGTTAATATCAGTACTGGCTCCACTCCCCCTCCCAAAGATCTTTCGGTCGAGACTATAAACCGAGACCCCGTGTTCGAACGTACACACACAGCTTATATATCCCTTAAAACCGTTCTGCCTTTTGGAAGAGGAGGTCAATGAGCGCCGATAAAAACCCCATGACAAAAATATCATTTTTCAAAATAGTGCATGCACTTGAGTTTTGTGTTAAGACATTGAAGTCAGAATGTGGCTAATTCCTTCCACAGACATTTTTTCACACAATGTTTCTTTCAGGGAGCCTATCTCAAAGTCACACTGTCGTGTTCTCACCCATGGTGGTTTCTGTGAGTGACTGTGTAGCCACATTCCAACAGCAACAATGTGCCTTACATTTGGCAAGAAACCGATATTTTCGTGTACAAGCCAGCATAGTCGGGTAGTCATGAAAAATATGGTCTGTTTTCCTGTTCCTTTTTGTTTTATTGGTAAAGAGAAACCGTTACATGTTCTCCACGCGTCTGCTGCTTTCTAACGAAATTGTTCTATTTTTGCTTTGCTTTGCTTTTGTTTTTTGTTCATTTAGCTACTCTGTTATTTGTCTGGGTTGTTGTTTCATTTTTCAATTTTGTCTGTTTTGATCCTTGTTTTAGGCAACGTAAAAGTGTACATTTTGAATGGTTTATAGCTTTTTATATTGTACAGTGTTCGTATATGCTTGCTATAGAACATGACTGAAAATAACGATAGTTTTTCATTCAACAAACAGAACGTACATTCTTGGTTCATAAAAGGTATTCTGCCTAATAATTGTGCATGATCGATTCCATGACTTTCGACATCTAGGGTCTAAAGGTCCGTGTTCTTCCCTTTTTATATAAAATACTGTAGTCAGTATCAGTACACTGTTCTCTATTTCGCCACAATCATTATAGATGGTGTGATTTAAAGTTCAGTATTTGTTCATCATGGTTTCTCTCATTAAATTCTACTGGAATCATCTATCAGGTAGAAACTGTAAGCATGCACAGAGGGAGAGAGAGAGAGAGAGAGAGAGAGAGAGAGAGAGAGAGAGAGAGAGAGAGAGAGAGAGAGAGAGAGAGAGAGAGAGAGAGACAGAGACAGAGACAGAGACAGAGACAGAGAGAGAGTGAGTGAGTGAGTGAGAGAAACAGACAGAGAGACAGGCAGGCAGACAGGTAGGCAGACAGACAAACAGATAGACAGACCGACCGACCGACCGACAGACTGACAGATAGACAGAGACACACACATACAGACAGACAGAGAGAAAGAAAGAGTTCCACACCTTTCCCTTAATTCCTTGTCACTCACCCCCCCCCCCCCCATAAAAGCCTCATCACCACTATCACCATTTCCATTTCTACCAGCACCGCCATCGCCATTACCATCACCATCATTACCATCTAACCATCGCCATCACCAATTAACCATCACCATCAACATTACATAACCACCACAATCACCATTTAACCATAACCATCAGCGTTATATAACCACCACCATCACCATTTAACCATCACCATCTAACCATCACCATCATCATTATATAACCACCACCATCACCATTTAACCATCACCATCAACATTATATAACCACCACCATCACCATTTAACTATCACCATCAGCGTTATATAACCACCACCATCACCATTTGACCATTGCCATCAGCATTATATAAACACAACCATCACCATTTAACCATCACCATCAACATTACCACTACCACCATTACTGCCAACAAGACCAAAAAGGGCAAAAAAGACAACAAGAAAGAACCAAAAATAAACCCAATGAAAGAAAGTAAATATAGTATGTACCTTGTTACATTTCTTTCTCTTTTTTCCCCTACAGAATTCAAAACGGGAGCTATGAAGCGGCAGCATCCTCAACATTTGTTGCACCTTCTTCTTTCCTCCCTTTCCAAGGGCTCCTTCCGTGCAAATGAAAGGTCAACGTTCAGCGAAAATACTTTCCTATCTCACTGCCCACGGGGCATCTGTGTCTAAATTACTGTCAGAAGTACCCTCCTAGGAGGTAGAATAGCTTGGGGTTTTTTGTTTTTATGTTGTTGTTGTCTTCGATTTTACGTCTGTTAGTTCTTTGTGAAGGGTAGAGTTTGTAAAGCAATCTTTCGTGGAAGACACACCGATATTTAATTGACCAGCTGGATAATTCTTTAGTTTCTTCTAAAGGGTAGACTCTGATAAACAATTTTCGGTGGAAGACAGATTGATACTGTATTAACCTGCTGGAAAAGGTGCTTTCGGTTAAAGACGGTATCGCCGTGCTTTCTTCCTGCCGCTTTCCTGTGTTAAAGGTCCAGCACAAACCTCATCTTCTTTGTTCAATTTCTGTTGTATCTTGTTTCAGCAAGCGTATTTCATTGCCTGCCTTTGCCGGCTTATAAAAAAACATTCCCACGCTTAAGTCGGACACGCTGGCGCTTGTCAGGCGCTTAGCGGCAGCGCAACGGCATTTTCGCTTCTATGACAGAAGACAGTGGATGCTGTCTGAGCATCCCAAGCAGAACACAAATGTTACTGTTTCTTTGTTTTGTTCGTTTGCTTTTGCTGCTTGGTTTGTTTGTTTGTTTGTTTGTGTTACTGTTTGTTTCTTCCTTTGTTGTTGTTTGATTGTTGTTGGTTTTTTTTTGGGGGGGTGGTGGTGGAGGGCAAGTAGGGGGGGGGGGGGGGGGGGGCAACTGAGATTAAAATAAGCTATTTTGGTACATGAGTTAGTGCTTTATATTTCTGGCTTGAAAAACAGATTGTCTAAGCGCCACCACACTGCACAGATAGGCAGGTATTTTTGCATGTGTTCCGGCTAGTTCCTATTCACGGTTGAACATGCTTAAAAAATTAATTTTTCTTCAAATTCAAAATGATCCAGTGCAAACAGTGCTTTTGAAGGTACTTAAAACTAAACAACTTCACAATGAGCTGTTGAGGACATTTGAAAGCAAAGTTCAAAATGATCAACTGTGTAGGAGTCTCCTTTTACAAGGAATTTACAACGTGTTAGGTATAGGGGCACTTTGGGGAGATCGGGACCACGCTCTTCCAATTCTGCCGTTGTTTTACAGTAACGCCAGTTTTGGGGTTCTTCCTATTTTCCACGCTTGTGATGAAGTCGTCAGTAAAGTTCTGGGAGTCCAGACAATGATCAAGTACTGTCGGTGGAAGAGCGTGGTGACAGTCACCATCCCTGCGTGGCTGTCTCATTCAGCTGACTGATGTTTGTTTTTGTTTCAATTTTTATTTTGTATTTTTTCGCTTCTCGGCTAAAGCTCTGAAGCTGACCAATGATGAGATTTTTCGTATACGACCGTTTTTAACCGACCATTACGGTAGCCATAATCTGGCTTCGGGGATAGTTGGTTTTGAGACAAAAAGTTTCTGGAATAAAGTTGGGAGAGGATGAGGGTGGTTAGGCTTACCAGGTGATGTACAGCGTATGTTGGATACGAACTGACACCAGCTTGGCACTACTGAAGTGACCCCACGGCACATGCAGGGTCTCTTTTGACTGGTGGTCTTGCAGCAGCTTCACCCTGTTGGCTCCATGTGGATTTCTGACTGTGGGGATGAAACAATAGGAGTCTGAGTGTAGCTGCACGCGGTGAGATGGCCAGGCAACAGCAAGGTGGCGTGTTGCGGGAGATAAAACTCATCATAATTCAGTAACAGATCAAACAAAACTTGAGAAGGATTGACATTGAGACATGAAAAAAAGGTATGAAAATGTGTTCGTCTCACTTGTCTTATTGATTTACTCATATATAATCCTTTTTCTTCTATCTTTAACTTTTTTGTTATGTATTATCTTTTTTCCCACCACCCTGTCTTCTTTTATCCCTTTATTTGTTTTCTTTCTGTTGATTTTTTGGGGTTTGTTTCTTTCTTTTTTCATGTTCGTTTTTCATTTTGTCACTTTTCATTCTTTTCTCATTTCGTTCTTACTCTTCTTTTTGTTCTGTGTCTCTTCTTTCACCCTTCATTTCCTCCTTTATTCCCATCTTTCTATCGGTCTGTCTTTCTGTTCTGTTTTTTCTTTATGCTTTTGAAATGGTTGCAATATATGTTGTTAAGAAAGAAGGCTTTGGTGTCAAGTGCTGGAGCATGCATTTTCACGTCTTCTGACAGTGTTCTTTCCTTTTCTTTGCAGTGCGTCCTTTTCTCTCTTTTGTCACATCCCCCATTCACCATTTTTTTGTAGTCTGGCCTGCCTTTCTGATGAGCTTAAATGATATGTGTAATGTCGTTTTGTCTGTAATCTTCTTTCCCAGTTCCTGAAATGAGGTTATGGGCACTTTCATTTTTGGAAAGAAAGAAACAAACAATGATGGAGCTTTCTTGTGTGCGTGTATATGAGGGTGTGGATTACTTTCGATTTTCTGGTTCTGATTTTCTTGGTGGTTTTCTTCACTGCATTTTGTTTTAACTGGTGTCTCTTTTATTTGTTTAGTTCTTTCTTGTATTTGTCACGTTGTCATTATTTGCAGTTTATTTTTGTTAGTGTTTTTTGTATTTCTTAATGTGCTTTCTTTATTTGTTCTACACATGTTTTTTCCTTCTGAGGATTTCTAAAGTTTGCTCACTGTGTTTCTTGATCGTGTCTTGTTGATGATGTTGTTTTTGCTGTAGGATGAGGTGGTCTGATTGACCGTTCTTCTGTCTCACTTCATACCTGACTGATTCCAATTTGTCAATTATTTACGCGTGCTATTTCACACACACACACACACACACACACACACACACACACACACACACACACACACACACACACACACACACACACACACACACACACACACACACACACACACACACACATACACACACATCTATCTATCTATCTGTCTGTCTGTCTGTTGGTCTGTCTGTCTGTCTATACATATATATATATGTATATTTTAATATATATATATATATATATATATATTTATATATTCCGTGTGTTATTGTTTATTTCTTTTTTGTATTTTTTTTTACTGATTCATATGTGTGTTACTTCTACGGATCATCCGAAAAACGCTATCTAACATTAACAGGACTTTCCATTTTGTATGGTGGGTTTTGACACAGTTGCCGAAAAGTTAGTATTTTGCTGAGCTTTATGTGCGACAGCCGTTGTTTTAAACTGAGCGTTTGTCATTTAGTTTATTTGTTGAATGTTGGCTTGGTCAAGTTTTGCTCGACTTTCACTTTAGTTGTTGAATTGGTCGGTTAGCTGTTCAGCTAGGTAGTTAGTAGTACGTTGTTTTTTTTACATTTTTAAAATTTTTTATTCTTTTATATCGAGGACAATGGAATAAGCACTTTTTTGCTTTTTTACATTCAGTCCCCGTGTGTATGCGGTTTTATAAATTCTGTTATCTTTTCCCACCGGCACACAATGGCCTACTCTTACGAAAAGCGGAAGAGGATTTAACGTCTGCGCAAGATATTCTGCGTGCGTTCACACACAGGACCTCGGTTTATAGTCTCATCCGAAGGACTTTTGGGGAGAGTGGAGTCTGCACGGATGTTAACTCCAGGGGAAAATATCTCCTTGAACGGGAATCGAACCCGGGTCGTCAGATTGCGAGCGCAATGTTCTAACCACAAGGCTATCCCGTCCCCGTAAGTAAGGTAAACAGGTCGTTAAATTGTTTGGTATTTAGTTAGATGGGTACGAGGTTGGCTGATTTTCTTGTTAGTTCGTTAGTTAGCTAGCTAGCAAGGTAACTAGCTCGTAACTTGTTTGTTTGCCTGCATGTATAATGTGTATGCATGTTTTTCCGTTGTTATATTTATTTTTTTTTTTAATTAAAGCTGGATTATTTTGATATGTTGTGTTTTTTGCTCTCTGTTTTCAAATCTCAGCAGGCTTATTATGTTGTCTTGCCATCTTTAAACAGAGAGATGTCGTTGCTCCCTTTTAACACGTCTTGATATTTTTTCCCCGGGGATTCCCTGAAAAAAAATCCGTCTGAACATTTTAGCGTACCGTTCTTCTCTATTAACGAGAGCACCTACAAGTGCGACATCCTTAACTACCACTTAAAAGCTAGTCCATCATGTCTTGGTTTTGAAAGGTTGAAAGATCAACAACCTTGTCCTTTCGGTATTACATACAGGGGAGTGCATTATATTTCAAATCGAAAAATCAGATTTTTTTGGTCCATGATATTCGTAACTGTCCTTGTCCAGTTTGGACCTACTGTAGCTAAGCGCTTTGCCCGTGGAAAGCAGCCAGCATTTTAGGCAGAGAAGTCTATTGTGCGGTTGTCAATACAAGACAATGCAAGACATTGCAACACAGTGTAAGGCAATGCAAGGGGATACAAGACAACACATTGCAATGCGGATAATACAATGCGATAAAATACAATATGATACAGCACACCGCAACATAATAGAGCACAGTGCAATACAATGCTGTGTAATATCACGAAACAACTATCCGATAAAGGATACAATACACAATATCCAGCGAGAAATCAATCTCTTGTGGCTGGACACGTTCATTATTATGTAATTATGCAGTGCTTACCCACTGTCTGTAGCTTTGTGTTCTCTCTCTCTCACACCACGCACGCACGCATGCACGCACGCACGCGCACACGCACATGCACACACGCGTGCATGCACGCACACACCACACACATGCTGCAGAGAGAAGAGAGAGAGAGAGAGAGAGAGAGAGAGAGAGAGAGAGAGAGAGAGAGAGAGAGAGAGAGAGTGATGCAGACAGACAGACGGACAGACAGAGACATACAGAGAAACAGATAGGCAGACACACAGAGATTAAGATAGAAACGCACATAGAAACAGACAGACAGACAGAAAGACAGACACACTAAAGATAGAGAAAATATAACGAATGATCGATGCAAAAGTAATACAGAACAAAAATATTGCCCCCAAAAGAAAAAGCAGACGTAAAGAATGTGAGAAAGGTGAGGAAACGAGGTGCCGACACTCAGAAAGAAAGACACTCAGAAAGACAGAGAAAAGAAGAAGAAGAAAAAAAGAATAATAAAACCTGACAAGCGAAATGATAGAACAAACAAATAAAGAATGGACAGAGACAGCAAAAGCAGGCCGAAAGAGAAGAGAAGAAGAAGAAGAAGAAAGCAACAACAAAAGAGATGAACAACAGAGACAGGAATAACACACTGAAGGGAAAAAAATGTGATAATGTTGGGGAAGAAAAAAACAACACTAAAAACTAAAATAGAAACAATAAAGTAAGTCAACAAGCAAGAAGAAAGTGAATAAGAACCAAAAAAAAGAAGACAGACAGAGAGAAAGGAGGAAAGGAGAAAGAAGAATGCAAAGAAGAAGAAGAAGAATGCAAAGAAAAATTTAAAAAAGAAGAAGAATGCAAAGAAAGAGAAAAAGAACAAGAAGAAGAATGCACAGAAGAAGAAGAAAAATAATGGGAAGAAGAAAAGAATGCGAAGAAGAAGAATTGCGAAGAAGAAGAATTGCGAAGAAGAATACAAAGAAGAATGCGAAGAAAAAGAAGAATTGCGAAGAAGAAGAATTGCGAAGAAGAAGAAATGCGAAGACGAATAATTGCTAAGAAGAATTGCAAAGAAGAAGAAGAAGAATTGCAAAGAAGAAGAAGAAGAAGAAGAATTGCAAAAGAAGAAGAAGAAGAAGAAGAAGAAGAAGAAGAAGAAGAAGAAGAACAAGAACAAGAAGAACAAGAAGAACAAGAAGAAGAAGAATTGCAAAAGAAGAAGAAGAAGAAGAAGAAGAAGAAGAAGAAGAAGAAGAAGAAGAAGAAGAAGAAGAAGAAGAAGAAGAAGAAGAAGAAGAAGGAGCAGGAGGGGGAGCAGGAGGAGATGGAAAAGGAGGAAAAGAGGGAAGAGGAACAAAAAAGAAGCAAAAAAAATGGGGGGTGTGGTGTGGTGAACAAACAAAAGACAGACTTTGATACCAAAGAATGACATTCACAAACTCCCTTTCAATTATATACATACACAAGAAAACCTTTGTTTTTTGGTTGTAGGTACTGAAACGTACTGATTCTGCTGACTTAAGTAATTTTTTCTGGCTTGATAAATACATTAATTAATGGAAATAAAATCCTCTGAAGTCAGAGTATGGCTGCCTATATACGAGGTACTTGAACAAAATGATACACGTAAACTTCTTTCTCTCTCTCACCCTATTTGTTGTACTTAGGGTCTCACGGTGATTCTAGGTGGGATGTGTCAGACAGTTCACATTTCGGGGTGGACCCCTGAGTGCTAAGCTGGGGAACGTGTACAACTACCACCACCGCCACTACCGTCACACCACCACCACATACCACACAACATGTATTTTAGACAGATTCTTGAACCCCACCCCCACCACCACCACCACCACCACACCACCACCACACCACCACCACCACCACTACCACCAACAGACATGGTTGATTTTAGACAGATTTCTTTGGAACCACCACCACCACCACCACCACACCACCACCACCACCACCACCACCACCACCACCACCACACCAACAACAACAACAACAACAACAACAGACATGGTTGATTTAGACAGATTTCTTTGGAGAACATTTTAGGTTGAAACATATCGCTATGATACGTATCAAAAGAAACTTATTAAGGGAACAAACATCAACAACAACAAACAACATGGTTGATTTTAGACATATTTCTTTGGAATGAACATTTTAGAGTTTGAAACATACTCGCTATGATTTGAACGTATCAAAAGAAGCTTATTTAAGAGGCTAACAAACAGTTCAGACAAGACAACAAAACACCTTCTGGCTTGTCCGTGGTTCAAAGTCCAGTTCATCGGGATGTTTCTTTGGGTAAGAGAGTCTTTTCATGTGCACTTTGAGATGTAAACATTTCAAGCTCACCAGTGTCATTTATTATGACACCTGTGGTACAAGGAGTCAGTGTTTGTGTATGATATTCTTAATATTCTCTTTCTCCAAAGACACGTGTGTGTGCACGTGTGTGTACACATGTGTGCACATGTACACGTGTGTGTGTTTGTGTGTGTGTGCGCACGCGCGCGCGGTACACGTGTGTGTGGGGTGGGGGTGGGTGGGTAGGTACGTGTGGGTGTGGGTATGAGCGTTAGTACACGAGTGTGTTAGAACAAAGAATAAACAATGGAAGCAAAATGGAAAATCAGCTGCAGTCTGTTGAAGAAATCCACCATAGTGAAAAGATGGGCGGAGGCTGAAGAATAGGCGCTAGTTAACCACTACACCACCAACATTAGCACCAGCTGCCACAGAGGCATTCTCTTTGTAGAAATTTCGTTTCCTTTTATAGAACCTGTGTTGTTTGTACTCTCTCTCTCTGTCTCTCTGTCTGTCTGTCTGTCTGTCTGTCTGTCTGTCTCTCTTTATGACGAATGATGCTTTATAAATATGTGATAACTATTTCAAACTGGCCGAACATAAAGGACGTGACATATCCAGCAGAGTCTTCATTGCATTGGCAGTGGTAATTTAACTCTATTTTGAAGTTCATGTACATTCTCCAGCATCATTTCTGGGGGTCATTCAGAATATGCACTCTGTCTCTCACTTGTTAGATATCAGATTTATTTGAGACCAGTGCATACTTCGGTGAAAAGATCGCGTGGATGGGTCTTTTGGGTCTCATGGACAGCCTTACTCCGGTTTCAGAGTATATTCTGGAGTTGAAGGGATTCTTCTAAAACAGCTGTTTTGATCGAAGAGCACGCCTGAAAAGCCACTTCTAGAAGTGTTCTGCCATGTGTAGACATCATCCTCAAAGCCGAAATATGGCTACCTAAATGGTGAACAAACACGGACGCATTCTCAAAATACACACCATTGGTGAGCTTTGGAGCTCTAAATGAAGAACTGAAAAGAAAAAAAAGCTTTTAAATTTTGTCTTCCATCTGTCATTATAGCGATATTAAACACACAGCTAAAAAGCAATTTGCTGAAATCCGTACATTTGAAATGACCACAAACTCCTACCAAATTCATCAGTTGACTTTGGTATTAGTGTATTTTATGCAATAATTTTAATTATAATCGTTATTAAATTTTCATAAATTGTTCTGTTTTGATATAACGCGTAATATTATGATCATTATAGCCTATTCATCTAGTTTGGTCGTAGTTTGTATAAACGTGTACAACATGTAATATTTATAACCTTAACTCAATGATCGATGCAAGGGGGTAGGTAGGTAGGTAGCTCTGTCTATATTATATCTCTTCCACTCTCGTCGTCAATTTGATGAAACACAGATACGACATTATTTTCTTGGACATACTTTTTCCGCAGGAATACAGACTACATATTACCTTGATACTTCCAGATTCGGGGATCGATTCAGCTGCCAAGATTGCCTTCTATCCCTTTACGGATGGCTTCCTCCTCTCTGGTATCATTATCATTCTAGTCTGCAAGCTTCGATTTCTTTCCTGGCCTTCATGAGAATCGTCGTCTGTTTCAGACAAACTGTATTATCTTGCCATACATTTTGCTCCTGAATCGATGACTTCTACTGAGTTGAACATGACTTTCCGTGAGATGGTGAGTCGCGTGCTTTCCTTCTGTATGATTCGTCTTCAGATACCGTTACTTTGATTTGGCTACATAAGCATTGATTTCGTGTGCGTGCGTGCGCGTGTGCGTGTGCGTGTGTGTGTGTGTGCGTGCGTGCGTGTGTGTGTGTGTTTGTGTTGGGGGGATGTATATATGTGTGTTGGAGGTGGAGGGGGAGGGGTTGAAGAGGTGGGGCAGTAGGGGGGTGGGTTGCTGGGAATTGGGTTTGTATGCGCAATGAGTGCAGAAGTGTACTCTTCCTCCTTATAGACACCCTTTTCCTCCTCCTTTTCCCCCTCCTCCTCCTCCTCCTCCTACTACTACTACGATTACTGCTGCTGCTGCTGCTACTACAACTGGTACTTCTGCTGCTGCTGCTGCTGCTGCTACTACCACTACTACCTTTGCTGCTGCTTCTGCTGCTGCTGCTGCTTCTGCTGCTGCTGCTGCTGCTGCTGCTGCTACTACTACTACTACTGCTGCTGCTGCTGCTGCTGCTGTTGCTGCTGCTACTAGTGTTGCTTCTGCTGTTTCTGCTGGCACACCTGCTACTTTCACTATTACTACCATCTCCACCACCACCACCAACACCATCACTACTGCTACCACCACCATCACCGCTACTGCTGCTGCTGCTACTGCTACTGCTACAGCTACTACTGCTGCTGCTGCTGCTGCTGCTGCTGGTGGTACTACTACTACTACTACTACTACTACTACTACTACTACTACTACTACTACTACTACTACTACTACTACTACTACTACTACTACTACTACTACTACTACTACTCCTGTTGCTGCTGCTGCTGCTGCTGCTGCTGCTGCTGCTGCTGCTGCTGCTACTACTACTACTACATCATCGTGGTAATGTAGAAAAGGTAATGACCTAAAACTGCTTTTGGTCGCTGTTTCCCGTGTCTGTTTGTAAAAGCCGGACCTACAACATGAAACAAGACAGGCGCTTCAGAAGGAAGACATCGTCAAGTCAATCTATCCCAGTCCTCTCCTTTTCCCCCCACTTCTGTTCCTCTTAGTTTTGCTTTTTTATTTTCGTAAATTACCGTCTTTGGTTTCCATCTGTGACAACCAGCATTTACGACAGTCGTAGTACTTATTTGGTTTTTTTGCTTTTAGTCGCTACATTTGTTCTACGCCGTTACTTGGTATCAATGCCGTGTACACGTCTCCAAAATCTGGAATTCACGAACTTAGGAGCTTTAGGACTGTAGAAGGTAGGTGACAAGGACGGGCTCTTTCTGTCTCCTTTGTCTAGTTTGCGATGTACTGTTGTGCTTCTCTGTCTCTCCCTTTATACAACAAAGTGTCGTTCTTTTAGTGTTGTTTTCCCTTTCTTTCAACAAGTCCGTGGTTTCCCGTTTTTAAGGCTGGTGGGCAGTTTGCGTTTTTTTTCCCGACTGCTTAGCTGATTGCTTGCTTGCTTTCTTACTGGCTTGGCCTTTTAGCTGGTTGTAGGTTGATTCTTTTCTTTATTATTGTGACATGTGTGGAGGTTTGGGCAAACAGAGTCATGTTAGCGGATTGTCACAGCCTTCTGATACAAGCCCTCTACTGTTAGCGTTACCCAGGAGGCACCACGTGGAGGCAGGAGTAAGGAATTAGAGTCCACAAAGCGAAAGCATTGTAGACTCCAAATTTACCAACCCAGCCTTAAGTTAAATACCAAAAAGACCAGAGTGATGTACATCAATGGTACAGTAACCCTTCAGAATAACAACATCAACGAAACAGATCGAGAATACTTTCAAAACTTTTTAATATTCAGACTCTGTAAACGAGAATAGTGGGTCATGTCTACAAGAAGTCCATGCAAAAGGCGATTCAATTAACAACATATGGAAAGATAGAGGCATACCTAAATATCTCAAAATCAGAGTTGTCAAGACACTAATCTGGCCTATATTGCTGTATAGGTCAGAAGCCTGGATATTGCAAAAAATTAGAGAGATCGAGAGAGAGGGAGAGAGAGAGAGAGAGAGAGAGAGAGAGAGAGAGAGAGAGAGAGAGAGAGAGAGAGAGAGAGAGAGAGAGAGAGAGAGAGAGAGAATAAACAATTGTGAAATGTGGTTCTACAGGCGACTTCTAATAGTCAAATGGTCAGACAGAAGAACGAATGAAAGCATTCTTGATGAACCATCAGTGCAAAGACAAATGCTGGCTGAAATTGATCAGCACAGACTGAGATCTGCTGGTCACGGACACAGGACCACACGGACACATTTGATGATGGCGGTTCTCCAAGGTAAGGTTGAGGGCAGAAGGAAAAGAGGTGGACCACCAACATCCTGCATTGCCAACCTCACGGCATTGCGTGGTTCTCCTTGGTTACTGTCCTGTTTGTTTTATATCCTGCCAGAGTACCATGCAACACACACACACACACACACACACACACACGCACGCACGCACACACACATAACACACACACACACACACACACATATATATATATATATATATATATATATATATATATATATATATATATATATATATATATATATATATATATATATATATCAAGAGAAAGAAAGACAACAAGCACACACACATACACACACACACACACACACAAAACACGCACGCACGCACACACACATACACACACACATACACACACACAATCTCTCTTTCACACACACAGAGAAACATGTATATACATCAAGCAAGATATAGTATTGTTTTCAAAGAATATCTTAAGTGTGATTTTTGCTATTCTACAATACATAATGTATTTACTATTTTGCTTATGGACTTTGCTTGATATTTCGATTTGTTGTCTCTTTATATCTGTTTGTTCTTTCTGTTTACGCTTAACCAAGTAGATTCTTTTAAAGGGGAGGGGAGAGGAGGGTGATTATTTAATAAAAACCATTACGACTGTACAGCGATAACAAATACAACATCAATAGCAAACAGCAAGAATAGTAACAACAATAGCAAGAAATAGCTACAACTTTATATATTATAACATACAAGCTCGATATATTATATCAGAAATATTTTCATCTCGTAAAATAGTGCCATCTTTTACAAAGCGCTCCTGGAAACTGGGTAGCGAAGCATTGCTTCATCTCGGTTATCCGCAGTGTACCTTTCCTAGCGTAGACTTTGCGCTGACTGGTCCAGTTTCAAAACACATTCTCCGTTAACACCTCGTTCATGGGGGGAAACTTGACTTGATTTGACTTATGCCTCTTGATTCGCTGGGGAACATAGGGCCCCAACAACACCCTTTGAAATGTATTTTTCTTGTGTCTTGTGAGATAATTATAGGTATCAATGTGCCTGTCAGTATTGTAATTGCCCTTCATGGGAAGATTAAAGTGTTTTTGACTTGACACACCTCCAACGAGCTGGGCTCTGGATACGATCCTCTTTAGCTCGGCCCCGTCATTCGGCTGCCACCTTCGTCCTGCGTCAACAATAGTGGCAACGTTCAGGAATAGTACTGAAACTAAAGGGTCTTTATATCGATGCCAAGTTTCTGTCACAATCACTACGGCGAGACAATCCTACCAACACGTCAACACAGGAAACGATGAAACAGAGACGGCTAGATCCACGGAGAATGTGCTGCAGCTCAATAGAACCTTAAATTCGAGACTTGAAACTACACCGCCAGTTTCAAACTTAAAACACCACACACACACACATCGACACAACTCACAACGCATGCACACGCACGCACGTACCCACGCACAAAGCACCCAACACAACAACACACACAACAAAACACGCACGCAATACGCAACACACGCACGCACGACACTAACACACAACACGCCGACACTAAAGCCATGATGGCTGCTACTGTTTTCGTCACGAATGTTTCAATACGATGCTTTTGTAACAATGAAAACAGACAAAGTCATCTAGATGTATTGGAATGTGGGTATTCTGGTGCATGGGGCACTAAAACTATTGGGGGGGGGGGAGGTCTAAATCGAATTCTAGAACTTGTTTTTCACTTCCAGGATTCGTGAGAAACACTAATGGCCAACAACATGACGTCATACTACGCGTCTTTTACTCTAAATGTGTAGTCTCAGAGACTTTTGAAACTCTGTTATTGGTGTATTTGAAACCTTTTTTCGTCTTGTCAAGTCCCTGATTTTAAATTATTTTCTTGAGTTTTCGTGAGTGCTTGTAAAAAAACAACAACACCAGAAGAGAATATGTGCACAAAGAATGAAAAAGCATAATAAAAAAACCCAGGGGAAGCAATAACAGAAGCAACTAACAATATCTTCAATGACTCAAATGAGCAGCAGTAACTGTAAAAATATCAGTAGCAGTAGTAGAAGAAGTAGCAGAAGCAACAGCAGAAAGTGGTTAATCATCATCATCATCAGTCCCGTGACCTTGGTGGTCGTGGAGGAGACACGAAAGACGATGCCGTGGTAAGCCTCATGAAAGTGAAAGTGGTTAATAGGGAATTAATAATGTAACACGATTAACAAAATGAAAGGAAGTAGAAATTAAAAAAAGGAGAAAGCAATAACAGAAGCAACTAACAACATCTACAATGACTTAAATGAGCAGCAGTAACAAAAAAAATATCAGCAGCAGCAACATCAGTAGCAGCAGCAACAGTAGTACTAGTGGCAGCAGAAAAGTGGGTAATAGCGAATTAATGATTAAACACGATTAAAAAAAAGAAAAGAAGTAGAAATAAAAAAAACAAAAACAACAGGTTTTCTACATGGATGTATTTTGTTTGTTGGTATGCTTGCTTGCTTATTTGTTTTGTACTTCTTGGTTGGTTGGTGTGTCAAGCAATCAGTTTGCTTCATTGTTTCCCCTTGTTTTGTTAATGTATTTCTTGATCCGGTAATTGCTTTCCTTTGAATTCTTTTAGATGGTAGTAATCATTGGTTTCTTTGATCAAATGGTTGGTCAGTCACTAACAATGATTCAAAGGTTTTTGTTTGAGTAAGTGGGTGGGTGAATTGAATGCTACCTAGTTCAGTGAATGACTAGCTGGCTGTCTGGCCCACTGGTAGTTTGGTTGATTCAACTGTTCCTATCGGTCTTTTCACTAGTCAAAGAACCTTACAACTGTAACAGAGTGGAGATATTTGATCTACCACATCTCTGTACAACTTCTCAGCTACAGCAGCACAGTATGAACAGGGAGGATGTGGCCTCTAAGAAAGAGGCTGCATAAATATGACATTTTACCGCGAAGGCAAAGTGTATGCAACAGGTAGTCCTCAACCACCACCCAAGGAGACAGAGCGCTGCACAACTTGCAGGTGTGTCCCAATATAGTAACACGTCGCTCTGATCGCAATGGAGGTAATCTACTTACCACACCATTACACAACATAACCTTAGTAGGGCAAAAACACACCCTTTTTAATCGATAGATAACAGTTTTGTTTCATGTTGCAGCTGCTGTTGCTGCTATGGTAGGGCGTTCCCCAGCTTCACAACCCGGGGGTCACACAGAATAACATGGATTCAGTCTTAGTCATCACACCTGGGAATCACAGTGAGCACGTAAGTGAATACTGAATGAGGAGTCGGCGTGTATCTTCTCTTCTCTTCTCACCCTCCACTCCTTGGCAAGTCATCAGGGCACACTGAATTTTTCAGGCCATGTCTATCGGGTAAGCTGAAACCGACAGAGCCTATCCCCTTCCAGCCGCGATGTGGGCATGACTGTTTTTCAAGTACCTTGCCATATAGGCAGCCATACTCCGACTGTGGAGGTCATCGGGTGTGTTTTTTTCTTCTTTCATTGCGAAAAGAGGTTTTATGCGAAGGCTTAGTAATGGATGAAGACAGCCTCAAAGTAAAAGATCAAAGGAACAAAACATTTTAATGCAAGATTTGGCATGTTTGGATTTAAAAAAAATATTTGTTGTAATTAAAACGAAGGTATAAGAATATATTAGGTCAATGTATCATCTTTAATATGTAAAAAAATGTGTGTGTGCTGCTGAATCTGTTCATGCTTTCTGTTATAAGAATATCTGATTTCATTTTTATCATCATTAATTCTTTACTTTATGAGTTTGATTAATCTGTTTATATTGCCTTTTGTCTTAATTCATTTATTAGGCATTGTGTTTATTGTTTTGGTTGCTGTTGTTTGTTTGTTTTGGAAGGGGGGGGGGGGGGTGAGGATTCGCTAGATGACTGCTAGTAAAAAGAAAGGACATGTTTTGTAGCTGTCTGAATGTGAGGATGTACAAGGTAGACCCGCTGACTTCCATGGCCATGCCTGTTGTGCCTTGCACTGGCTCTGAAGAGCAGTTATCTGGGGACTGAAGGCATCATTCTGCTTCTGACTAATGGATGGGCTATACCTGACTTCTGGCACCGCATGTCAGGAAATTCTACTCCACTCCTTCCTCCCTCCATCCCTCCTCCTCCCTCCCTCTCTCTCTCTTTTCTTGCTTTCTCCATCTCTTTCTGACTGCCTGTATGTCTTTCTGCTTCTCTTTCTTTCCATTCTCTCTCTCTTTCTCTGGCCCTGTTTTTTCTCTGTGTGTGCTTCACCCCCCGTGTCTATGACTCTCTCTCTCTCAACATGTATATCTTAGTTTCACACTTCTCTCTCTCTCTCTCTCTCTCTCTCTCTCTCTCTCTCTCTCTCTCTCTTCTTCTCTCCTCTCCCCCTCCCTCTTCCCTCTGTCTCTCCAGTTGCTTTCCCTATAATTATATTTTGCCTGCTGTTTGTGGCTGGTTCGTAATTATTTTCTTTTCCTGTTTTTCACGAGATTTTTTTTTATAATAGTAGCAGTTTCATTCCCAGCCTATTTCTTTTTCCTTAAATTAGAATGTCCATTTTGTTATTTTGCCCACAGTGAGGTTGGTTTGTTTGCGTGTTAGTGGTGTCCTTTTTATATAACTTTTTTGGGGAGGGCCTGTTTCTTTTCTTTTAAATTTGCCTGTCTGCCTGTTTGTCATGTGCTTGTATTTTTCTGTCATGAAGTTTGTCTATGTGAAGGATTGTCTGTTTGTTTGTTTGTCTTTGTGTACATGTAGGTACTAGTGTTTGAGAGGGAATGAGAGGGACTAGGGGAGAAGAGAGGAGAGGGGGGGGAGAGAGGAGAGAGAGAGAAATATATATATATATATATATATATATATATATATAGAATGAAGAGAATGAAGATAGAGGAGAGATAAGAGAGAGAGAGAGAGAGAGGGAGAGAGGGAGAGAGAGACTAACTGACTTTCAGACAGACAGCCAGCCAGCCAGACACACAAACACACAGACAGATACATGAAATAAATAGAGGGAGACAGACGTACAGAGGCAGAGAGACACAAGGGAGACAGACACAGGGACAGAGAGTTAGAGAAATAGAGACGGACACATAGTTTAAAAAAACAACACCCTTTCCTGTTGTATTCTTTCCCCTGCTTGTTTCTTTTCTTAAACAATAGACTGTCTGCATCTTTACTGAATCTTATTCTGTTTTCAATTTATTTCGGTTTCTTTACTTTTTTCTGCTTTATTTATGCGTTCGGTTTGAACTTTGTCTATTGGCTGTTGATATGAACTTTGTGTATTTGGACTATTGATAGGACTTTGCGTTAACTGGCTTTTGATAGGAACTTTGCGTAATTGGGTGATTGTTGTTAATCAAGCTGGCTGGGTGTTCATTTTACTCTGCACCTCATCTCACCGCTTCACCTACCCCGTAGTCCAATGGACCGAGGGGGCACCGATGAAGAATTTGCAACCAGCTTCCTCCACGTCCTGTGGTCCTCTGCTTCTACTCTGCACAACAGTCAAAAAAAAAAAAAGAAAATTACACAATGCTGTCTAGTTTTAAGAGTTACACACTCATGCCTTGACGGCTGCCTTCGGGATTGAAATTGGGGATTCTCATTTTTTGTTTTTGTATTGCACAGTTCCCAGATTCAAGTATATATCTCCAACGTGGTGTTTTTATACTCCTCCTTTGCATGCAGAAATAAAAAGATAAGCACGTCAACAACTTATGTCGGTGTTTGATTAGCTAAAAAAACAAACAAACGCATGAAGATAATCAGCATGAATGAACACGGTGGATGCTAGTTTGGCAAGGCATAAGGCGAGCTTTTCCTTTCTTGCTGTAGAGGAGGCGGCGCTGGATGTTTTGAC
>CM054134.1:38334997-38362497 GCA_028751875.1 Rapana venosa | reverse complement strand
GAATTTTGGGTGTTTTATGGTAGTTCTAAAATGATTTTCCCCCCAGAACATTTAATGTGCCTGCAGTGTGTGTTGTGTGTGTGTGTGTGTGTGTGTGTGTGTGTGTGTGTGTGTGTGTGTGTGTGTGTGTGTTGCGTGCGTGTGTGTCTGTCTGATGGTTAGAGTAATGTATTCGTGATCTGCTGACCCGCGTTCAAATCTCGTTCAAGAGGATTTTCCCCTGGAGTTAACATCAGTGCAGGCTCCACTCTCCCCAAAAGTCCTTTGGATGAGATAATAACCGAGGTCCCATGTGCAAACTCGTGCAGAACACCTTGCGCGTACGTTAAAACCCGTTTCGCTTTTTGGAAGAGTAGGCCACTGTATGCCGGTGGGAAAGGATGGCAACTGGAGAAAAAAAGCATATGAGCGCTTATTCCATTATCCTTGGAATAAAAGAATCTCTCTCTCTCTCTCTCTCTCTCTCTCTCTCTCTCTCTCTCTCTCTCTCTCTCTCTCTCTCTCTCTCTCTCTCTCTCTCTCTCTCTTTCTCTCTGTAGATGTTAAAAAACACATGGATGCATATTCATTATCCTCGAAATAAAAGAATTTGTCAGTGTTTGTCATTGTCATTCTCTCTCTCTCTCTCTCTCTCTCTCTCTCTCTCTCTCTCTCTCTCTCTCTCTCTCTCTCTCTCTCTCTCTCTCGCCCCAATTTTATCCTTTCTATCTCAGCCGTGAAGTTTGAACATATTTTTTGTAGTGTTATAAAAGTTCATAGAGGACGGGATAGCTCAGTGGTCGGAACACTCGCTTTCCCCAAGTAAAGCAGCACCAAGCGTGGTTACCACTTGGATGGCTGACCGTTTGCGCGCCTTAGCTTCAGGGCAGTCCCGCAGTTCACCCAGCTGTAAATGGGCACCTGCCTCTTTAGGGTCATGAGGGATAAAGCAGCGAGGGAGAGGAGAAGGGCACCGCCCTCAATATGCTGGCCCCTAGAGAAGTGAGGTCTCTGACGCCTCGCTCCCCTACGACCTTGTAGGTTATGGGATACCGTTACCTTTTTACCGAGTTCATTGACATTTGTCTACTCTATTGCCCCTTTCTGTGCAGCTTTGGCATGAAAACTGATGCTCTCAATGGCTGCCTCATTATGTTTTTGGCGGGTAGATTACAATGGTGTCTAGACATGGCGTGACGTGCTTCTGTGATAAGAAGAATCATTATTGTTTTGAGTGTAGAGCTGACATAGGCTTTACTTCTTCGTGCTAGAGGGCAGTAGGAAATAGCTGTGCTCAGACGCAGTGATTTCTTTGCTGAAAAAACGGTAAGGATTTAAAAAAAATCAAGGCCAAAAACATGTATTTTAGTCAAACGTGATTTGAAACCCAAAAGTTGAATGAATAAAAGTATATAAAAAAAGAGAGCAACAAGAAAAAAAACCCAATAGAAATAAAGTAGAGACTTGGAAACTGAGGGATATCGAGATGAAGAAATGATAAAGGAGGATGCATTTTACAACTTCATGAATGAGAGTAAAAGGCTGATAGTTTCACTTGTCTTTCAAACTTTTTGAGCATTGTGATTCTGAATACATTGTTAACACCATTGGCGTAGAGCTTTAAACTGTCGTTGGAATATTGTTGGAATATTACTATTCAGTGTTCTTGGAATATGAATATTCAGTGTTCATTGAGATATTTTCTGAATGTTTTATTATTCGATGTACTTTATCATCATTGCCTAATTGTAGCTGTTCAACATACATTTTTTAATTCCTAATTATGAAGTGTAACGGCTCCATGTGAATTAGCATCATTGTCTTAGCAGGCCTATTCAGTATGAGGTATCACTGTCAAAGTATAATTAATTACTAAATATCATGTATGTATGTATGTATGTATGTATGTATGTATGTATGTATGTATGTATGCATTTATGTATGTATGCATGTATGCATGTATGTATGCATGTATGTATGTAAGTATGTATGTATGTATGCAGGAATGCTGTATGCATGCTATTTCTTTGTTATGTACAATATTGAAATGCATTCATGAACATGCGACTATTACTAGATAACGTTTATTGATATTGATAATGCTTGTCATGCATATATGTATTTGTAACAACAAAAGGAATTAAACAAATATATAAAAAAAATAGAATAACACCCCCCAAAAAAAAAAATCCCCACAACATAACGATAATATCATTTTCGTTTTTTAGCTAGCGCTCTAAAGTTCACCAATGGTGATATTTTTCTATGCGACCACTTTTGCCTACTATGAAGGTAGCTGCATTCCGACATAAGGGATGTATGCTGGTTATGTTCGTGCTTCTGTAACCCACCAAACAGCCATTTTACTTACAGGATCTTAAGCATGCATATTCGAGTTTCTGCATGAGCATATACACAAAGATAATTAAAGTATTGGTAGGTCTGCACTTGATTTGGAGAGATTAAAAAACAACACAACTCCACCTCTGATTCACCGAATGACACCAATATTCAAACCCATGACTTCATGGACTCATGGTATCAAAATCAAACGGCCTTAAACAACCGGCTATGGCATCAGTAAGTGATAATTTGATTTTGAAAAAACAGTAGATTTTGAGCCGTTGCTTTAAAACAATAATAGAAAGAAAGTCGTACGGTTTGAAGGCTGTTGAATCGAAGTTAAGCACGTGCACCATAAACCAAAAAAGCAACAAAAACATAGCACAATTCTTAAACTCTACTTCAAGTTCCATAAAGGACGAATAGTTGTTTCCATCTGTCAGTCTGTTCAATGTGTCACCCCGGGAATATCAACAGCACTTATGAGATTGGCAAGTGAAGTGAGGTGAAGTAAGTGAAGTGAAGTGAAGTGAAGTGAAGTGAAGTGAAGTGAAGTGAATCTATCTATCTATCTATCTATCTATCTATCTATCTATCTATCTATCTATCTATCTATCTATCTGTCTGTCTATCTATCTATCTATCTATCTATCTATCTATCTATCTGTCTCTCTATCTATCTCTCTATCTATCTCCACGACTTTGTGTTTTAACTTTTTGGGTTTAATCTTTACTTCGATGTTAATCTGCCTCTCTGCTCTCCTCTCAGGTCTGGGCAAGAACATGTCATCGGAGAACAGACAGTGAAGTATTGGAAGGAAACATATTACGATGGACGTAACATACATCTTCACATGTGTACAACTGCAATAGAACTCTTGACATTTCCGCGGACAGGGCAGCACTTTGAGAAACTTTCGCCAGAAAAAAAAAAATAGAGATGCAAAACTAATATTTACTCGATGAAATAGATGTACAGGAGAGAAAAAAATCATTCCAGGGAGGTTAAAAGAGTTCTGCCATCAACGGCGTGTAGTGTTCTTGGAGAAAATAGTCATGGGCTGATCAAATGAGAAACGTTGAGGAAAACATGACGTGGAGAGGTACTGCTGGAAACAAGTTGGAATAAATCGATGTGTAATTTGGTTTTCTTGTCCATCGCCTAGGATGAACAGCCGCATATTTTATGTTTAAAGTATTTGATCATACAACTGTCTTTTTTATAGAATCAAAAAACTTGTTCAGCTGTAATTCAGTTTTCAAAATTTAAAAAAAGCAATACAATGGAAATGTGTTGTTATTGTTGTTGTTGTTGTTGTTGTTGTTGTCCTTGTTTTTTGTGCGTTCCTTATCTTAACACAGGGGACGGGATAGCTCAGTGGTCGGAGCACTCGCTTTCCCCCAGCCAAGTTAAGCAGCGTCGAGCGTGGTTACCAGTTGGATGGGTGACCGTTTGCGCGCCTTGGCTTCAGTACAGTTCCCCCAGTTCCCCCAGCTGTAAATGGGTACCTTCCCTCTTTAGGGTCAGGGAAGGTAAAGCAGCGAGGGAGAGGAGATGGGCGCCGCCCTCAATATGCTGGCCCTAGAGAAGTGAGGTCTCTGACGCCTCGCTCCCCTACGACCTTATAGGTTATGGGACTTCTTTACCTTTACCTTTTACTTTATCTTAACACACTGAAGATTGCCAAGAACGTGGACTCTAAATCATTTGTCTTCAGTGGAGAATCACTGTGGGATTGAAAGTACACCATTAGATGAGAAGGCTGCTTGCATGACCTTTCCATCCAGGCAGCTATACTCCGCCTTCAGAGGCTTTTTTCCTTCACAGAAGAATGCAGGTGGTTGTGCTCAAAGTTGTTAGCTAAGTACGTACTGTGATATGAGTTTATCATGACTGAGAAACAATATAAGCTTAACATTTTGAAACAGAACTACGAAGAACGTAGGACTCAGCACTATCAACAACTGACAAAGGCTTTTTTAGCCCAGACCAAAACATGTGTGGCATCTCAGGCATTAATTAAGAGAACAAAATGACACCAAAAGGGGTTTTTTTCTTTATAAATAGTCAAGTCAAGTCACAGATTTTTAATCATGCAATGAAGGGCAATTACAATACTGACAGGCACATTGATACGAATCATTATCTCAAAAAGACACAAAAAGCTACATGTCATACTAGTTTGAATATTCCAGGATAACTTCAAAAAAGAATACCACACACACAGAGACATATATAGACACACACACATCCCCCCTCCCCCGCACATACACACACGCCCAACCCACCCATCCATCCACCCCCATACACACAAACAACCCCCCCCCCCACCACACACACACACACAACACACACACACACACACACACACACACACACACGCACAAACACACACATACACACACACACGCACGCGCCCAACCCTTCCACCCATCCACTCCCTCCCCCCCCCCCCCCCCACACACGCACACACACACACGCACACACACACACACGCACACACACACACGCGCGCACACACACACACACACACACACACACACACACACACCCTCACCCACACTCAACCTGCTTTGGAAGTTGTTTTTGTTTATCTGTCTATTCTTGGTTTGCCTCTGATGCCAGAAAAAGCCACGGCAAGAGGTAGCAGCTCTCAGAAAGAATATTAATGAACAGGAAATGAAAGTTGCAAAATCTAGGCTGCTTCCGGCTTAATCATCAGGACATCAAGAAACAACTTCGTGTGCGTGTGCTGGTGGTGGTGCTTTACATGTTGCAGTTTTGGTGTTGGTGGTGTTTTTGCTGCTGTTCTGTGCTCGTTGAGAGAGAGAGAGAGAGAGAGAGAGAGAGAGAGAGAGAGAGAGAGAGAGAGAGAGAGAGGACAGACAGACAGACAGACAGACAGACAAACAGGAAAACACACAGACACAGATACAAAGATAGAGAGACAGACACAGACAGAGATAGAGACAGAGACCGACCGACCGACAGACAGTCAGATAGACAGAGACAGAAACAGAGGCAGAGACAGAGAGAGTGAGAGAGAGAGAGAGAGAGAGAGAGAGAGAGAGAGAGAGAGAGAAGGAGAGAGAGAGATAGACAAAGAAAGAGACAGAGGCAGAGGGAGACAGACAGAGAGACACAGAGAGAGAGAGAGAGAGAGAGAGAGAGAGACAGACAGACAGACAGACAGACAGACAGACAGACAGACAGACAGAGACATAAATGGACAGAGAGAATTTAACTCCAATTTTTTAATGACGGTAATTGGCTAAGCCAGAAGCGTCTTTTCCCTGGGCGCTCGTGGACGGAAAAAAATGAACAAATAATTGTAAAATAAAGATAAAGCACCATATGTATTTTGAGATTCACACACAAGTCTGTATATTATTTTGTCGCGCTTGTTATTATATACAATATACCATACCATACTCATATAATCAAACTTTTATCTGAGCAGTTTGCTAAATGGCCCTAAAATCATCAACACTTCATAATTTAACACCAAGAAGAATGACTGAATAATAGGTAGGATATAACGCATTGAAATACACATAATCTGAATGTTATAGCCCATTCAGGATATATGAACATTTCTGTCGCAAGCACGGATACAGAGAGATAGAGGTAGAGATAGAGGTGGAGATAGAGGTAAAGATAGATAGATAGATAGATAGAAAGATAGATAGATAGATAGATAGAGAGACAGATCGATCGATAGATAGATAGAAAGAGAGAGAGGGAGAGAGAGAGAGAGAGATTCGGATTCGGATGTTTATTCATTAGGCCATAGCCCATAATGAAGGGGAAAGTGAACAAAAAACCAAATCATCAGAAACATTAAAAACAAACATACAATCAACAATATGATAATCATAATAATGAACTATGATGTTGCAATTTCTCTCAGCTTGAAGGCTTTGTGAAGGAAGTGAGACAAGTTCCAAATATCGTTATGTCTTGCAGAGGACATCAGCAAAGTTAATTTGAACGTGCAAGGCTGTCGAAAATATTTAGGTGAAATAAACTTATCTCTGAGCTCCTTAAGAAATGGACAGCACAGAACTAAATGTAACTCATCATCTTTACCACTTTTACAGAGAGGACATATCAAATCAATGTCATTACAATCTCTATATCGAAAGTGATGAGTGGCTAAACTTGAAATACCCAACCTAAACCTTGTGGTCACTATTTTCAAATGTCTGTCCATATCTGAAATCAAATACAGCTTCATCTCATGTGAGCTACAAAATAATCTATAAAAATCAAACCTCGTGCTATTTTGAACATGTTCATTCCACTTCTGCCATCTGCAGTCAACTAAACGTTGACGAAAAATTCTTAGAAATGCCTTTACACTTCCCACACCTTGATTCATCCACACATCACCAAAGCCATATTCATGTAAACAAATACGTACATCAGTCACCCAATTCTTCTTGCCCTTACTATCTAACTCAAATAACATTTTATACGCTTTGAAGGGTAATCTTGATTCCCCCATTTCCAAAATTTTGAGCCAATAGCGTATACATTGAACAGCTGAGTTAATGTATATTGGGAATCTATTGGTTTCACCATATATAAGGTCGTTAGGTGTGCGCATGTCAACACCCAGAAACTTTTTCAGAGCAAATAAATGTACAGATTCACAGGATATTGCAGCTTTATTCAACCCCCACAACTCGGAACCGTACTGTGCAACAGGCTGTATTTGAGAGTCAAATACCTTCAGAAACAGTTTTATGGACGAGTTGTTAAGTGTGGACAGTCTTTTCATTACACAAAATAAAGCATTTTTTGCTCTGCTAGCCAGATCCTTACACGCTGAGACAAAACTAAGGCGAGTTGTAAAAAATACTCCCAAATACTTGTACGCATTAACAACAGGCATTACATTACCATCATAAACCCACCTCTCCCTAGCACTCAAAAAACCGCCTTTCCTGAACACAATGATGTTGCTTTTCTTCAAGTTAACCTTCAACTGGAGCGAGGCAGCAGCACGCTGTAAATTATTCAGCTGAACCTGCAAACCTATAGCAGTCTCTGACAATAAAATAATGTCATCTGCAAGTAACAGAATAAACAGTTCAAATGCACTGCAAGGAATAGTGGCACCGTGTCTTCCTTTATCAATTATTTCTATTGCCAGTTCGTTTATAAAAAGAGAAAACAAAACTGGACTGCATACATCCCCCTGCTTCACCCCTGCCGTGCAGTTAATAACATAGGTCAGAGCGGCACCACACCTAACTCTACATTTTACATGTTCATACATGGCTTTAATACATGAATGTAATTTACCATTTATACCATTCTTAGATAAAATAGTCCAAAGAAAACTTCTATTTATAGAATCAAAGGCTTTCTCGAAATCAATAAAAGCCACATATAATTTTCGGTTAAGGGAAAATTGTTTCTGCACTAGGGCTAACAATGTAAACATATGATCTATCGTTGAGTATCCTTTTTTAAATCCAGCTTGAACTAATAATCCTAATAACTATAGAGGAATTTCCCTTAGCAATGTCAGTAGTAAATTGTTCAGCACAATTATTAATCGTAGATTACAAGAGTGGGTAAAAGAAAATGATATTACAGGAGAGAGAGAGAGAGAGAGAGAGAGAGAGAGAGAGAGAGAGGAGAGAGATAGAGAGAGAGAGAGAGAGAGAGAGAGAGAGAGAGAGAGAGAGAGAGAGAGAGAGAGAGTATCATCTATCCACTGCCTTCAAAGTATTCAAAACTCTGCAGCTCGACTAGTCCTCAGAAAGAAAAAATCTGAGCACATTACCCCTCTCTTGCGATCTCTCCACTGGCTGCCTGTGCCACAAAGAATAAACTATAAGATCAGTACTCTCTGTTACAAATATCTCCACAATACAGCACCCTCCTACCTCTGTGAATGTCTCCACCTGTACACCCCTTCTCGTTCCCTTCGCTCTGCTGCAGATTCCTTGTGCTTACAAACACCTAGATTCAACCAGTCCACTGGTGGCCGTCGCTCTTTCTCTGTTTCTGGTCCATCGATTTGAAATGGCCTCCCTATCTCTCTTCGCCAAAGACCTTCTTGTGACACTTTTAAATCTGGCCTCAAGACATATTTGTTTCAAACCTAGGAATTTCCTCTCCTGTTTCATTTCATAGCTATCCCTGCTTTTCAACAGCCAAAAATTCCATCACCCTGCCAAAGTGTATAACGAGTGTGTGTGTGTGTGTGTGTGTGTGTTTGCATTTGGACTTGTTAGAACTATTACCTGCTATTGGTTGCATGACTGTGTAAGAATGAGTTGAGTGCAAGCGCTTTGATTTGTCTGTGCAAGATACAGCGCTATATAAATTCCATTTATTATTATTATCATTATATAAAAATGCATCTTGTGATACCGAATCACTTCAAAGGTACTCAAGTACAATTTTCTTTTTGTTCGGACACCTTCAGGACGTCACATTCCATCGAGGAGGAAAGTTACAGAATTCCACACATACAGTGCTGTCGTAACTGCTATTGGTGTTCAATGTAACAAAATACGAAACGATACAAGACTGATAAACAACAACACACAAAAACAATCAGGTAACCGATCTTGATCATGGAGCACATCATCGTTGTTGTTGTTCTTGTTGCTGTTGTTGAGCGTCCCCCAAAATATGGAACTTGAGGGGTTACCCAGGTAATGCACGGTTTGTCATTTTTTACAGGTCGAAATCACTGTGACAGTACAGATTAAATAAAGAATAGTCTGCGTGTTCGACTGTTTTTAAATATTTTTCCTTAATAGGTTTCCATACTTCTGCTTCAGAGAATTTGTTTCCTCCTTCGGTGGAAAATACAGTATTTTATGCTTAGAGTTTTATCATAGATAGAGACGTTCTTGGCACGACATGTAACTGAGATCCATGGCTGACACAGTTTGGGGTTTGGGGGCAGTTGGAGGATAAAGGCTTTCCGTCTAAACTTAAGATAGATTGTTATTCGTGGCATCATAGTTCTAGATACAAACAAACTGAAAACCAGGGGACGGGGATGTTTGGCCAGGTAGTCTAGTGGTTAGAGCGTTGAGATCGTGATCTGACGGCCCGGGATCCAGCCACCACAGAGGCTCAGCTCCACATCCCTACATCCATGCAGAAAAAAACCAAAACCGCCTAGGTACAAATGAGTGAGGAGAAAACCTACGGTAACACCGTCATACATCCTGCCATAGTTTAATGTGGGGATGAACAACGATGATCTCCGCATTGTCCGTTTATTCATGAATGTAATGGAGGTGGCCACAAAGCAGCCACACATGGCCCTGAAACTTCACGCTGCTAATGGCAAGGTGCCTTCTAGTCACGTCGCAGTCTCAGACAAAGGCCCATGAACGCAAAATAGTCACGCTTAAATCTGGAACGTCAGTCTTGAGCTGTTTATATTTGAACTGCCGGAAGTGTTCCCCCGAGAGAGAGAGAGAGAGAGAGAGAGAGAGAGAAGAGAGAGAGAGAGAGGAGAGAGAGAGAGAGAGATAGAGACAGAGACAGAGACAGAGACAGAGAGACATAGAGAGACCGAGACAGAGACCGAGACAGACACACACACACAACGACAGAGAGATGAAAAAGACAGGGACACTCGGTTTATATAAAAAAACACACCAATATTTGAGAAAGCTGTGGTAGCTGCTTTAACCTTAGTGTTCTTTTTAGGTCTTTAAAAAATGACTGTACGCTTAGACTGTTTGCTTTATGATCAGCTTAAGCTGTTCTTTATCTTTGTTCTATAGTCAGTCCCCATGGGATTAACCCATACTTTACACAAATTAAATTGGCTGATGCTTTTCTCTCTGGCCGTGCCCATTAGCATTTTGTCTGCAGGCGTGGAGAATGATGAACAGCCCCCCCCCCCCCCCCCTCATCTATACATCGAAAGTTGAGGGAAGGTCAGAAAAGAACGAGTGCGCAGATATCTATCTATTTATCTATCTATCTATCTATCTATCTATCTATCTATCTATCTATCTATCTATCTATCTATCTAATTATCTATCTATCTATCTATCTATCTATCTATCTATCTATCTATCTATCTATCTATCTATTTATACATTTATCTATCTATCTATCTATCTATCTATATATCTATAGAGAGAGAAAGAGAGAAAGATATAGATAGATAGATGGATAGATGAATGACGAAAGAATGAGACAGACAGAGAGATATAGAGAGACAGATAGATAGATTGATAGATAGATAAGTAGAGAGAGAGAGAGGGTGGGGGGGAGGAGGGAGGGAGGTTGAGAGATGACCAGGTAGATAGATTGATTAATGGATAAGTGGAATGAAATGCATGATTTGTTTTTCTTCTGTCTATCTCGCTAACCTTCTGTCTCTTGTGTATCCATTTTTGAATGTATTGAAGACTGACGTTCTGCCTATATGAGATATTAGGTTGGCATGTCCTCTGTTTCATAGTTTTGTTTCTTAACCTTTCTGTCTGTCTACCTGCCTCTATCTAACTGTCTCTGTCTGTCTGTCTATCTGTTTCTGTCTATCTGCCTGTTCTGCCTGTTCTGCCTGTCTGCCTGTATGTCTGTCTGTCTGTCTCTCTTTTTCTCGCTCGCTCGCTCGCTCGTTTGCTCACTCGCTCCCTTGTTCTCATTTGCTCTCACTTTCTGTCTGTCTGTCTGTCTGTCTCTTGCTCTGTGTCTGTGTCTGTATCTCTCTCTGTCTCTCTTTGTTGTCTGTCTCTCTGTATCTCTCTGTTCTCTCTGTCTCTCTCCCATCTCTCTCTCTCTCTCTCTCTCTCTCTCTCTCTCTCTCTCTCTCTCTCTCTCTCTCTCCGTCCGTCTATCTTTCTGTCAACAACTATGTGAGGCTATATCTTTGTGAACTTTATCGGCGCTTCCTCTCTCGCGTTCTTTTTAAAGTTGATATAGCCTCTTCCCTGAAATCTTATCACTGCAGATATGTATTCTTTTTCCCTTTCAAGGATGTTTTGATATTGATGATCAAAGTGATCTATCTTTGTCAAGGAGATAGGATCCATCGATCCGTGGTGTGGTGTGGTCGAATGCTGCTCTTTCGTCCTTTCCCTTCCTCTATCTGAAGGGACGGGATAGCTCAGTGGTCGGAGCACTCGCTTTCCTCCAGCCAAGTTAAGCAGCGTCGAGCGTGGTTACCTGTTGGATGTGTGACCTTTTGCGCGCCTTGGCTTCAGTACAGTTCCCCCAGTTCACCCTGCTGTAAATGGGTACCTGCCCTCTTTAGGGTCAGGGAAGGTAAAGCAGCGAGGGAGAGGAGATGGGCACCGCCCTCAATATGCTGGCCCTAGAGAAGTGAGGACTCTGACGCCTCGCTCCCCTACGACCTTATAGGTTATGGGACACCTTTACCTTTTTTTTAAATCTGAAGCTGCTCAGCCTCCCAAGCCAGCGAGACCAGTCTTGCACCCCAGAGTCTTACCTATAACCTCATAATTATCCGAATAGATGCTGCTTTTTTCTTCGATTGCCACTTTTGGCGTGTTGGGGGACCAGGTCCGATAACACGTAGAATAAAATGTACTCGAAGATACAGCGTCGGACGAGCAAGGCGGCGTATTTAGAGGTACATTCCAGAAGGTATGTTGTGATCTTGGACAAAAGTGTGACGTGGGGTTTTATAAAACAGGTTCTACACATAGACAGCTACACAGATAACAGATAGGCAGACACAGACAGACAGGCAGACAGACAGACAGACAGACACACAAGTAGACAGACATACATACAGACAGAGAGACAGACAGACACACAAGTAGACAGATAGACAGACAGGCAGACACACATATGCGCTGGCACGTACGCACAACACATACGTACGCACGCACGCACACGCATGCGCAGGCAGGCAGGCAGGTACACGCACGCAAACACGCACGCACTCACACACACACACACACAAACACACACACGCGCGCACCACATACAACCACACACACACACCACACACACACACACACACACACACACACACACACACACACACACGATGCAACGAGAGGAGAGAGAGAGAGAGAGAGGGGGGGGAAGAACAGGACACAGATGCCAGAAGGATGAAGAGACAAGTGAGAGAGAGAGAGAGCAGAGGCATGGAGAGACATAGAAAAAGACAGACAGAAAGCAAGCAATAAATAAATAAATAAATAAATAAAGACAGACAGACAGACAGACAGGCAGGCAAACAGAGGCAGAAATATAAAGAGTCAGAACAGAAACAGAAAATACTACAGACACGGGCTGCTGAAGACCGATGCCCTGAAGTAATATCATCATAATTAATGTGCTGCTAGTGCAGTGTAGTGCAGTGAAGTGCAGTGCAGTGCAGTGCAGTGTAGTGTAGTGTAGTGTAGTGCAGTGCAGTGTAGTGCAGTGCAGTGCAGTGTAGTGTAGTGCAGTGTAGTGTAGTGCAGTGTAGTGCAGTGTCAGACGACTTTCTCCTGCACTGGCAGAGATAATGAAGAACCATGATGGTCCGGCCCTGCAGGACAATTGTCATAGGCGTTGGACAGATCAGCACTAATGGCTTCCTGCAGGGCTTAGAGGGCAATGGCTAGGTCAGCTAGCTAGGAAGAGAAAAGGGGAAGAAACAGTACTAGTTGTAGTGGTGGTGGTAGTAGTAGTAGTAGTAGTAGTAGTAGTTGTAGTAGTAGTAGTAGTAGTAGTAGTAGTAGTAGTTGTAGTAGTAGTAGTAGTGTAGTAGTAGTAGTTGTAGAGTAGGGTGTGCGTAGTGTGTATGTGTGTGTGTGCGTGTGTGTTTGTGTGTATGTGATTATATATATATATATATATATATATATATGATATGATAATATATTAAAATATATATATAGTCTGTCTCTATGTATATATACACACACAATATATATATATTATTATATAATTATATATGAGAGAGAGAGAGAGATGATGAGAGGAGGATGAGAGAGAGAGAGAAAGGAGAGAGAGAGAGAGAGAGATGAGAGATTGGAGCAGAGAGAGAGAGAGAAGTGAACGAGAGAGACAGAGGAGAGAGAGGAGAGGAGAGGAAAAGAGAAAGAGAGAGAGAGGAGAGAGAGGAGACAGAGAGAGAGAGAGAGAAATAGACAGACAGACACAGACAGACAGACACAAACAGACAAACATAGAGACACTGAAAGACAGAAAATAACCACCTACCAATTCTTGTATATAAGTTTGACATTGGTTAACGGCTAGATGAATATCATCACTCATCTTCACGGACACGGTTAAAGCCAGTGACTACGGAAACTCAAATGGTATGACTTGTAACTTTGGCAAAAGATGTCACTTTGGCAAAAAGCTACGTGCCGAAAACAGTTTGTTTTCCCTTCTTTTCTGGTAACGTAGCATTACTGTTGTTTTCTTTGTCCTGGCTGATGCCGGCATTTCATGGCCGGCTACACGAACGATTGTACTGCCATAGCCGCCATCCCGTTTGTAAGACGCCATTGTCAAGATTAGCTGCTGTAAGATCCAATACATGTTCTGCCCTATTGTCTGGCTGCTTTCAGAGGCGGGGAATAGTATACCAAACACATACAAGGTGTATGCTTTTTGTGTATGGATTTTACGCGTATATGTCCCTTCTCATAAGGATCCATGCCACTGTGCCCAGGAAACAGTACTATCCACTTACCATTCGGATCTACATACTATTGTATTCACGTATCGTTGGGATCTTTTTGCAAGGTATTAAACACTAGATGTATTGAACAGAGCACTAACACACAAAACCACCAAATTCACTGGCAGTGCTCCAATTCAAGTGAAGATCTGCCAAATTTAGGTAAAATGAAACAAAATAAAATCACAACAATGGGACTACGTAGCAAGATGCAAAGGTCACACCACAACTATTCTCTAGTTAACTGTCGAGGTAGGGAGTTGGACATGTAGACAATATCAAACAGCGGATGGAACAGATAAAAGGATGAACATATACTTTATCATACAAAGACTCTTTAGCCAAAAAACAACCAGCATTTATTAAGGAAGCTGGGGAACAACTCTCCAATAGGCTACATCGCCACAACGACTCCAGACAGAATCAAGGGAGAAGACTCATGGGAATAGAAGACCATTAGGGCCTACCTGCCCTTGTGTTCGCACACCTTTGTGTCCATGTTTCATTGTGTCCATGTTTCATTGTGTCCATGTTTCATTGTGTCCATGTTTCATTGTGTCCATGTTTAATTGTGTCCATGTTTCATTGTGTCCATGTTTCATTGTGTCCATGTTTCGTTGTGTCCGCGTTCCATTGTGTCCATGTTTCGTTGTGTTCCTGTTTCATTGTGTCCATATTTCATTGTGTCCATGTTTCGTTGTGTCCATATTTCATTGTGTCCATGTTTCGTTGTGTCCCTGTTTCATTGTGTCCACACACTGTTATGCTTAGGGCTTAGTGTTCACACACCATGGTGTCCCTGTTTCATTGTGTCCATGTTTCGTTGTGTCCCTGTTTCATTGTGTCCATGTTTCGTTGTGTCCCTGTTTCATTGTGTCCATGTTTCGTTGTGTCCCTGTTTCATTGTGTCCATGTTTCATTGTGTCCACACAATGCTATGCTTAGGGCTTAGTGTTCCCACACCATTGTGTCCATGTTTCATTGTGTCCATGTTTCATTGTGTCCATGTTTCATTGTGTCCATGTTTCATCGTGTCCATGTTTCATTGTGTCCACACAATGCTATGCTTAGGGCTTAGTGTTCCCACACCATTGTGTCCATGTTTCATTGTGTACATGTGTCATTGTGTCCATGTTTCATTGTGTCCATGTTTCATTGTGTACATGTTTCATTGTGTCCACGTTTCATTGTGTCCACACACTGCTATGCTTAGGGCTTAGTGTTCACGCACCAGTAGTGCACGCAAAAAGAAAGCTACAGCGACAAGAGATCTGTCTAGCGAAGTTCTCTAGAGAAAAAGCCGCAGTCATTAGGAAGAAACCACACATGTATACACAAGGAGAAATTCCTAGCGCTGCTTTGGCGGCGACGCACTGTCTCCTGAGAGAACAATGCAAATTTCATGCGGAGGAATCTTTCCTGATTGAAAGTGAAATTCAATGCAATACAATACTGTACAATACGACACAAAAAGACACAATACAAATCAGCACAATGCGCTATTAAGCCCACACACCTGAGACGTCCAACCTTTCTTTGCCTCCAACGTACCCCGAATGACAGGAGAACAACATTAACACTATAGTGGTATCAATAGTAGTCCGTGCCCATAAATCTATAGCCTTTCCAGGTTTTTTAAAGAGATATTTGGCTGAAAGAAGCGCTGCCACAAAGCTAAGAAATCTTGTGATGCAGGTACCAGGAAAATACATTAATAGACGGATTGTCTAGAGGAAACGCGCCTGTCTAGAAAGCAAATAGTCGAGGGTTCGATTCCTGTTTAAGCCCAACATTTTTCCCCATAAATCAGATTCTTAGTAATGGTATGGGTCTAAGTCTTTCAGATGAGTCGAAAAAAAACCTAGGTCACTCACGTGATACACATATTAGCGTACGCAAAAGCGTCCAGTGCAACAACACAATTGCCTCCCGAAAAACTTTTTAGTAAAAAGCCACCCTCTGCGGGGAAAATAAATACACATGCAAACATGAAAATAAGAAGCACAAAATGCAATGGGCGGTGCCGCTCTTGTGGCCTCACGCTGTGTCCGGGAAGAGCAACTTGGATTTCACAGGGAGACATCTGCTGTGACTGAAAGTGGTAGACAGAACAATGGTTCTAGCGACTGGGCACAATGGCCTCTCAGTTGCTTTGCCAGACATACTAGTGCAGTGTACATTTTTTCTATCATGGGTCAGTTCCGTCCATACTTCAAGTGTCCATCAGGAATCGATGCATTCTCGGTACTTATCAATGCGCGTAGGTGTGTGTGTGTGTGTGTGTGTGTGTGTGTGTGTGTGTGTGTGTGTGTGTGTGTGTGTGTGTGTGTGTGTGTGTGCGTGTGTGTGTGCAAGCGCCCGCGAATGAAGAGGAAACGAATGTAAGTTTAAGACCATAATATGGGGACTTATACAAGTTATGATGGAAGAGTAATCCACTGTTTCTTTCAGCTCACATCTATCAGAGGCATACTGTTACTGGCTTTGGTTAGGCTCTAACCGAACTCCTACAACAAGAAACGTGTAACGTGCACTAACATACCTGTTCACTTTTTTTTTTTAACAGAACAGCTTTGTTTGGATGATAGTCTCTCTTTAAAACATCAACATTTTCACTTATAAAAACTACACTATAAGAGACAGAGGAGATAGCAGTCAGTAATCTGATTCTAAAATATGCAGTGAGTAAGTCTTTTTTAAAAATATAAAGCTGGAAAATATTCTTTAAACCATCCACAAGTACATTTTTTTGTAACCGCTAGAAACTTTGGTTTATTAAAATGAAGATGCTTTAGGCGTCACACAACCTAAACAGGCTTTTGAAGTAACTTTAACGACTGGTTCAGATACTTGTAGAACGCAAATACGTTCTTACACACTGAATCACACCAAATTCGGATGCGCTGAGCTTGACTTGTCAGACACTTAACGGCAGGGCTACGCATTTTTGCTCATAAGAAAGACAACAATAGTTACTGTCTGAGCGTTCGACGAAAAAGAAGAAATCACCCTGGATTACTACTGGTACAGGAGAAACCCCAAGTAACGTCAGCAACGACTGAAAAACTTGCCTGTTCGTTTATTCACCCTGCAGAGTTTTCAGACAACACGCCAAACCGAAGCCATGCCTTGTGTGACAACCGAGTACTGTGGTGTCCTTTCTGGTTTCCTTTTTCACGGCACTGTTTCCTGCGCTCAGGAAATTGTTATTGTCAAACAATGGTTTATTCCATTTTTGCACGTCCGCATGCATACTCAGAAATTTCTGTCCGTCTGTCTGTCTGTCTGTCTGTCTGTCTGTCTCTCTGTCTCTCTCTCTTTCTCTCTCTCTCTCTCTCTCTCTCTCTCTCTCTCTCTCTCTCTCTCTCTCTCTCTTTCGCCTTTAGGCTCCTCCTCTCTCTCTTTCCTTCTCTATCTCTCTCTGGTTTTCAGCCCCCTATCTATCTATCTATCTATCTATCTATCTATCTATCTATCTATCTATCTATCTATCTATCTATCTATCCACCTATCGATCTATCCATCCACCTATCGATCTATCCATCTATCCATCTATCTATCCATCCATCCATCCATCGATCTATCTATCTATCTATCTATCTATCTATCTATCTATCTATCTATCTATCTATCTATCTATCTATCTATCTCCCCCCTCTCTCTCTCTTTCGCTTTGAGTCCCTCCTGCCTCTCTCACTGTGTTAGATGTCTTTCTTTCTTGAAAGGATGTCTCTTATTAATTTTGATATGAAATGAATATCAAAACCTTGGGACTTTCTGCGCTCTTTTTATCTATAACAGGTTTTCATTGTTTTATGTTGAACTTCCACCTGTATAAACTGCGTGTCTTTTTGACAGTGATACCAGTCAAAAGGTAAAAAGGTAAAGGAGTCCCATAACCTATAAGGTCGTAGGGGAGCGAGGCGTCAGAGACCTCACTTCTCTAGGGCCAGCATATTGAGGGCGGCGCCCATCTCCTCTCCCTCGCTGCTTTACCTTCCCTGACCCTAAAGAGGGCAGGTACCCATTTACAGCTGGGTGAACTGGGGGAACTGTACTGAAGCCAAGGCGCACAAACGGTCACCCATCCAACTGGTAACCACGCTCGACGCTGCTTAACTTGGCTGGGGGAAAGCGAGTGCTCCGACCACTGAGCTATCCCGTCCCCCAGTGATACCAGTCAAGGTGGCCAAAATCTTTCTGCTGATTTTATGCACCACCAGATATTGTCTTCATCGTATGTTTTGAGCTCAACGTCTTAGCTGGTATTATTTATATGGCAGGTTCTAATTGTCAGATTCTGCGTTCCTAATAACGGATGGTATATCGATTTTCTTTTTATTTCCAAGTACATTTCGACTGAAAGTGATGTCCTTGTGTTGGTTGAATTGAGAATTCTTCTGCACAGCAAAAAGTGATACAGCAATGTAATCAGTCTGTTTGATCAGTCTTCTAACCCCAAGACTCACGTAAACCCCAGAGAGTGTCCTAATGAACAGTGTATACAAACTGATACTGATTATTCACATCACAGAAACACGTCACAGCCCGTCTAGACACTATTGTCGTCAGGGTATGAAGGAAGCTGATACGAGTTCATTGACATTATTTTATCTATAACATGATGTATTCCGTGGAGATACGAAGGTTGTCCACAGGCAGAGGAGAGCTGAATTTGCAGTCTGCTTGTGACCTAAGCTAGAATTCTACAACTAAATTTTAAATGTTGAATACGTCCTGTCCAAGAAAGATGGCAGGCTGAAACATATACAGACAGACAAACAGGGAGAGATACAGACAGGGAGACAGGGAGACAGGGAGACAGGGAGAGAGAGAGAGAGAGAGAGAGAGAGAGAGAGAGAGAGAGAGAGAGAGAGAGAGAGAGAGAGAGAGAGAGAGAGAGAGAGAGAGAGAGAGAGAGAGAGAGAGAGAGAGGCAAAGAGAAAGCTGACAAAACGAATGAACGAACGAACGAACGCACGCACATGGTTTGTATTTCAAGAGAATAATAGAATAGGAGCACACGCTGCTTGTTGACATATAGTCTTCTGATATACGGGCACAGTTACAAACAAATGTAAGGATTTGGCAACTGAATGGCAAAAACAACAAACTTAAAGGAAAAAAAATACATATGCATGTTTCATGCAGAAGCATACCCAACACAATCTCGCCCACGAACATTAAACTGAAAAAAAAGAAAATATAATCAACAGTCAGGAACGAATCAAAAAGGGGGGGGGGAGAGAGAGAGAGAGAGAGGAGAGAGAGAGAGAGAGAGAGAGAGAAATGAGAGAGAGAGAGAGAGAGAGAGAGAGAGAGAGAGAGACAGACAGACAGACAGGCAGACAGACACAGATAGAGACAGAGGATGAGAGACAGACAGACAGAGACAGAAACAGACAAACACATTTACACATTCAGAGACAGACAGACAGACAGATAATCAGACAAAGAAAAGCACACTTTAAGCAGCGCTGAGAGACAGACACTAATCTTTTTTTTCTCAATAGACTTTAATCCTTTCCAGAAAAAACCCACAAACCAACCCCAACCATTCACCAAATCTCACACAAATATACCACACAGACTAATAGTCACAACACGCACACAAGCCTTCTTAATCATCACAACCATCATTATTTTTTCTTTCAACCTATTGAGACACGCCAGATCTTTCAATTCTTCAACATTTCGTTGCTGGTGTTGGTTTTTTTTTTCTTCTTCAATATACTGTTTTCTTTTCTTGTTATATCTACCTGCATAGCTTATACCTGGTGAAGTGAGGTGAAGTGAAAAGGGATGATTGTTCTCCGCCTCCGCTGTTGTGTTTTCTGGCTTCCCTATCTGCTTTCTGGCAGAGGAACATGGGCACTTTCTGTTGTAGACTTTAATTCCAGAAGAAAAGGAACAGAGCGTGTGAGATGCGGAGTCGGTCCATTGTGAAGAGAGAAAACTAAAATTAATGGACTACTGCTTGGATCAGGTTTTTTCCCCCTGAACGTTGTTGACTCTGGCGTGACGCAGATGCTTGCCATACACAGGCGCGCACCTGTCTCTTGTCAAGGGCAGGTAGAGAGGTATATGCAGGTGTATACAGGTGTATACAGGTGTATGAATTGGTAATTATGTATTTGTGTTAGTTGTGTTGTTGTTGTGTGTGTGTGTTGTGTGTGTGTGTGTGTTGTTGTGTATGGAAGGGGGGGGGGGAGGGGTTGAGGGGAGTGTGTATATGTGTGTGTGTGTGGGGGGGGGGTGTGGTGGTGGGGGGGGGGTGTTGAGTGGGTGGGGTTTTGGTGTGGGGGTGTGTGTGTGTGTACGTGTGTACGCGCGTGTGTGTGTTTGTGTGTGTGTGTGGTTTGTGTGTGGTGAGGTGTTGGGGGGATGGATGGGGGGGTTAGGTGGGGTTTGTGTGAGGGTGTTGTGTGTGTGTGTGTGTGCGTGCGGGAGTGTATGTGTGTATGTGTATGTGCGTGCGAGCGTGCGTGTGTGTATGTGTGCGTGCGCGCGCGTGTGTGTATGTGTATGTGTGTGTTTCTGCAGTGCATGCACACATTCACGGACATGCGGCCAGTGCCTCTTTGTGTCTTGCTACCTGAACATATGCCAATGATTTGATGTTTCTTACGACTGCTGCTAATAATGAGCTTTTAGCATTTCTTTTCCACCAACCAAAAAGCATATCATTATGTGCTGCTGCCTGTCCATGTTCCCCGTTGTCATGTTGACAATGACGCCTGACAGTTTTCCATTAAGGAAGAGTCGTGTGCTGCACTGACTAAAGAAGCTTACTGTCAGTGGTGGTTACAGAAGTTCAACAACTTTTCCTCCAAGCTCTTTAGCACCAAGAGTAAAAAAAAAAATAAAAAAAGAAGAAAAAAGTGTACGCGCGCGCGTATCTTTCAAACCTCTTTTTCTCTCCCTTTTGTCTTTGTTTCTGTATGTCTGTATGTATGTCTGTTTGTCTCTATCTCTCTGTATCTGTCTGTCTGCCTGTCTGTCTCTCTCTCACTCTCTGTGTCTGTCTGTCTCTGTGGCTGTCTGTATCTGTCTGTGTCTGTCTGTCTCGTCTTTGTCTGTCTCTGTCTGTCTCTGTCTGTCTCTGTCTTTCTGTCTCTCTCTCTGTCCTTCTGTCTTTCTCTCTTTTTCTCTGTCTCTGTTTGTGCACTGTCACACGCTGCATTAAGGTGAAGTTATTGTGATTGTAAAAATTGTGCTCAACCTTCACCGGCCAGTAAGCGATCATTTGGCTCTGGTATATCGGTTGACATTTTGAACAGATTGCAAAAACCGATCGCCACACCTCTTCAATGAAACCCTATCAATAAAAATAAAGATCAGTCTATAAGAATTCAAGCCTGATGAGTATTAGCTTGTGAAAACGTGAACGCTTGGACCCCCATCCGAGGTGGTTGAAGCAGACAAGGACAGTTTAAGAAATGATATCCTGGACACGCCCGTTCCTCATGCTCTTGTCACTGGTCACCTCACTACCTGGCCTTCAGCTCCATGGACGAATGCAGAGCTGACCAATGCCAAACGAAAGGACACGCACGCTGAGCGGTACTGGAAAGCAACTACACTATCTGAGCAAGAAGAGGAACATGGTGTTAATATTTCATTCCGAACTGATGGAAAGGAATCTATCTAGTACAGTTATTCGGAATAAATTAGCTTAGTTTTTCCATAACTGATATACCCAGGGGCCATTCTAAACGTGCTCCTGATTTTGATTTTGATTCATGTATCGTCTCATTGCTGGAGCTGCCTGAAGGCTTTTTGTGGTTCTTTCTTTTTTTTAACCATAATTAAAGAAAATCGTTGTAATTCAGACCTACCCACAGTTGACGTGATTGTTACCTATTGTCCTGATACATGATTAACACTTTAAAAAAAACCCCGTTTTTCTGAAGAAACCGTTCGTGATTTAATCATAAAATCTCCACATAGAACGTGTACACTTGACCTAACTTCTACTGAACTACTCAAGCTTTGTACTGATGACCTTGCACTTCAAAATGCATCCATTGCCAGTACTTCAATATCAACGGATGTTGTCTATACCTCTTTGAAGCTGGCAACTGTCAAGCTGGGTGTGTGTTTTTTTTAGAAAGAAAACAAACATGGTCCAAAACAACTTGACAAATCATCGTCCAGTACCTAACTCTTCCATTTAGTTTTCAAAGTTCTTGAAAAAGTTCCAAAAGCAACTGCAAAACCACCCTTAGTACAAACTGGCATAAGCGCATCAGTCAGCTTACAGAAAAGAAAGACCATAGCGCAGGGACTGTTCTTCATTCTGTCACGAATAGTAGGCAAGTCATCATTCAAGTATGCATAACCGTCTAACATCACTTACAACATTTTTGGATTTGTCAGCAACTGTGGTCGCTATTCATCATCAGACTTTGGTCCGCCGCCTTCAAGCAACACATGGCATTCAGACTACAGCTTTAAACGGGTTTTTCTCTGACCTTTCTGGCCGCACACACGCTATGATATATCTCCAAAAGGTCATTCCTCACAAGTTTCTTAACTTTCTTTTGGTGCATCCCAAGGATCTGTACTTGGTCCCCAACAGAGTGATAAATGTCACATATTAATAAATTGATCGACAGTTATATATATATATATATATATATATATAAGAGAGAGAGAGAGAGAGAGAGAGAGAGATAGAGAGAGAGAGTATATATATAGATAGATAGATAGATATAGATATAAATAATATAGAGATATATAATAGATAGATAGAAAGAGAGAGAGAGAGAGAGAGACGAATCTAGAGAATCAATAGAACAATGAAGAAGATGAGAAGAGAGAAATGATGATAATAGATTAATAATTTACACAAACAAATGATAGACAGATGAGAAAATAGAGGCAGAAACAAATAGATAGATAGATAGATAGATAGATAGTAGTACAGACAAACAAACAGACAGATAGATAGATAGTTAGAGAGACTGCAGATAGACAGAAACAAATAAATAAACGAAGAAGATGGGAAGATAGACAAAGTAGAACAAATCGACAGAAAGACAGAAGTACAGAGACTGTTACTAGCTAATCACACACATTACACAACAAATACAATATACAACAGAATATATTGCAAATTATCATCGACTAAGAAATGAACATCAAATTTACAACACAAGACAAACATACTACACAACTTTACATACACAATCACCTACACCTTACCACTACAATACACTGTCCATACTTCATCTACTGCTTTTTCATACATTCTCATCTCTACTCTCAAGGACTACTACTCTCTACTACTACTATTACTACTACTACTATTACTACACTACTACTACTACTACTACTACTACTACTACTACTACTACTACTACTACTACTACTACTACTACGACGACACGACGACAACGACGATACGACGACTACCGACTACGACTAACTACTACTACTACTACTACTACTACTACTACTACTACTACTACTACTACTATTCCACTATTCCACTATTACTACCTACAACTACAAATGCTCTTAGATCTTATCTCTTTTACATACCCACAACTACAGACTCGACTAAAGTAACTTCCTCACTACACCATTTACTCACGGGTTTATACTCTACACTACTACTTTCTATCAACTACACACTACTCACTCTACATAATATCCACTTTCTCGCCTCTTATAACACCTTCCCAGACATCAAATGCCTGGTCTTAGATTCTTATCTCTTATATCACACCCCACAACTCACAGGACTGGCTAAAGGAGACGCATTGTCCTCATCCTACCATTTACGTTCCGGGTTTCATCTTCTCCAGCTTCCTGTCTGTTTCATCCAAAGCGACACGCCCTGTCCACGAGAGAATGATGCAGTAGTGTCTGGTTTGACAAAAGAGAATGCTACTTATCTCGTAGACAAGACACTGATAATTATGGAGTCTACAGACACACTATTAGAAAGGCTGATGTGTAGATCCAGAAAATGAAAATATAGGCTCTTACACACACAACAAAACTACGTAATATGATCACACGCACAAGTATATACATTCACTCAAGCACGCACAAACATGGATGCGCGCGCTCAGACACACACACACAACACAACACACACACACACAACACCACACACACACACAACACACACACACCACACACACACCACCACCACACACACACACACACACACACACACACACACACACACACACACACACACACACACACACACACACACAGGCTTTTGGTTAAAGTAGTGTCCCAATAGTAAGCTCCTGTAGCATTATGTGCTGTCATTCAACAGACTGTCTTTCTAAGGCATAGACATTTTGCCCCTCTGTCTCTTTTCAGAACAGTTGTGGTTGAATTTTCAATGTAATACCCAAATGCTGCCTTCAAAGTTTTATCTTGTAGTGAAGTTTTTCTTTTTCGAATCTTGGACAAAATTCATTTTTATGATGAGAATGAAGTTGTAACTAGTTACCTGCACTTGTTTTTTCCTGACTACATGTTCTCAATTATATCTCACTATGGAGACAGACATAAATAATTGAATTGATACTTTAAATGCAAAAAATAGAGAAAAGAGAATTCACTCGTGGACAGAGAGACAGACAGCATATATATTTGCTTATTAAAAACGATAAATTGAAATAATAACATATATATATATATATATACCTATATTTATTACAAAATCATCATCCAGTCTTTTTGAGCCTCTCATTCATCAGAAAATTTGTTTAAAGTTTGGCTTGTAAGTCATACCTTTTTAAAAAGGATTCTGGTAGGTTATTCCGGTAAGTGCCATCACTATGATATAAGACTACTTTTGAATCAATCTATTTTGGGGGGCACAGTAAGTTTATGCGAACGACGAGAAGTTTTTTTTCATATCGGAAAGCGTTTTGCCAGAGTGGGTGATGTATTACCGTATACTATCCCTATGCATCATTAACACTTTGATGTATTCCTTTTGTAAATTAAGTAGTAGTGAAATGCCAACTGTGCATGGGAGTTAGTGAACTTCATTTTAAAATGAGTTTAATGCCACAATTATATAATCTAGCAAGGGTTTTCAATGTATTTGCACTTGCAGAATCCCACAAGTTTTATGCATATTCTACAATAGATTTGATATGCGCATGGACAAATTCTTCTCCGGTTTTATAGTCTCATTCAAAGGACTATTTGGGGTGTTGGAGGGGTGATTTGGGGGAGAGGGAACAGGCAAATCGCAGGGGATGGATTTGGTAACCCTGGCTAATCCAGGACCAACACTCTCCTAAATCTACCCGACCCCACCCCAACCCAGCCCAACGAAAAAAATGGATATACTCAATACCCATGCGTGTCTGATAACGAGCTGAAACAACATCCTTCGAAGTGTGCGCCGTTCTACCCCTCTGCCGAACTTTCCCCCATCCTACCTGTGTGTCTGCGCATCTTCGACGTAACCAGTCCCCGTGTCCACTTTACCACCCTAAAAACCCCCCCCACCACCAGCCTGCCAAACCTAAAAAAAGGACAACTCATACGAAACAAAAGGATGAGGTAAAAGGGTAGTAATGAATAAAAAAAAGTAGGCAAACAAAAGACAAAATCGACAAGGAAAAGAACGGAGAAAGAGGACTTTCAACACAAATGACATGTAAAGATAATAAACACGTCCTCTGGTAGGGAGGGAGACTGACAGACAGCCAAAGCGCGCCATGGTGGCCACGAGAATGGAATATGATCGGAAGCGAGGGCTTGGGTTGCCTGTATTATTTATTTATTCCCCTCGGGTTCAGACATGGGTTCTTGTTTTGTTCTCTTGTCGTGTCGTTTCTTATCTTTGTTGATACATGTGTTTTGTTTCTTTTTTTCTCTCTTTATCAAGTCTGTCAGTTGTGTGTTCTGGTGGTTTTTGCCCTGCTTCTTCCTCTTCTCTACTTTCTCTATATTTTGTAAGGCGTCCTCCTCATGCTCTCGCCCTCCTTCTCCCTTTGCTGCTGTTGTTCTTCTTGTTGTCTATCTTGTTGTTCTTGTTCAATTGTGTTACACGTCTCAATCTCTCTCTCTCTCTCTCTCTCTCTCTCTCTCTCTCTCTCTCTCTCTCTCTCTCTCTCTCTCTCTCTCTCTCTCTCTCTCTCTTTCTCTCTCTCTCTAACATGCAGAACATCTTGCGCACACGTTAAATCCTGTTCCACTTTTCGTAAGATTATTTATTTAATTTATTTATTTATTCTTTTATATCGAGGATAATGAAATAAGCACTCATGTGCTTTTTTACAACCAGTCCCCGTGAGTATGCGGTTTTGTAAATTTTGTCTTCTGTTTCCACCGGCACACAATGGGCTACTCTTCCGAAAAGTGGAACAGGATTTAACGTGTGCGCAAGATGTTCTGCCATTGTGTGCCGGTGGGAACAGATGACAGAATTCACAAATCCGCATACACACGGGGACTGGATGTAAAAAAACCACATAAGTGCTTATTCCATTATCATCGATATAAAAGAATTATATATATATATATATATATATATATATATATATATATATATATATATATATATATATATATATATATATATATATATATAGTGTATGTGTGTGTGTGTGTGTGTGTGTGTGTGCGTGGTGTGTGTGTGTGTGTGAGTGTGTGTGAGTATACGTATGATTGCGTGCGTGCGTACGTGCGTGCGTGTGTGTGTGTGTGTGTGTGAGTGTGTGTGTGTATGTGTGCGTGTGTGTGTGTGTGTGTGTGTGTGTGTAAGCCATCAACATCAGTCAGGTTCAGAATGCTTGTCCTCCAAAGGAGAAAACATGGCGCTTCCTAGACTCTGCACGTTTAATTTCCTGTTCATTATGTCAACGTGGTGTTTTTGTTGTTACTACCCTGTACATGTCGTGGGCTGGGGGGAGGGGGGAGGGCAAAGAAAAATAGAGATGGTAAAGAAACAGGAAATACCATATAAAAGAAGAACGAGCAGAGCAAAAACAAAAACACTAAACCACCAACAACAACGACAAAAAGCACCCCCAAAAAAACCCAACAAAAACAAAAACAAACAAAAACAAAACAAGCCAATAACAAATACAAAGAACAAGGACAAGAACTTTTTTTGGTAGAAAGCAGGGAAAGGAGAAATGTTCTGCAGATGACCAACGAACTTCAAAACCAGCTCTTCGTTTGATTCACATTCACAAACACTGATGAAGGTTTCCTTATCATGTTCTTATTCCTCCGATCAGACTTCGCTCAAAGAGCACCAGATACTTTGAAAGGAGACGGTGCATTTTTAGTGCATTGTTCTGCAGGCTCAAAAACCTGGCTCCTTCTCCTGTTGGACTTTATTTTCGGTCGTTCTTTGGGGCTTCAGTCGAGTTTTACTTCAACATTAGTGTGAAAGGAAACGGATAAAGAGTTAACAAAGTGAAATTCCCCCGTGGGATACAGAGGAGCCTGTCAGTATAATAAGCATCCTCCATCCTTGTATTAGTTCTGTGCTAGGAATTCCTTTTTCTATCCAGCTCTTTGTTTCTGTAT
>CM054134.1:38329997-38332497 GCA_028751875.1 Rapana venosa | reverse complement strand
CAACACACACAAACACACACACACACACACAACACAACACACACATAACACACACAACACACACAACACAACACACACACAGCACACACACAACACACACACACAGCACACACATACACACACAACACACACAACACAACACACACACAAAACACACAACACACACACAACACACACACAACACACACATACACCCCCCCCCCACCCCCACTCCCACCCATCCTTCCAAATCTCACCATTTATCAACCTCGGATCTCTAGCGGAAGAAGGGAACAAACAAAACAAAAGGAAACAGGAAACGGAAATAAGACGATAAATGAAGCTGAGACTTCTCAATTTCTAAACGGATACACTGCCGTAAAAACAACTAGCTGATAAATCGAGACAGACCACTTCCACGGGCGATCGTCAGTAAGCCCACCATCACTAAGCCTTACCTTGATTGGCTAGGTACAGCTTTATGAGGAAGATAAGGATAAGATGATTAGTTCTCTTATGAAAACGTAGAGTGTATTTGCAAACATTAAAGAAAAGAAATGATGAATGCTTCCTAAATCACACATGAATATTTTAGCGGGAAAAAACACCACAAGAGAAAAAAGTCAACTAGGCCTGTTATAAAACAGGTTTGCTGTCTTTTCTAAAAAAAATAAAATAATGGAGACTATTATCTCTTTATCTCTATTTATCTGTCTCTATGTGTTTCTGTGTGTGTATCTGTGTGTGTATTCGTCTCTGTCTCTGCATCTTCCTCTCTCTCCCTGTGCGCATGTGACATTTGTGTGTGTGTGTGTGTGTGTGTGTGTGTGTGTGTGTGTGTGTGTGTGTGTGTGTGTGTGGTGTGTGTGTGTGTGTGTGTGTGAGCACGTGTGTGTGTATATGTGTCTGTGTATATGTTTTGTGTTGAGTATGTTTTGCGTAGTGTATGTTTGTGTGTGTATGTGTGAATATGTGTGTGTCTATAAATCTGTGCGCACGTAAAATTAAGCATATTATACTTCCTACTTCTTTGCTCAAACTGTCTTATCAACTCCATTCGTCGCACGTCCGTCCGAGCCAAAACAACAACAACAACACCCAAAACATCATAATACATCACAACTCCATCCAACCCACCCCTCAATGTCGTGTTTCCCACTGAGTCTGATAGCTTTTCAATGCAGAGTCTGGTCACCTTCGGCTGGACATAGGAGATGATTTTATATGTTGCTGTTGGAGTCACTGAACCTCTTTCCTTCACAGGGATTTCTTCAGCGTTTGACAGAATTTCAAAGAAAAATGTGTTCCGTGCACGTGTGTCTGCCGGCAGATGCGCGGATACAGACATCCATAAACAACAGACATTTAGAGGCAGGAAGAAGGGCATCAAGATAAAGAGAGGCACACAGACAGACAGGCAGATGCACAAACATACACGCAAGCACACACACACATGCATAGCCCGACACACTCATCCAAACACACACACACAACAAAACATCACACACACAGACACACACACACACACACACACACACACACACACACACACACACACACACACACACACACACACACACACACACACACACTATCTCTCTCTCTCTCTCTCTCTCTCGCTTTCTTTCTTTGTTTCTTTGTTTGTTTCTTTCTTTCTGTCTGTCTTTCTTTCTTTATTTCTTATTTTCGTTCTGTCTGTCTGTCTGTCTCTCTCCTCTCTCTTCTCTCTCTCTCTCTCTCTCTCTCTCTCTCTCTCTCTCTCTCTCTCTCTCTCTCTCTCTCTCTCTCTCCCCTCCCTCCCTCTCTCTCTCTTGCTTGGCCAGAAACTAGCAAGACGCATCTCTGCACATCCCTCATTTAAGATATCAAGTTTTTCACAGCTTCAGGTACAAAATGCCTGTCAAAGAACTCCCCTCTTCTTTACAAGCTATACTGAATGCAGCTCTGCGGGACAAACACCCTGTCTTCGTTCAACATAAACGGCAGAGGTAATCAAACAACTGTAATTCTCAAGCTGACAACAACAACAACAACAACAACAACAACAAACGCAAACCAGCCCCCTGCCACTGAAAATCACAGCGCTGTGCACAGAAGGAAACACGTGTCCCAGGTAAAGAGGGACAGGAGAAGAGCAAAAGAGCACAGAATGGAGCGAGACAGAAAGGCTAGTCCGAATATTTCGTTCCCTTCGAATTTTGTTGTTGTTGCCAACCCCTCCCAGTCTGCTATACACCGTCAACAACTGTGAAAACAAGGGCTGGAACAGGCATGTTTGTGTATGATGAAGAATCCCCTCCCTCTGTAAACACACCCCCTGACTGACACAAGGCCATGATAACCCAACCATCGACATGGCACCATGCTACGCTCGCTGACACACAGACTGTGACACTGGCTTATCAGGCATCAGATGTAACAGACTGTGACGGACAGTGTGCCTGTGAGGGTGTTGAAACTGTCACGTACGAAAGTGATAGGCTCCATGGTGACAAGAGTGGCAACACAGCTGCTTCACACG
>CM054134.1:38319997-38324997 GCA_028751875.1 Rapana venosa | reverse complement strand
ATCTTCCCATCCCCTGTCTGTGTCAGTATATTTACAACTTACCTTCTGCCTCATCTTTGACATCCTCATATTTCATGATCCTCCTCCTCTGGGTGCATTGTTGTGATTTATTGTGTTTTTCAATGCATGGAGAATAGCCTGACACCAGCAATATGAACACATCGTATATCATTGGCCATGCCTTTCTACAGTGGGGTAGGGGTGGGGATGGGGGTCGGGGTGGGGGGTGGGGGGTGGGGTCCTTGTATCTTTCTGCCCTTTGTGTGTCTCTTCTGTCTCTGTCTTTTATTCTGTATGTCTGGGGTTTTTTGTTTAGCAGTCTCTTTGTGTCTCTGTCCCTGTGTCTGTCTGTGTGTCTGTCTGTGTCTCTGTCTCTGTGTCTGTCTGTCTATCTGTCTGTCAGTCAATTCCTTCTGTCTGCCTTTCTGTCTGTCTCTCTCTGTCTCTCTCTGTCTCTCTCTCTGTCTCTCCGCTCTCTGTCTCTCTCGCGCCCTCTATCTCTCTCTCGCCCTCTTTCTCTCTCTCTTTCTCTCTATCTCCCCGCTCTCTCTCTCTCCCTCTTTCTCTCTCTCCCTCTTTCTCTCTCTCCCCCTTTCTCTCTCTCTCTCTCTCTCTCTCCTCTCTCTCCTCTCTCCTCTCTCTCTCTCTCTCTCTCTCTCTCTTCTCTCCCTTTCTCTATCTCTCTGTGTCTCCCTCGCCGTCTCTCTCTCTCTCTCATTTCTTATGACAAGCAACATGAATGACAAACGACATCCCATTTCCTACACAACATGGTGCAATGCGCGTTCCATTTACCGGCTCTTGTGGCTCCGGCACCGTGACAATATACATCATCTTCCTTCCTGACCAAGCCTTCTCCTTCAGCCAGACACACACACACACACACACACACACACACACACACACACACACACACACCACACACACTCACACACACACATACACACACACGCACGCACGCACACACACACACATACCACACACACGCACGCACGCACGCACACACACACACACACAGCGCGCCGCGCGCACGCAAAAACGCACGCACACACACACACACACAACACGCACGCGCGCACATACACAGATACTTTTTAACGTCTAAATTCACTAAATGTGAATAGACTTTAAACTGAAGATGTCACGCACATACACACACACACATACACGCACATACACGCACACACACACACACACACACACACACACACACACACACACACACACACACACCACACAACACACACGCACACGCACGCACACACACACACACACGCGCGCGCGCCACGCAAAACGCACGCACACACACACATCACACGCACGCGCGCACATACACAGATACTTTTTAACGTTCTAAATTCACTAAATGTGAATAGACGTTAAACTGAAGATATCTCACCCACACACACACACACACACACAACACAACACCACACACACACACACACACACCCACACACGCCACACACGCACACGCACGCACCACACCACACGCCACACACACACGCGCGCGCGCGCACACACCCACACACGCACACACCACCACACCCCTCTCTCTCTCTCTGCGTTCTCTCTCTCTCCTCTCTCTCTCCGTCATCTCTCTCTCCGTCTCTCCTCCTCTCTCTCTCCTCTCTCTGTCTCGTCTCTGTCTCTCTCTCTCTCTCTCTCTTGTCTCCCCCCCCCCCTCTCTCTCTCTTTGACCAGCCTCTCCTATTTCGCTGTCACAGCTAGATTCTCCATCACAAACAAAATTACTAGTGACCTGACAGAACTTGCAAAGTGGTCAGTGACATGTTTTTTTTTCTCCATCCTTGATACAGCAATCTCCTCGCCTGGTTCATCCCATCCGTCTGTGTGTGTGTGTGTGTGTGTGTGTGTAGGTGTGTGTGTGTGTGTGTGTGTGTGTGTGTGTGTGTGTAGGTGTGTGTGTGTGTGTGTGGTGTGTGTGTGTGTGTGTGTGTGTAGGTGTGTGTGTGTTGTGTGTGTGTGTTGTTTGTGTGTGTGTATTTGTTTGGGTTTTTTAATTATTATTTTTTTATATATAGGATAGTGGATAGAGCATTCATGTGTTCTGTGTGTGTGTGTGTGTGTGTGTGTGTGTGTGGTGTGTGTGTGTTGTGTGTGTGTGTGTGTGTGTGTGTGTGTGTGTGTGTGTGTGTGTGTGTGTGTTGTGTGTGTGTTTTTCTTTTTTTGCGGTACTGTATTCTTTATTTCGAGGATATGATTACGCACTCATTTTGCTTTTCTTTGTGAGTTCCGTGTGTATGGTTTTGTAAATGTTGTGATCGTTCCCGGCACTTGTGTGTGTGTGTGTGTGTGTGTGGTGTTTGTTGTGTGTGTGTGTGTGTGTGTGTGGTGTGTTTGTGTGTGTGTGTTGTGTGGTGTGTGTGTGTGGTACTTTTTTTTTTTGCGGTACTTATTCCTTTATTTCGAGGATAATGGAATCATCATTCATTTGTTTTCTTCATCCAGTCCCCGTGTGTATGCAGTTTTGTAAATTTTGTCATCCGTTCCCACAGCACTCTGTGTGTGTGTGTGTGTGTGTGTGTGTGTGTGTGTGTGTGTGTGTGTGTGTGTGTGTGTGTGTGTGTGTTGACTGTCCGCCCTTGCGTCCGTCTGCCTGTTTCATTGCTTGTTTGCTTTTTTGTTTCTTTTTTTTCCTTTTAGCTTAATTTGTTTTGCTGCTACGTCAATTTTTTTACCGTTTCTGTCATGCTGTTCCCACGCCGTTTATTCTAATCTCACTACCTCAGTTATGTCCAAACTCGTTATGTTGTTATCATCATGACAAACTTACACAGGGACACTATCATTTTACGCCACCGTGAGGCCACCAACCAGACTGGCCCTGCGCTACCGGTGGGTCCATCCGCTAGTGTTCTGTGATGCTTGTTCAGATCCAGTCATCGCGAAACTCAACATAGCAAGGCCCACACTGACAGCATGATAGTTTAGTTGCAGATACAGGCTAAGTAGAACGACGCGACCTTCACAATGTTTAACGAACTTTTTGGTGGTAAACATCAGACCCTGAATTCGTTGAAACCAGGTCACCACAGGTACATACATATATAGGACATCATAACTGAGGTCAGCATGAGACCCGAGCAGCCAGGACCACCGAATGAAAAACCATTTTTCTTTTACTGCAATGTTGGACCAGTGGTGATGAGGATGCTGTGATGATGATGCTATGAAGTTGCAATAGGCATGGGATAACTTGACATGACTACGTTTTACGCTTGCAATAATGATATAACTCTAGTGTCAACAGGGCTCAAGAATAACTGATGCTTACAATGTCGGTGTAACAATGTCAAACCTGCGTCTGTACATTTGGGTGAAGGAGGACCTTGTGGACTCAAGTCCTTCTCCTCGCCCCGTAGTAAACTCACTAGGAGTAGGAGCCAGCCGGATTCCAGAAGAAAAGAACACCCGACATGAACTAACCAACAAACAAAAGCCCCATCAAACTAGAACGTTATTGGATACGAGTCTACGCCCTTTCTGCCAAGATTCAAGGCGCTATATAATATGATGTAGCACGTTGCCCCCGACAACCCCCGCCCCCCTACTCTCTCTCTGTCTCTCTGTCTCTCTGTCTCTCTCTCTCTGTCTCTCTCTTGTCTCTCTCTCTCTGTCTCCTCTCTCTCTCTCTCTCTCTCTCCTGTCTTATCTTCAGACTGTCTGTACTTTGGGTTTTTTTTTCTCTCTACTATGTTTGCCATCTCTCTGCCTGTCTCTCACCCTCACCTTGCTTAAATTACAAATGACAACCCATTAACTACCCGACGAAAGCTCTTGGCGTTGTACACCTCCCTATTACCGGGTTTTTACGGCGTTTTATCCCTGCCTATAGTCGAACCTTTATCCAGAGTGTCACTGTACGGCGGCGACCTTCCTTCGGCTGTGGCTGGTAGGAGGATCTCGCTTCATGTCGCCAACGCTGCAGCCGAAATCATAACAGACTGCACTGACAGAGAGCGTATGTTCCGTCCTCCTGAAGTGGGGTTAGGAGTGACGTCACATTTTCATTTCGTTTTTGCCCCGTCGGCAGAAACATAAGCTGAGTAACTGCTTGAGTAAACTGTGCATTTCATGGGAATAGGGTTTTTGTGGATTTTTTAAAAACTTTTTTTTAAAGTGAAACTCATACTCAACATAGCTGTCCCCATCGCTGCTGTCGTGGGTAGGAGCTCCACGCAATGCCATCATGGTTCGCCATCTCTCTCTGTCTCGGCCAAGTTCTACGATCTTCTGTAGACCTCCCAGACCATTGATCTCAGTGCTGTTGGCAATGTAAGGATGTTGGTGGTGGTCTGCCTCTTTTCCTTCTGCCCTCAGCCTCCTTACCTCGGAAAACTATCGTCTCAGATTGTCTGTATGTTTCTGTTTGTATGACAGACATACTCAATCTAAGTTTCAGGCAACAGTTCACTTTGCACAGAGAGCTCATCAAGAGCACTTTCGTTTGTTTGTTCTGTCTGACCATTTGACTCTTAGAGGCAGCCTGTAGAACCACATTTTGGTTGCTTTTATTTTGTCTCTTTTTCCAATGTTCGTAGTGTCCAGGCTTCTGACATATACAGCAATAAAGGCCGTATAACTGTTTTGACAAATTTAATTTTGAGATATGGAATGGAAGGAGCAAATGTTGATATTTTTTCTGAGTAAAACAAAGTATACATCATCGACGACGTCAGATCGAATCCCATTTCAGGAGGATTGAACACGCTAGCAGGGCGGGTTATGCGAAGGTGTGAGTTTACAAGATATATCACTTTCTCAGTCTAGACATGTTCATGGTGCATAGGTATTTTGCCCACGTCAAAAAGAGCTGATGCTATCATTGCATGTTATACAAACTACACATTTACAGGACATTTTTTTGACAGCTTATTATATTAAACATTTCTATTTTCTGTTTTTTTTCTGGTGAATGCCCCTGGTGTTGTTTTTCTTTGTTGTTGTTGCTGCTGTTGTTGTGGTTGTTGTTGTTA
>CM054134.1:38302497-38314997 GCA_028751875.1 Rapana venosa | reverse complement strand
GTTGTGAATGAAGATTAAATTATCATAATGTTTGGAAAGAGAACAACACAATGTCATCAACGTAGGGCTTTTCTATTGGCTTAAGTCAGTAACTGATAGTGTTTTTGGCCGATCCAACTTCATTTATTTTTTCTTTATTCTATTTACTCATCAACGGTTTCAAATATTGAAAACAAAATAAAATGAGAGAATACAACATTATGCTGGTATTTATTTTCATGTGTTTTGTTATTTCATTTATTACGTCTCAAGAAAAATAGAATACGCACTCATATGCTTTTATTGTACATCCAGTCACGGTGCATATACGGTTTTGTAAATTTCGACATCTCTACCCACCAGTAAACAACGGCCTACTCTTTCAAGAGACGGAACAGGTTTTTATTTTAAACGTCTGTGCGTAAATCTGTTCTGTGAGCGTTTACACACAAACTCCTCGGTTTATAGTCTCCTCCATAAGATTCAAACAGGGAACATAGTTTTCTCAGGCCTTAGAGAAGGCGGGCTAGTTTACATGCTGTGCACGGTTGATCCACGAGTGGAAAGAAGACGTGGAGACTGTTGTGTGTGGACCATACCAGAGAGACAGCGAGCGGCCTGGCCACAGCACGGGGACAGTTTGAGAGACTTGTCTTTGTATCGACAGGGAGCCTCGCCTACACAAGGGATAAACTATAAAGGTGATGCAGATTTCTGAGGTTGTTGCCACTGAACCAAGGCCAATCTCTCCTCCCCTCTCTCTCTCTCTCTCTCCTCTCTCTCCTCTCTCTCTCTCTCTCTCTCTCTCTCTCTCTCTCTCTCTCCTCTCTCTCTACTCTCTCTCTCTCTCTCTCTCTTATTATATATTATATATATTATATTATATATATATATATATATATATATATATATATATATATATATATATATATATATATAATACTGTTTTGTTTTCTGAAGGTTTGGTTTTACTTTAAAAGAAAATGCAGAAAAGAAATTGGACACCGTCTCTTGTCTCTATCTGTCTCTTGATCTCTCTGTGTCTTTCTGTCTGTCTCTCTCTGTGTCTCTGTCTGTCTTTCTGTCTGTCTGTCTGTCTGTCTCTCTCTTGCACACGTTAAATCCTGTTCCACTTTTCGTAAGAGTAGGCCGTTGTGTGCCGGTGGGAACAGATGACAGAATTGACAAAACCACATACACACGGGGACTGGATGTAAAAAAGCACATAAGTGCTTATTCCATTATCCTCAATATAAAAGAATAATAAACATCTCTCTCCTTCTCTCTCTCTCTCTCATTCCCTCCCATGTGTTTTCTCCTTGATACTGTCCTGCCCTGTTTCCCCGTCACTACGTCCTCCTAATGACCTTCTCTACGGACACCCAACTCTTAAAAGCTTTAAAAACAAACTCACCCCAAGCACAGAGGTGTTCGGGAAACTAAAGCTGAAGTCACCATGAGACCAGAGCAAACGGGGCGACCGATCAGAGGCATGCATCTCTTGTTTTATGACGATTAATTGTTATGGGGATGATAAAACGCTGTAATGGAAGTGCATGCGTTTTAAACTTCTTGACAGGGCTCTACCGCACGCTTCATATCATAATAATATATATATCCCTACGTCAACCAGGCCCGAAATATACAGACACCTACAGTGTTTGGTCAGGTAATTTGAACAACAGTCGCAAAATCGCTTCCGCAAAGTGTTGTGCCAGTCTTCCCAACCCACAGGAAGCTCACTCTGAGTAGGAGCCGACTGGAGTCCCTAAATCCTTTTGACTGTGAGACTCGAACCTCAAGGTTTCCAGAGTGAAGCCCAAGGCGCCAAGCACTGCGCCACCACGGCTGGTTTGTTTTATGTGTTGTTATGACATTAAATAGCAGTCAGCTATTCGAGTGTGTGTGGTTAACACGTATTAAGCATTCTTAATGCAGAAATAGCAGGGGAGGAAAACGAGTGCAGGTAACCACTTAGAATGGATTAGACAGTCTGGTGGAATTTGGGCTTGATTGCTTTTGGAAGCCTCAATACCTACATATATCTATATGCTATGCTGCAATGTTGGCAGAACTCACAAACCAGTTTGCAAACTGTTTTTGTCTGAAATGACTACGTGAAAGTACATAATACTGTTTTTTTTTCTTCTAAATATCTTAATAATGATTTTGAAGAGAAGTATAGTTTCTTATTTACCAGATAACGGTTTATACCCTCTCATTATTGTTAAATGTTTTGATATTGTAAATTACCAGTTGGACGAAAGCATTGCTTTGGGATTTCTAGAGAAACAATAACGTAACAAATGTGGGATGTTTGCTATCAGCGTGAACTTTTATTTCGTAATTAAATTTGTGGTTTGTCGATATTTGCAAAACTGATGTTTGCCATAAAGATTTCTGACCCAAAACCACTTCGAAGTTTTTGATGACATAATAATTTCTTCTTTTCATAATTATAAACACCCACAAATGTTTCAATAGTAATAATGAGCTGTCTAAATACGTAAAGATGTGCAAGTAGGTAATATATGCATAGTAAACACGCGCGTGCGTGCGTGCGAGCGTGTGTGTCTGTGAGTGTGCGTGTGTGCGTGCGTGCGTGTGTGCGTGTGTGTGTATAAAGTTTTGTTTGCTACAGTTCTGCTTTCTCTAATTATTACATGATGTTTACCAACCCTAAGCCCATAAAGTAGACAAAAAAGGAAGAACCCTAACCTTGTTTATTGTTACTGCATTTTCAGGCTGTCTTTCCAGCGCTTCCTATCGTGCTGTTGGGACCGAGCCAATCTTTACAGCATGTCAACAATTCAGAGAGCCTCAGGGAATAAAGCTTTTCTGGCCTGCAAAAATCTCCCCCCCTCCACCCAATCAGCTGTTTGTGGACGGAATAATGAATTCAAATTATCAAAACATGGATGGCCTCAAAGGGACGCAAGTTTGAATCAAAGCACTTTCCTATCAATTCTGTGACGGAAATCATTAAAACCATCGATGTTTAAAGCCTACAAGCCGATGTTTTCAATATGAAGTTGTTGTTTTTCTTTCTTGTAAAAAAAAATTATATCCTTGGACATTAATTTAGTCTTCGTGTTTATTTCGGCTAGAGCTCCTGGATTCACCACTAGTGAGGTTTTCGTGTATGTGACTGTTTTTGCCCACCATGAAGGCAGCCGTGCTCCGTCCTCGGGGATAATGTTTAAACACAACACCAGAGTGTGCGTGTGTGTGTGTGTTTTTCTCTTGTCATTTGCTCCTACAGGCACACATGGCTAGCACTTCCTACATGCAAAACGGGTTTTAACGTGTGCGCAAGATGTTCCACGTGCGTTCTCAGACGGGGTCTCGTTTTATAGTCTCACCCGAAGTAATTTGAGGAAGTGGGGTTAGCACTGATGTTAATTCCAGGGGAAAACTCACTTGAACGGGTGTCTGGGTGGTGGCTCGAATACGGGCGTTCAGATCACAACCGCAAAACTCTAACCACCAGGCTATTCCGCCCCCTATCCTGAGATACTTAATTTAAGATCATCAATGCTTTGGAATCAAAGGAGCGGTGTTATTTATTTTTATATTATTTGATCACTCTTTTGATAAATGTATGATTTCTCAGCAATGTTCATAATATGTGTTAGAGCCGCCATGTTTGTTTTTGAAGAATGGATGACTGTGACGTAAAGGGATATTGGTGTTTACTGTCAAAGATTTAGATTAGGACTCAAGCAGATTACATATTTGACTGGAAGATGTATTATTGATTATTTTCAGTCTAGGATAAAAGTTTGAGTTGGCTGACAAATTCAAAAGACAGAAGTGAAAGGGAGCAGTAAAAGCATAACGGGGAGAGAGGTAGCCTGGTGGTTACAGCTTTGCGCAATGGGCTTGTCATCTGTTGACCCGAGTTCGAACCCAGTTCAAGGGGGGGTTTCTTTCCCCAAGGACTTCACCTCAGTGCTGACTGGATTCCCCTAAAAGTCCTTCGGATGAGCTATAAACAGAGGTCCCGTGCGTAAAAAACCCACTCAGAACATCTTGCGTTCACGATAAAACCTCTTCCGCTTTTTGGAAGAGTAGGCCATTGTGTGCAGGTAGGAACACATGATAAAACTTATAAAATGAGCACACACACACAACGGGACTGGATGTAAAACGGCACAGGAGCGCTCAGTCCATTATTCTAGGAGTAAAAAAGAATAATATGAATAAACAAATGAATGAATAAGTAAATAAAACAATAAAAGAAATGAATACAAAATAAATGAATAAATAAGAAAATAGAAAAAAAACCAACAATTCAACAAAAGCAGCTATAGGAACACTGAATTTTAACTCGGCACGTGATTGGCAGAGGGCAGCTCTTTCGGAGTACAGAAGAAAGATCTGACGAACGTGATGATGCATGGAACGGTAGCAAACGTCATACATTCATAGAAAAAAAGGCAAACAGAAAGAAAGAAATAAGAAAGAAACACAGAAAAAACCCAGTATATGCTTTCAGACAATCATAAACCACCAGACAGAAAAAATAAAGAAAGAGAAGAAGACATAAAGACAGATAGAAAGAGGGGGAAATGTAAAGAAAGAAAACAAATATATAAACAAAAAAGGTTTGTTTAATTATTTATAAAGAAAAGGACGTAACTCGTTTTCGGAAAAAAAATCTCATAAAAAAAGAATAAACCCAGAGAAGAACAACATGACCAGTAATACTGCCACCATTGCAAAAATCACGCAGGTTAATAACAGCAACAGCAACAGTAACAACAACAACAGCAACAACAACAACGATGACAACAAGGTTTTTATTATTACTATACAAAAATGACGTAACTTGTTTTCGAAAAAAATTAAACCTCATAAAAATAGAATAAACCCAGAGTAGAACAAAATAACCAGTAATACTGCCACCATTGCAAAAATCATGCAAGTTAACAACAGCAACAACAACAATAACAACAGCAATAACAACAACGATGACAACAACAATGACATCACGAGCTGATTAAACAGCCAAAATATAAGGCAGACCAAGATAACTACCACCACCACCACAACAACAACAATAACAACAACAACAGCAAAAACAGCAGCAACAACAAAACCAACATCAACGACAAGGAAGCAAATCGGAACAGGTTCATGCAGTAGCTATTTCTACCACAATTTCAAACTGGATTACATCATTCACGGATTTCGGTTCACAATACACAGAAATTCAAGTTACTGGTTTCGAAGATATTTACAAAAGAGTCAATTACATTCTATGACACCAAAATTACACTATGATAAACTACAGTCATAGTAAAACCACCGGTCCATGGGAAAAAGTAAGCTTAGTAAGAACATTATTCCACTGAGTAGCATAATTTTCCCCTTTTCTATCACTCCCTTTGTTTCTTTCTTCTTTCGTTACAATCTCTATCCTCCTACATGTACGTGCTTAGTGTCTGCCTGCCCAGATCAGTCATTTTTCTTTTTTCCATGCAAATCTGGACATTTTATTCATGAACTTTCTGATGAGCTGCCCTGAAGTCAGAACGTGTCAGCACTAGGTCAGCGGGCAGACCTCCTGCAGAATTATAAGCACAGGAGAAGACCAGGCACTATGCATTCCTCCCGATATGAAGAGAAAACGCAAGAAGAAGAAGAAGAAGAAGAAGAAAAGAAAGAAGAAGAGAAGAAAACAACAACAACAACAACAACAACAAGATGATGAGATGAAAGATGAGAAGAAGAATGATGATGAAGAAAGAAGAAGAAGAAGATGATGATGATGATGATGAGAAGAAGAAGAAGAAGAAGAAGAATGAGAGAAGAAGAAAGAAGAAGATGATGATGATGATGATGATGATGATGAAGAAGAAGAAGTAGTCACAATAAATTACTTGCATGCGTGCATAAAAAATATCACGATTGGTAAACCTCGGATGTCTAACCGAGAAACAACAACAACAACAGCAGCAACAACAAAACAACAACAACAACAACAACAAGCAACACCACCCCATAAAAACCCAAATACTCAAAATACAAAATAATGAAACACTAGATTTCTTGAAATCAATGCAAAGCAGCACTCAAGTTCCCCCATTTTTATCTAATTCCATAACTAAACTTACCGTAGTCTTCGTTTTTCGGGACATCTACAATGGTATACACATTCCACAATTCCCTACATTCTATCTGAGAGCGCGCAGGAAGGAGCAATGCACAGTTTCCTGCTTCCAGCTTATCACTCACAACAATATTAATCTGCGTAAGTGTATTTTTCAATGAGCATCAATATACCGATAAATATATTCAATTAAGGCTACCGCATTGTACGTAATAAACCTGTCAGTTTTTTTTTTAAAACGTCTGGCATTCTTGTAGTTGTTTCTGTCTACGGTTTCACGTCTGTTCACTTAATGTGATATTAGACGAGGGTAGTGGTAGTGTGTCTGTGTGTGTGTGTGTGTGGGGGGGGGGCGTGATGAGTTGAGGGCTTTAAGGTAAGGAAATGTGTATTGGTATTAAAACAAAATGTGTGTATGAAAATTCTGATTTCAAACAACACGAACAATATGTAGCCAAACACTGCAAAGAAACACAAACAGAGCTAAACTTCAGAACAACTGAAAACTATGCTAAAAGCAGAACCTGAACAATTGTGAATCATCCTGATATCAAGGCTGTGACAGTCGCACAGTCATATTTTACAAAATAAAAAGAAGTTGCTAGGGACAGCATCAGAGACAGTGCTATGTCTCACAATAACTTTGGATTCGTTAGAACTTCGCGCAGAGACTTATAATGAAATGCTGGTGGGAACATTTTTTAACCTTGACAAGGATATGGGTATTTTAAAGTTTTTTTAAACCGCATATACATTGGGTTCTTTTTTGGAGGGGGGAGGTGGTGGTGGCAAATTTTGCTCTAAAGGCATTAAGTTTCAATCTGTGGATTAGAGAAACAATTTGTTTTCTGGTACAAGATTTTTCGACAACCGTGCTAAATGCAAAGAATGTTCTCGACCTCTAGAAATGAACAGTTATACCGGGATAACCAACGTCTTGTTTGTTTCTTTTACTGCGCTGCTGCTAGTGGTGGTGCTGCTGCTGATGGTGATAATGACGATATGGTTGATTCTGAGTAGTATTGTCATTGTTATCGTTGTTGATGCCGTTGTTGAGGATTCCCATATCAAGCACCATAGGCTTCAGGTCGAACATGCTCTGTCGCTCATTCTACTTAAAAAGCAATGGTTTGGCCTAGTAGTACAGTCTAGACACCATCACATATGTAAATTCTTGAAGCGTTTCTAGATGTTGCCATCTCTCTCTGTCTCTGTATCCCTCTCTCTCTGTCGCGCACGCACGCACGCACGCACACACACACACACACACACATATACACACACACTCACACACGCACTTTTCCCCACCTCCTACCTTCAGTGTATCCCCATTTTCCCACACCTGCTAGTTGTCTCTTGTCACTTTAGGTTGTTCATGTTTATTCAACATCTGTCAGACCTTTATGAATAAAACATCTGTAAATTTTGTGTCTGGTTCTGTCTGCTTTTGTCCGTGAAGTGTTACAGTAACACGGGGAAGGGGCTAGCACTCTTGCGTGTGTGTGTGTGTGTGTGTGTGTGTGTGTGTGTGTGTGTGTGTGTGTGTGTGTGTGTGTGTGTGTGTGTGTGTGTGTGTGTACGTGTGTGTTTGCTCGCAGGAAAGAAATGGGCCATACGCAGAAATAGAGAAAGATAGAAGCACAGAGAAAAGAGATGCATAATTATAGGCTCATAAACAGACAGAGAGACAATCACACATGCATATTAAGACGGACAGACTGTGTACAGAGACGGAAAAACGCACACAGAGGCACTAGGAGGCAGAAGGAGACAGACACTTCCATGAAGACATGAGTATCCACACCAGCCACTCCGACTTTAACAGCTGTAATAAACTGCGTTTCACACTTCAGTCACACGCGTTGTGAAACACAGGCTGACGCATTCATATTCGCTTCTCATCCTTAAGTACTGACTAGAATTCCTCCTTTTACTTTGACAATGCTTTAAGAAAATATAAAAGAATCAGTAATGAGTAACATTTCATAATACCATAACATTACACAATTATACATTCGTCCATCCGAAATATTTCAAAATGATTTCCCCATTGACTGACATAGCCCTGTACGTTATTCCCAAATGACAATGCATCAGACTTTCCAGTTTATGACTCATTTGCGCATGGAATAACCGTATCCTGGTCCACAACAGGCATATGTGTTTAGAACCCAAAGTAAAACCAAACTTCACCTTTTTGTTCTCGCTACCAAGGCCTTGTTAACATTTTGTTCTATCAGACCCAAAGTTCTAGTGAACATTTAATAGTTATTCATTTTTATTCGGTCAGGTCACCTCATTTGCTGCTATCTACAAGCAGTTCAATGATCTTTCTATCAATGCAGGCTCCTACTACTGCACATAGAAAGCTGAATAGCCGTCAGCTAATGAACTCATTTCACTGAGATGCGGGACACATTCCACAGAGACACCTCTTACGCCAGACCAAAACAAAAAACCTCTGACAAGTCAAGAACAATTTAGTCCTCCCATGCCAGGGGAAGTCTAGGCATTGGTCTCGTCTGCCTTTCTCTGTCTTCCATCCAACTAAGGCTCACCTGTGATTAATTTTATGCAATGGCTAGTTACCTTACACAGTTACCCTATTTCCTATCACCCTTTAAATGTGTGTGTGGACGTGAGCGCGCACGCGCTCAGGTGTGCATGAGTATGTGTGTGCGTGTATATGTATATGTGGTAATTTGTATTTTCAATGTATTTCCTTATCGATTTTTTCCTCTTTTTTTACTGGTTTAATTTAACGGTAAATGATGCAATAATGTAGTGTCTTAGTATAATCATTACGAAATTTGTTCTTAGATAGATGGCTTGATGAAAAAAAGCAAATGCATTGCTTATTCAATGTACCATCTGGAAATAAAATTTTGACTTGACTTGACTTGACTATTTCTCATCTGCTCGGCTTTTAGAAAAAACAACAACTACTACTCAAGACGTCATACATTGTAACGTTTAGGCCTTTCTGGTGTTCTATCTTTACTTATCTTTCATTGAAAGACCAGGACCGACATGTGCTCATATGACCGATATTTGCTTATATGATCAAGCATGAGCTAGTATAACCAGGATGTCTTCATATGACCAATACTTGCTTATATGACCAGCATGTGCTCATGACCAACATGGGCTGGTATGACCAAAATGTACTTATATGATCAATATTTCCTTATGTGACCAAACATGTGCTCATATGACCACATGTGCCCACACGATGACAGTATTTTCCAGCCATCATTACTATAATAATGTAGGTAAGTTAACAGACTAGAGTAGCTTGTATCATAATTATGAGAATAAGAATAGCATGTCTCTAGCTCTGGATTGCACCAAAAGTCAAAGTCAAAGTCAGTTTATATTTTCAGATGATACATCCAATACACAAAACGTTTTCATATTACACCTATCAACCCCCCCTCCCCCCCAACAAACCCGCCATGTTCTTCACTTGTACACTTCCAACTATTTTGAGGGAAAACCAGAAGAAGTTAGCGCTCAGAGTGCATTAGTTTTCGTTACTGATACACAGTGGAATTGAAGAATGGTAGACATAACCGAATAAGACCTATACCTGATAGACCACTTCTGTCACATTAAGTATAATATCAAATTTGGGTAGGATTAAAGAAAATTAACACACTACAGACACATTATATCCTCCGTCAACTACCCATCGACGCCATTTCAGAATGAGAGAGGCAGACAGACTGACAGAGAGACAGAGAGATACAGAGAGAGAGAGAGATAGAGAGAGAGAGAGAGAGAGAGAGAGAGAGAGAGAGAGAGAGAGAGAGAGAGAGACAGGCAGAGACAGAGAGAGACAGAGACAGAGACAGACAGTCAGCCACAGCCAGCCAGACAGACAGACAGTAGACAGACAGACAGACAGACATGAGCCAGCCAGCCAGCACAGCCAGACACAGGCAGACAGACAAGAGCCCCATCAGTCAGTCAGAAAGACAGACAAACTGGCATACAGCAGACAGACTGTCGACAGAGAAGCAGACAGACAGCCAGACAGACAGCAACAGCAGACAGAACCACAGACATACAGACAGACAGACACAGAGGCGAGACAGACCCAAGCTCACACCATTAAAAAGACGGAAGCACAAAGAACTAACGTACCTCTCTCTCTCTCTCTCTCTCTCTCTCTCTTCTCTCTCTCTCTCCTCTCTCTCTCTCTCCTCTCTCTCTCTCTCTTTTCTCTCTCAGCCTTCTCAGAATCATTCATTTACAAACGGATTTCCTTGCTGAGGAACGCCGACAGAGACAGAAAATGCTGAGTGGACAATGGACAGGGTTCAGTAGCATCAGGACAAAGATGGAGCATCCTCTCAGCTGCCTGCTCCCTCGTGCCTGCTGCTGCTGTGCTGCTGCTGCTGTCCTCTCTTTGGTCTAGGGGATGATAATAAGGCATCGGTCAGAACCATGGCACCGTAGAAATTGCACCGCTTTGTCTAGGAGTCTGTGCAAGAGGGCATCGGTTCTGTCTGCCAGGGGGGAATGCACTTGCCCGCAGTCTCCCTTTGGCCGGTCGAACGGTGGGGGTTTCGTCTGCGGAAAGGTGAGTTATCGTTAAGGCCCGTTTGTCAGGGTTCTGTAGAGTCGTTATGAGTGTATGTAACCTGGCACAAGATTAGGATGTCATGTTACAATTTTTGCACTGTTATGGACATGGTAGTCTCGTGTGGGTGTGTCTTTTGTTCTTGATATTGTAATGACGATTTTTTTTTTTTTGGGGGGGGGGGGGGGGGGGGGGGGGGAATTTTAAGTTAAAAGTGTAAGGGTCTCAGATTTGGAAGAAGAACCAAGAAATATGGTAAACATGAGCACTTTGATTTGTTGCTTTACAAGATTCAGCGCTATATAAATTCCATGCATTATTATTATTATTATTATTAATTATTATTATTATTATTATTATTATTATTATTATTATTATTATTAAACGACAGTTGTATATTTTTAAAGCAAAAGCATGGTCATATTTGAAGGCCTAGATGACAATGAAGCCGTTAGCGTCGATGATTTGTCTGTGGTGATGAACAAGCTTGATAGTCACTCTTGTTACAGGAATCCGAGCCAGTCGTATGTAATCGGCCGTATAATAAATCGTATCCCTTACGTTGTAATGTGAGAGAGAATAAAACCTAGTTAACCTGAATGTTGTCCTGTCAAGATAGCTGTCTATGCTCAGTAAAGAAAGGGTAGCCATACAATAACAGGTTTTCACGAAATATACTAAAGAAAACGAGACACATTCCTTTTTATAGAGAAGACACAACTGCACATAAGATATGGAATATTATAAGATTTTGATCTCGGAATTATACCAACATGTGAAAAGAAGTAAACAGACGTAAAAACACAGAAGATTGTTCCTAAGTAATTAACTGGTAGATAAAAGGATAATTAAACGTTTGTCTTATTTCTTTAGTCTTGAGAAGTGGCTAAATAGTGAACTGGATACTGTATGTGGAATGAAATGAATAGAGACGATCTAATTACCACCAGTTTGTTGTTGCAAAGGCCATTCACAAAATTCATTAGCTGTATCCAAGCACACACAAGCACCATGACACGTACGCACATTCTGATATCACTTGTAAAAAGACGTTAAAATTGAAGAAGGACGACGCGCAATCACCCGAGTTTGAAAACACTCACATTCGTACGTATGAGCAAAACACAAACACACACCCAAACGCACGTTCGCCAACACACACACACACACACACACACACACACACACACACACACACACACACACACACACACACACACACACACACACACACGAACGCACAAACAATTGTTAGAACAACACACGTAAAGGGAAAAGACGCGTGTTTAAAAAAAAGAGCAAAAGAAAAGTAGTAAAATCAAAAACCCTGCATGACAGTCCAATTTATGGAAATTATTTTCAGACCGTAGTAACTACTAACTCAAACACTAAACGGTATTCTTATTTGTCTTCACTAAGTAAACTAGCATTTAAAAATAAGTTCTCTTTAAACTCTCACATTTGTACTTTTTATTTCATAACTATTTGGTACATTGCACAACACTGAACATCACTGATGTCCATTCCATCATTGTACACAGTTCGTAGCAAAATCATCGCAAACGTTTTTTTAGAAGGTTAAATCATATAGATAAAGTAAACGTAACAATTGTTTTCCTCATCTATCATTATATTTTCCGAGAAGAAAACCCAAAGGAAAAAAAATAGAGTAAAAGAAAAAACTTTTTTTTTAAATCGCGATTTGATGCCAACACAGGCAACCAGTCACTTTTAAGTGCAACAGCTATAATTGCAATCTAATTAAGTCAAAACTATTAATGCATCTGTTCTTTTTCCCCCCGAAAGGATCGAACAGCAATA
>CM054134.1:38287497-38297497 GCA_028751875.1 Rapana venosa | reverse complement strand
GTATAGCACACCATTTCCAAAAAGTAGGAATACTGTTTATACTGTTAGCGAATTAATTAGTAAGTTAATAAGTAAGTACGTAAGTAAGTAAGTGTTAGTAAGTAAGTAAGTAAGTAAATAAGTCAGTAAGTAAGTTATTAAGTAAGTAAATTAGTTAAAGTTAGTAAGTAAGTAAGTAAGTTAGTTAGCTAGTCAGTTAGTCAGTCATTAAGTAAGTTAGTAAGTTCGTTCGTTCGTTAGTAAGTTAGTTCTTTCATTCGTTCATTAGTTAGTTAGTTAGTCAGTCAGTTAGTCAGTTAGCTAGTTAGCTAGCTAGCTAGTTAGCTAGATAGCTAGTTAGATTGATAGATAGCGAATTAGCAAGACAACTTATCATTTTTTTTCTGTTTGTCTTTTTCTTTCTCAGCAGAGCCTTCTCTGGTTGGTGGCTTTGCAGTGCTTTAGCATTGTATTGGCCCCCGTAAAAGGACCTTGGCATAGAACAGTCTTGTTCGCTGTGTAAAGTGAAGTTGGGATGCACAATGGATGGAAGCCTGTAAAAAGAAGTTTTACGGCAGTTTTACTGAAGTTAAGGCAAATCAACAGAAAGTGAGAAATATATAAAAAAAAAGGAATGGGAGGGAGGGCGCGCAGACTGCTGTTAGAATGGACTTGTCTACAATCTCCAGTAGCGCAACTTTGGTGCTCACAGATAAGGAGACTGTAGACTTTGCAATTTATTGCTATTCTCCCTTTCCCACCCACCCCTCAACCTACCTACCACTCTATGTATACTGACCTATGGAACGTTCATCTTGCGAACACGGGCAACTCTGTAGGACATTGTGAGATAAAACCAAACAGAAAGAAGTACTCTTCGCTAGAGAAAGTAGAACTCTCACCGGGTTAAGGCTTTGATTTAGTGTAAATGTAGACTTTTACACACCAGGCGGAAGGAAAAGGTAGGTAGCTTAACTTAGATTTATTTACTTATGTCACTGTTTCTGTCTGCCTGTGTCTTTCTGTCTCTCTCCTCTCTCTTGCTCTTTGTCTGTCTGTCTGTCTCATTCTGGCTTCACCTCTGTCTCCCTCTGTTTATGTCTACATGCCTCTCTCCAGCCACCAGATCTATTTTATCATTTAACCTTGACATTCACCTACGCCCATAGTCTCGAAAACCGTGGAGGTACCACTGAAGATTTTGCAACCAGCTTCCTCGACTCTCACCGTGGTCTTCTGCTTTCTGTAGCTTATCTCTACACTATATAAATATCTGGTTATTTTTCTGCATAGCAATACTCTACATGCATTGACAAATACAGACGCACATACACAAAGAAACACACGTAGACAACAGAGAGAGAGAGAGAGAGAGAGAGAGAGAGAGAAGAGAGAGAGAGAGAGAGAGGAGAGAGAGAAAGAGACATACAGAGAGAGAGAGAGAGAGGGAGAGAGAGAGAACAACAGAGAGAGAGGTGGGGAGAGAAAGAGAGAGAGACAGAGACAGAGAGACAGAGAGAGAGACACAGAGAGAGAGAGAACTCCCACTATAACTCAAACTCGAACTAGACAGACAGACAGAGATCTGGAATTTGTTTTATGGGGGGAAGGGGGGGGGGGGACTAAAAGTTACAAATAAAGAAATGTGAAGTAAACCAATCTTTGAGTAGGAAATGAGTGAACGCGTAAAAAAAAAAAAATGTTGCACACTTTCTTTACACTTGCACAAAAAAGGAATATTTTACAAATATCCTTGGTAAACACACGCATGCACTTCATATCTACTCTCTCCTCCCAGATCATCATATTTAAAACTCGCTGCTAAGAAATCATTGCTGTGCAGTGGACTAAGTAAAGAGTATTTGTCCAAGCCAGATCTCTCATGGAATGATTGTATTGAAACAAGAAAATGGACATTTGGCAATCGCTGAAAGGACAGACGAAGCAAAAGAAGAAGAAGGTATAAATGATGGGGGAAAAAAAGACATTTTTTGCGCCATTCCACAATGAAGTGAAAGTTGCTTGTTGATAGATGTATTGGAACGCTGCTGGCAAACATTTTGGGCAATGTTTGCTCCATGGGGTCGAGAACTTGGAGCGTGCATTTTTTAAAAATATTTCTTTTTATGCGAAATGTATAGATCTTTAGCTTGCTCTTGAGCAAGTGAGATTTTAAAAAATCAAAATCTTGTTTCTCGATTTTGGTTTGATTCAAGGATATAAATTTGAAAAAAGTTATGAAGTGTGAGTTAATTTTTAATTTCATGTAGATTTTGTTTTTCACTTCTTGCCCTGTTGTTTATGGCCGCACGGACCACACAGAGTCCCTGTGCGGGAGGATCGGGTGAGATTTTTTTTTATAGCATGAATACCATCCCCTCTATTCTTGGTATTGTGCGTTAGAAATTTTGCTCCGTTCTATCACTATCTTTGTTTATGGTTTAGTCCTTCTTTTTTTTTCCTTCAACGCTTGCTTTTTTTCTGATTTCCCAAAGTATTGGAAGTAAAAAAAACAAACACCCCCCACACACTTGCTTATTTATTATCCTGCATTCAAAACTATTTGGATTTGAGTTGATTTATTACCACGCCCTCTTCTTTTGGAAAGAAAGTCCAGCACTAATGCTTTTGTTTCTCAAAATGTATGACATTACTTTGCTGAGATTGTTTAGTTGTTGCGGCCAGATGAATGATAGATACTGTGATAGGTACAGGGATTACATACTACAGTGGTGTCTGTTCATGTATGTGACATCGGGTGTGTGGTTTCTTTTTTGGCTACTTTTATCAGAAAAAAAGTTTGTTAGTGTTTTATTGTGTTTTCTTGTAAGCTGGGGATAGTTGAATGAAGCGCAGTAGCTGGTGCTCATACCATGCCATGGTGTTCTTCTGGCGGAAAGGAAGACTGTCTAAGGAACTGTATTATCAAAAGCAGCATTTCCCAGGTTGACAGTATTTGGTTAAAGAAAAAGGTAAAGGTGTCCCATAACCTATAAGGTCGAGGGGAGCGAGGCGACAGAGACCTCGCTTCTCTAAGGGCCAGCATATTGAGGGCGGCGCCCATCTCCTCTCCCTCGCTGTTTTACCTTCCCTGACCCTAAAGAGGGCAGGTACCTATTTACATCTGGATAAACTGGAGGACTGTGCTGAAGCCAAGGCGCGCAAACGGTCACCCATCCATGTGGTAACCAGGCTCGATGCTGCTTAACTTGTGCTGGGTGAAAGCGAATGTTCTGACCACTGAGCTATCCCGACCCCAGTGTTTGGTAGCTGAAAGGATGACTGTGAGCAATATCTGTTGAGTGTGCGGAGTTTGGTGACTGACTGTTCAACCAAGTGTTGCCAGTGAGAGAGTTGACACTCTGACGTGGATTTGTGGTTGGTAGGACTTTAAAAGTTTGAAAGAAATGAAATTAAATGACCACACAGATACAGGCACAGATACACAGACACAAAGACACAGACACAAACACACACACACACACTTTTTATGCTTTGTGTATATGCGTTGTGTGTGTAAGATAAAAACATTTCGGTCTACCCAGCTTCTTGACACCTAATTAATATTTACCTCATCATTATTTAGAACGCATAACAACGCTCGTTATGTCTATGGGGATGCTGGTACTAAATCTGTAGTAATTGTTTATATTAAATATCCAACAGGACCCAAAGCAAAATTAACACATTATTAATATATATATATAAATAAATTGAAGGATACGCTTTAATCTTGTTTCATAGCTTGACATTCCCCCCCCCCTCTCAAATGGCCTGATTTCATCAGAAAATACTAGCTATAATAGAAACCAGTCAAACTGTCTGAAAATCTACACAGGCCAAATTGATGTAATCAGAACACTGAAACTGCCCTTATTTCGTTAGAACTGGTTCAATGTAGTCAGAAACCTTACAGAACCTAAATGAAACACACTTGTTTTATGGCTACTTTTGTGTGGACTCATTGTGCTCAGAAAAAAAGCACAACAGATTTGGCTCGAATTCAAGCATGGAGAAAACCTGTTCTGAATGAAAAACTAGCGATATGAGAAAGAGAAACCTGCTATACACATGACTGACATTACTCGAAATGAGCTTGCAGCATTTGTTTCTAGAGAGTAAGCCTGATTCAATTATAGGATGAGAAGGTTGTATAGGAAAATAAAGCCAACATTCTGGATATGCACAGGAAAGTTTTGGGAGGAAGAGTGAAGCATGCATGCGTGCGTGCGTGCGTGTGTGTGCATGCGTGCGTGCGTGCGCGTGTGTGTATAATTGCTACATATGTTAACCAACAAAGCAAGCGACAATAACATAAAAGTATATCAGCACAGGGACACTGCGGCGCTGTTTAGCCCTATATAATCTCCCATTGCAACAAGTTGACTACACACAACTAAGGACAAGTGGAGACTTTGCAGTTTATCACTTCTGCCTCGTCCCATCCCCCCTCCCATACCTACCATTACAGCATATTATACCTACCAGGGCAACCTTCATCTTGCAAACACGGACAACTTTCCCAGACATTACGGGGGGAAAACCCAACAGTATTTTTTTCACTCCAGAGAAAATATGATTCTCTCGAGTTCAGGGCATGTAATGGGGGGTTGAATTAGACTTAGGTAGCAGACCGAAGTGGAGAAGTAGTAACTTAAGATGTATTGGATTTGGTTTTTGTCTGTCTGTCTGTCTGACTGTCTGTCTCTCACTGTCTCTGACACAAACACACGCACACACACAGACACACACACACACACACACACACACACACACACACACACACACACACACACACACACACACACACACACACACGCTCACTCACTCACTCGACTCACTCACTTACTCATTCACTCACACACATTGTGTGGTTCTACTGAGATAGAAACCGAGTCACAGAGAGACAGAGACAGTGAGATGGAGACAGACAGACATACATACAGACAGATAGACAGACAGACAGAGACACACAGACAGATAGACTGAATCACACAGACAGACACACAGTGAGACTGAGATACAGAAACAGACAGACAGACACACAGGTAGAGATACTGAGACACAGACACAGGCATGCAGGCAGACATACAGACAGACAGATAGACAAACATGAAGACAAAGACAGAGAAAGACAGAGACAGACACACAGAGAGACAGACAGAAAGACAGACAGAAAGAGACAGACAGACAGACAGAGAGAGAGAGAGAGAAAAAGAGACAGTGAGATATAACCATCCCATAAAAATCTCGCTACCTAGCCTCAAGGGACAGTGACATGGCCGACAGTGCATGCACACAAAACCTATATTCTGCCTTCCCCCCCTCCACCCCTCAGTCCTTCACTATCGCATCCCCCACCCCCCACACCCCACCCAGCCCTGGGCTATTTGCCAGCCTTTTGGGGAAACGTTATCACTTTGGAAATTACTTCAGGATAGCTTGTAATACGAGTAGAATTATGCTGTATTAAACGAACTAAATACTGAGAAAAAACCACAATATGTTCGTCAGATAACTGTTAATGATGCTTCTTTGTCATTCGTTTCGTGTCTTCTGTTTCTGTAGTTATCATGGTACATTAAAGGGTTGCATAGGAGCAGCTGTGAAGGTGTGAAACATAAATGTTTTGGGTAAATTGAATTATATTATTATTTTGATTTCTGGCTAAAGCCAAAGGCTTTGTCAGTTTTCGATGTAAACAAATTGCTAAGGCTTAAGTTAGGATATTGCTATCATTTGAAACGCTATGTTGTTGAGGTTGTCTTCGTCTTTGACAATCTCCTAGCATGATAAGCTGCACTCTCTATCTATCTATGGGAATTTACGCCAATGCTAAAACTATAGAACAATCAGCCTCATCAGCCACGCCAGCAAGATCATGCTCAAAGTTATTTTGAATCGACTCAAGAAGGAGGCAGAAGAACACCTTGCAGAGGAACAAGCTGGGTTCAGGGCAGGCAGGAGCACAATCGAACAGATTTTTAACTGCCACATCCTGATGGAAAAACATCTTCAACATCAGACAGACCTGTTCCACAACTTCATCGACTTCAAGAAGGCTTTCGACAGAGTATGGCACGAAGGCCTGTGGCAGGTCCTCAGAATGTTTGGCATTGAAGGAGGACTAGTGCAAACCATTCAAGCACTATACAACACCGCAAGCAGTGCAGTCCTTCTGAACAATCAGGTCGGAGACTACTTCAAAACCACAGTTGGGGTCCGACAAGGATGCCTGTTATCTCCAGTCCTGTTCAATCTGTTCTTGGAAAACATTATGAGAGAGACCCTCCATGACTTCCACTCTACCATCTCCATTGGCGGCAGACCCCTCAACAACTTACGGTTTGCCGATGACATTGACCTCATGGGCGGAAGTAACACAGAGCTGCAAGATCTTACAACCAGACTTGAGAACAGAGCTGGAGCATATGGGATGGAGGTGAGCTCGGAGAAAAGTAAAGTACTTGTGAACAGCACGAGCAACGCCACTGCTAAAATTTACATGAACGGCCAACAACTGGAGGAGGTAGACGCTTTTAAATACCTTGGCGCTACACTCACAAAGGACGGGCGATCGACGACAGAAATCAAAGTCAGAATAGCCATGGCAACATCTTCCATGACAAAACTCACCACCATATGGAAAAGTAAAGAGATCAGTTTCCCAATCAAACTAAAGCTCTACAAAGCCCTAATTCAGACGATCCTGCTGTACGGAAGTGAAACCTGGACATTGACTGCTGAAACAGCAAAGCGAATCCAGTCATTCAAAACAAAATGCCATAGAAAACTACTGGGCATATCCTGGAGAGAACGAAAGACCAATGAATTTGTCAAGAGTCAAATAACACGGCTGGCAGGTCCACAGGAACCCCTTCTCACCATCGTCAAGAAGAAAAAGCTGACATGGTTCGGCCACGTCACCCGCCACAATACTCTGCCAAAAACAGTACGCAGGGAACACTCGAAGGTGGCAGAAGGAGGGGAAGACAGAACAAGTCATGGATGGACAACATCAGAGAATGGACCAGGATGAATGACTCGGCACTACTGCGCAGAGCCGAGGATCGAGATGGATGGAGGAGGCTTACCACGACATCGTCTTTCGTGTCTCCCCCACGACCGCCAAGGTCACGGGTCTGATGATGATGATGATCTATCTATCTATCTATCTATCTATCTATCTATCTATCTATCTATCTATCTATCTATCTATCTATCTATCTATCTATCTATCTATCTATCTATCTATCTATCTATCTATCTATCTATCTATCTATCTATCTATCTATCTATCTAAAACATGTATCCTCTTTATGCTTACTGTTTCAGTTGTTTGGTTTTCATGCGTCATTAGCAACTCGAGTAATGGACTTGCAGCTAGTTTTCTTGAAACGTGCGTATCCCTCATGCCAACATCCCTACTATCCCCTTCCACACACAACCTTCCTTTTTATCTGAATGCATCTTCTTTCCTTCCTGCCTTCCTTCCTTCCTGCCTTCCTTCCTTCCTTCCTTCGTTTTCTTCCTTCCTTCCTTCCCCCATTCCTTCCTTCCTTCATTCCTTCCTTCCTGCCTTCCTTCCTTCCTTCCTGCCTTCCTTACTTCCTTCATTCATTCATCCCTTCTGTCCTTCTTTCCTCCTATCCTTCCTGCCTTCCTTCCTTCCTTCTTTCCTTTGTCTACCGCCTGTCTCCAATCTGTTTGTCTGACTATCTATCTATCTGTCTGTCTGCCTGTCTGTCTATCTGTCTGTCTGCCTGTCTGTTTCTCTATCTCTTTCTCTGTCTCTGTCTCTCTGTCTCTCTCTCTCTCTCTCTCTCTCTCTCTCTCTCTCTCTCTCTCTCTCTCCACTGCTGTACTAGTTGCTTCATATATTTCCTATCCTGTATCTCAGCCTGTCATCAGGTTATTTGTTTGTGTTCCCATAACTCTCTGCATCCTTTTATTGTTAGCCTGTAGCTGTTTTTACATGACGATTTAATATCGTCGTGGAGACCTAATGTATTTGGCAAGGTATTGCTTATTACCGTTTTGCATACCCATTTCCTGTTCTACTTATATTCTGGCTGTCAAGCTCGGGAAAATGTTGTTTATAATAATGATGTGACAAACGCTTTCTGTTTATTACATGGTGAGTGATGTCCATGAGGGAAAGGTGGCATGCGCATGGATAGACGTAAGCATATACAGACACTGACAGGTACACAGATACAGACAGATACAGACAGATACAGACACACACACACACACACACACACACACACAACACACACACACACACAACACACACAACACACACACACAACAGACACACACATACTCACTATAAGCACAGAGGCGTATGGGGAAACCAAAACTGAGGTCACAATGAGATCAGAGCAACCGGAATCACCAAAATTTAGAGACAATTTTTTTTATAGCATGATGATGAATGACGATCAGGATCGCGCAATGGTGCTTCTTTGAAACTGCAAAACATGCTTTGGGACTATTTGACAGGGGTCTACTCTACGCTTTCTGATATAATCTATCCCGATCTCAATCTGAACAAAAACAGGTTTATTGTTAATGTTTCTGTGAAGTGTTTAACAATAAGATTGACAGATTAGACCAAATTGCCGTCATCAGCTTCCAGAGCAGTCCTTCTAAAGAGTACTATGTTCTCTGTGTTATTCTTATTACCTTGTGTTGATTTTTATTTGATTTTTTTTCTCTGTTCTTTTTGGTATTGTCTAGGGGAGCTTTCGAATGTGAACGCGCCCAGAACATCGTGCACGCGCGTTAAAGCATGCTTCACTTTTCTGAAGAGTAGGCCATTGTGCGCCCTCGGGAACGGAGGACAAAATTCACAACACTGCATACATACAAAGACTATATTATGTAACACGGTGAATTCAATTGTATTATTTTATTATATTGCATTGTATTGTATCGTATTGTATTTATTGCACTGCATTCTCTTGATTTCCACATTTAGTCAAGGCAGATTTCTCGGCGTTTAATTCGGGCTGTTCTTTGTCGGGACGTGTGTCTAACCACAAGAGCAGTGCCATCCATTATTGTTTGTGGGTTTTTTTTTCTTTTGCTGTGTGTCTATTTTTCCCACTACGTTGGCTATTTTCTACAGAATTTTGGCAAGAACAACTCTCTTGTTGCCGCAGGATCTCTTACATGCACCAAACGTGTATCACACACACACACACAACACACACACACACACACACACACACACACACACACACACACACACACACACACACACACACACACACATACACACACACACACACATACACACACATGCGCGCGTGCGCGTTCATGAGCAAAATGATTGAAAGAAAATCGAAATTTAACATTGAATTTATGATCCTTTCCCTGTAGATTGGAACACACATACAGACGAAACGAAAAGAAACTAGAAAGAAAAACCAACACGAAATGAAGTAGCTTTTTACCAATGGCAAGCGGCCCCTAAGGCTTAGCCGCCTCTCAAGAGTCTTATAGACAATGGATAAGGTGTGAAGGGATTTCACCAAGCTGATTTGAAAAAAGTCCATCGCTTGCTATGTGAGAACGAAAGAACGAAAGAAGGAAAGGAAGGAAAGAAAGAAAGAAAGAAGAGAGAGAGAGAGAGAGAGAGAGAGAGAGAGAGAGAGAGAGAGAGAAGAGAGAGAGAGAGAGAGAGAGAGAGAGAGAGAGAGAGAGAGAGAGAGAGAGTCGAGAGAGATGAGAAGAGAGAGAGAGAGGGGGGGGGGGACATTTTGACTCATATTTCTTTTTAAGGTCTATTTAGGAGGGAAGAACGAGCGGGATGGATGTTAGCTTGTATGTTTATTTTATGCTTTTCTTTTCTTTAGTGTTTTGTTTGTTAAGTTTCTTGTTGCTGTGGCTTTTTTTCACTTTCTACAGCAAGAAAGAAACACGGTTTCTTCTGAAAATATACGTTATGGCCTTGTTTATCTGAACGAAATGTAAAAGAAGAAGTAATGTTACTAGCCACACATCGACGGGATAG
>CM054134.1:38274997-38282497 GCA_028751875.1 Rapana venosa | reverse complement strand
ATTAAAGCGTCATCATAATTGGAAAAAAACGCAGAATAGTGTTAACATACAGATAAAAACATTCACCATTTATCAAAAACAAAAACATAAAGGACATGAGACAACATGCCTATTACTGCAAAAAGGCCAACACTAGAAAACACGATATGTTGGCTTATATTTCCTTAGCACCTTTAAGGTTACAACACTGAATGATGTTTTAGGATAAATAATGACCGATCAAGTGTTGGAAGAGCGCAAAAAATAAGTGGCCGAATTTCCTGCAAGGAAAGAAATATCCTTACGAAAGCCTCTCAGTGTAGGAGATTTACATAGTTTCAAAATGTAGAAAAAAAGTTATTACCTTCAAACAAGTTGGTTCTTTGCTGAGAAAAAAAGCTCCTGAAACAGGAAACTACTTTTAAAAGGCTGAAACATAATGTCGTTATGTCTGTATGTCTGTCTCTTCTCTTCTTCTCTCTCTCTGTCTGTCTGTCTGTCTGTCTTCTCCTCTCTCTCTCTCTCTCTCTCTCTCTCTCCCTCTCTCTCTCTCTCTCTCTCTCTCTCTGTGCTTGTACTCCTATCTGTGTGTGCGCGTGCGTGCGTGCGTGTTGCGCGCGCACACGTATGTGTGTGTCTGTGCGTCTGTGTGTTCGTTCTTTTGTTCGTTCATTCTTGTCTGTTCACTATAAGTGATATTAGACGGTGTGCGTGCATGCGTGCGTGTGTGTGTGTGTGTGTGTGTGTGGTGTGTCGTGTTGTGCGTGTGTGTGCTGGTGCGTCTGCGTGTGTGCGTGCGTGTGTGTGGTGCGTGCGTGCGTGTGTGTGTGTGTGTGTGCGCGCTCGCGCGTGCGTGTAAGTAAAACAGCTATGCAGCTTCTTCTTTTTTTCTTGTTGTCGAAAGCTCAGACAGGAACTATTATTGTCTGTCATGATTATGAGCGAAAATGCGTTACACTGCCATTAAGCACCTGGCAAGTCGACTTTTGCGCGGGAGAGGATTGCTATACATTTAAGTCTCTCTAGAAAAACAAAAAGAGAAGAGAAGAGAAGAGACCAATAAGGTAGAGACTAGCCAAGAAGAAGGTGTCAGGAAGAAAAGTACCAAGGCAGAAACAGAGAGAGAGAGACACAAAAAAGAGGGAATTCTTGGCACAGTGTTTCCAGAAGGTGGGGAATCTATTTATAACTGACAGACCCCTGACATCCTCATAAGGAAAACAGCATGTCCGTAATATCATCAACACGATTTATTATTGCAGTTCGTAATGTGGGTTTTTTGTTTGTTTGTTTGTTTGTATGTTGGCTTTCCTATGAAATGTGTTTTTTCTGGGGAAAAAAATTGACAAGGCCTTTGCCCATCCCTCGAGTGTGCACACAGGTCGATCCATGTACATATGCAAACATATACACAATGTGTGTATTTCTCTTTTTTACACGTTCAAGTATTTCAAGCAAAAACATGCGTTTGCTAATATAACGTAGCTTAGCTAGCATAAGATAAAATCTACGTGCTTTGCATTCAACCTATTCTTACACAGGGAGCAATCACAAAATGTTTACGATAAATAAAACAAAATGTTGTCTTTTCATATAGCATATCACAAAAACAACAACATGAATGACACAGCAACACACACACAATAACACACACACACGCACACACACACACACGCGCGCGCGCGCGCGCGCGCGCGCAGAAACACACACACACACTACTGCTACTGCTACTGCTACTGCTACTCTACTACTACTACTACTACTACTACTGCTACTGCTACTGCTACTGCTGCTGCTGCTACTACTACTACTACTACTACTACTACTACTACTACTACTGCTACTGCTACTGCTACTGCTGCTGCTACTACTACTACTACTACTACTACTTCTACTACTACTACTACTACTACTACTACTACTACTACTACTGCTGCTGCTACTACTACTACTACTACTACTACTACTATACTACTACTACCACTCGTACTCTAAATTCTTGTTGCACAAGGGACCTAAATTTATTGTATCATCTGAAAGACTAGCACGCATACCACTATTCACGATCTCTTGGATGGGAGAAACGTTTCGAGCACAAACGGAGATCGAATCAGGAGTATGTGCTTTCTAGGCAGATGCGTTATCTCTAGACCACCGATCAGAAATAGCATTAAACGCTTGGACATTATATACATTATCTATCACAAAAGAAAATGCTGTCTGTGTTTGAAAGCAAAAATGTTCAGTTTGCAATGTCCCACAGCGTATGAATGAAGACTGACTTCTATGCTACTCAGAAAGAAAAAAGTTGAGCATATTACCCCTCTCTTGCAATCTCTCCACTGGCTGCCTGTGCCACAGAGAGTAAACTATCAGATCAGTACTCTCTGTTACAAATGTCTCCACAAAACAGCATCCGCCTACCTCAGTAAATGTCTTCACTTGTACACTCCTTCTCGTTCTCTCCGCTCTGCTGCAGATACCTTGTCCTTACGAATACCTAGATTCAACCAATCCACCATCGGCCGTCGCTCTTTCTCAATTTCTGGTCCATTGATGTGGAATGATCTCCCTCTCTCTCTCTCCGCCAAAAGCCTTCTTATGACACTTTTAAATCCAGTCTCAAGACATATTTATTTCAAACCTAAGATTTTCCTCTCCTGCCTCATCTCATAGTTTTCCCTGCCTTCAACAGCCAAGATTCTATTGCCCTGCCAGGGTGTATGACCTGTGTGTGTGTGTGTGTGTGTGTGTGTGTGTGTGTGTGTGTGTTTGTGTGTGTGTTGTGTGTGTGTGTGTGTGTGTGTGTGTGTGTGTGTGTGTGTGTGTGTGTGTGTGTGTGTGTGTGTGTGTGTGTGTGCGTGTGTGCACATTTGGACTTGATGGAACTATTACTTGTCACTGGTTGTATGACTGTGTAAGAATGAGTTGAGTGCAAGCGCTTTGATTAGTCTCTGCAAGATATAGCGCTATATACATTCCATTTATTATCATTATTATTATTACTCTGGCTTTTAAGACTTAGCGCAAAAAAAAGCAACTAGACTTTGTAAAAATGGAAATTGTATTTTTTGGCAACGATCTTTGTCTGCATTCAAGTTTTTTTTTTATTCCACTGCAAACCTCTGAAGTATTCCTTGCCAGTAAGTTTTGAAGAGAAACACTATCCGATAACTTATTTCATTTATATGATTTAGGGGTAAATTAATTGGTTAAAGTCGACATTGCACAATCACTTTCTTCACAGTCCAGTTATTTTTTCCTTCCCTTTATTTTTTCTCGTTTAATTATACATGGTTTTACATTTGTTGTTTAAAACAGTGTGACATTTTCAAATGTCACCTTTTCGTCTTTGAATACTCCATTTTTGTATTGGAATTGTTGTCTTATTTCTCCAATTATACTGTATCTGCTATCCTGCCATTCCCCAATCTCTCCCTTTTGTCTAATATAATTTATAGTAGAAAGACCCTAAAGAGAAGAAAGAAAACACACACACAACACACACACACACAACACAACACACACAAACACACACACAACACACACACACCGCACACAACACATACAACACGCACACAAACACACACACAACACAACCACACCACACACCACAAACAACAAACACAACCACATCACAACACACAACATAACAAACACACACACAACACACACACTACCCCTACACACAAACACAACAACATCAACACAACAAACAACACAACACACAACACACACACAGCAACAACACAACACACACACACACGCCACACAACAAACACACACACACACAAACACCACACACCACACACACACACACACACACACACCACGCACACACACAAACTCGCAGTTTGACTCAGCACCGTTTTGATTCTAAATACATATCATGAAGAAGAAAAATCCCAGCAAAATAACTGACGTCTCAAAACAAAGCAGTTCAAAGAAAGAGAAAAAAATAAATATAGATAATAAACAAGCAAAACAAACAAACAACAAATCAACAAACAAAGCAAAACCCAGCAAGAAAGAAAGAAGCAGAGCCAATAACTACATTCTCTAAGGTCACTGGCCTGGCCTATAAGTTTTGTTGTTAGTTTGTTTCTTTTCGGGAGTTTTGTTTTAATTTGTTTTGTTGGGGTTTTTTGCTTTAGGTTTTTCTCTAGGTTATTTTTTGTTGTTGTACATAGTGCCAAACTGCGTGAGATGTGATTATGTATACAGTTTAAAAAACGAGATCGATCTAATGTCCCAGAAAATGATTACTCTAGTGTATTTTACAGCCCCCCGTCTCTGTCCGTGTGTCTGTCTGCTTGTCTGTCTGCATGTGTTTCTCTCTCTCTCTCTCTCTCTCTCTCTCTCTTCTCTCTCTTCTCTCTCTCTCTCTTCCTATCTCTCTCTCTAGCTCTCTCTGTCTCTCTCTGTCTCTCTCTGTCTGTCTGTCTGACTGTCGGTCTGCCTGTTTGTCTGTCTGTCGGTCTGTCTATCTCTCTGATTGTCTGTTGGTCTGTGTGTCTGTCTGTCTGTCTGTCTTTCTTTCTTTCGTTCGTTCTCTGTCTTTTTATTTGTCTCTATCTTTCATAGTTAGATATATTCCTGAATTTAGACCATTTTCTGAGGGAATCAGAAAGAGAGAGAGAGAAGAAGAGAGAGAGAGAAGACAGAAGAAGAGAGAAGAAGAGAAGAGAAGAGAGAGTAGAGAGAGAGAGAGAGAGAGAGAGAGAGAGAGAGAGAGAGAGAGAAGAGAGAGGAGACAGAAGACAGACACAGAGAGAGACAGAGAGAGAGAGAGTTATCAAAATTTAATTTTGTTCAATTTTACGTGCTTACTTGCTTACTTTTTTAAAATTCTTATTTGTGTGATGTTGAAAATACAGTTTGTTTAGTTTTGGTTTTTTGTTTTACTTTTGTGTTTTACTCTCTATGCAGTTTTTAATCTCTATTTTATTTCACACTTTAATAGGCAAATGCTGTACTACCAATGGCCTTGTAATTTCTACACTTCTTCATCTCATTTTCAAACCATGCTTAAAAGAAACATTACAACAACTGTGCAATTCTTGCCAGTTTCCTGATTAACCTGTCCACATTTCTTTATTTCTCTTTTATCACATGGTATTGCAAACAGGGTGTCTATCTTTCTGTCAACTTTCTTTTTCTTATCTTACAGGTCTACATTTCTTCATAATTTTTTTTAAAAAATTCATACTTTTGGGCTTTAAAGTTTGATGTTATGTATTCTGCCCAACTGTTTTCCTTTTCATTTTTTCACACAATAATTCATTGTATTACGTCTGCCATTTTTCTTTGTTTGCTTCTGAGTCATATGTATACCTTTAAAACCACTCATGTTGATGTACCACCTTATCAGTATATCAGCTTAAGCTAAATATTACAGTGAATTAATGTGCATCGACAGAGGTACATATGCTCATCCCACAGGCTAAGAATACGGAAACCAGATTATCAGAAGATAAAATGCTGGGAGACCAACGATTGGGGGACAATTATCAGAAGACCCCCCCCCCCCCCCCCCCCCCCTGTGGCACTTAGATTACAAGCGTGCAGTGAATGCCTCCGATCCCGGCAGAAAATTGGCTAGCCGAATTGGCTGATGGTGGAAACTGTGTACTGACTGGGGCGCAAAAAATCAACTAGGATAAAATAAAGTATAGACGGACAGATAAGCAAAACAAGCAGGCAGATAAGCAGACAGACGAATAAGTCGATAGCAACAGACGAAATAAAATAAACAAAACAAAACAGAAACAAAAGACCAACAGATATGGAAAAGAAGAAAAAAAACCAGCCGCCATGGCGCAGTGGTTAGCGCCTTGGGTTACGGACTGGAAGGTCGCGGGTTCGAATCCCATAAGAGTCATAGGGATTTTTCGGACTCCGGCCGGCTCCTACCCAGAGTGAGTGTGCTGTGGGCTCAGTGGGAAGACTGGGACCACACAGTCGAGCTTCATCCACTTAACGGATGCGAGTTTGAGAGTGTTGCTCAAATTACCTGACCAACACTGCAGGTGTCTGTATCTCTCGGGCCCGGTTGACGCCGGGATATATGATAGTAAGCGTAGAGTACAACCCTGTCAAGTAGTCTCAAAGCATATGCACTTCCACAGCAGCATAATTACGTCATCCTCATTGTCATTGATCATCATGCAATTAAAAAAATTGCCTCTGATTCGGTGGTCCCAGTTTCTCTGGTCTCATGGTGACCTCAGATTCGGTTTGCCCATACACTTCTGTGCCTGTGGTGGGTTTGTGTCAAAGCCTTTGGGGTTGGAGGTTCGCGGGGGACGGTCGTTGGAGGGACGTTGTGGTGGTTGCCACCTCGGGTGGGCAACTCACTCAGTCTGGCTCCGCGACTGAGCTAATACTGTCGTTAGTAGGGGGCTTAGTAGGTGGTGTCCTGCGTATGTTAGCTCAGAACAGGCACCACTGAACACCGCCAAAGTGACCCAGCAGAAGTGCAGGGCCCCTCTGGCTGGTGGCCCCGCGGCGGCTTGATAGTGATTGGCTCCCTGTGGGCCTCCGGCTCTGAGGATGAGACATAAGAAAATATGGGTATGGTTGTGGTGGGGAGATTGGAGTGAGCGGTGTGGGAACAGCAGGACGGGGGACGTCACAGAAGATGAGGCAGCAAAAAAAAAAAAAAAAAAAAAGAAGAAAAAAAATCAACCTTACAACTAATGTAGGAGCTCATCCATTGAATGAGATAATAAGCAGTATTTTCATCTCATGATCGATATTGTATCCACCCCCTATACATCCAGCCAGCCAGCCAGCCAGCCAGCCAGCCAGCCAGCCTTCATCCAACCAATCAATGATAATGATTCAATTAATAATTACTTACTCACTCACTTACTCATTCACTCAATTAATCAATCACAGACTCACTGACTCACTGACTCACTCAATCAATCAACACACCAGCTGACCTATCGACCGGTCGATCGATTAATCGATCAATCAAGCTTACAGTCTGGCTACAAAGGTAGTCATAATGATGCCGTCATTGTCACCACCTCGCTAAGATTGAATCAACAGTGCAGCTAAATGGCGTTTACAGAGCTTAAAACACCAAGCCTTTCCTTCACTCATTCCTCGCATCAATAACCCAAACACTCACACTGGAAAAACCTGCACCATGTACCTTTAAAATCATCACGTAGTGACGAAAAACACACACACAAAAACCCCTCACTAACAACACTGTAAAATAAACATGAAAAAAGTGAAGAACTAACACATCAACGATCACACTGTTTATTCTGAAAGATCATAACAGGACACTAGTGTCAGCCAAACAAAATGTCCAGGCATTTCTCATACGTATAGTAGTAGCCCATAGCAACAGAAAGGAGAACACAAATATTTCATAATGGCCAATAAGGCAAAGCTGAAGGCACACAGTAGCCATCCCTGTACTGTGCTTTTATAATCATTTTACAGTACAACGTACTGTTTATCTCCTACTCCACCCCCCAAAAAAACCCCCCACCAACAACAACA
>CM054134.1:38264997-38269997 GCA_028751875.1 Rapana venosa | reverse complement strand
CACAGGTCCCCATTCCGTATCATTATGATACCAGTTGTTTTTTTTGATTTTCGAGTCATGGGCCTGCCATCAAATTAAAGTAGAAATAAAGATAAAAGACGAAATAATGATGTGGAAATATACTATGCGTTTTTTTCTTTCTGCCTATTCTTCCTTGCTTCTCCTGGTTTTTTTTGCAACTAGTATCTTGTCTGCTGAGAAAATGTACATACTATGATCACTAACACTCTAAAACGGTGTTAATTTCCCCGACCAAATATCTCTAATACAATTATTCCAGCATAAGTATAAGCATCTCTGCGATTATCTTTGTTTCTATGTCTCTGTATTTCTCTGTGTGTGCGTGCGTGCGTGTGTGAGTGTGTGTGTGTGTGTGTGTGTGTGTGTGTGTGTGTGTGTGTGCGTGCGTGTGTGCGCGTGTCTGTCTGTCTCTCTCTCTCTGGCTGTGTGCATCATTCTGCTTCACTGCGCCTGCGCGCGTGTTTGTGTTTGTGTGTGTGTGTGTGTGTGTGTGTGTATGCGCGCGCGCGCTCTTGCAAACCTTTTGTCTTATTTGTATCCATTGCTGTCTGTTCTCTGTCTGTCTGTCTGTCTGTTTCTCTGCCTGTCTGTCTGTCTGTCTTTGTATCTGTGTGTTTGCCTGTGAGTCCGTCTGTCTGTCTGTCTCTCTGTCTCTCCCTGTCTCTCTCTGTCTCTCCCTGTCTCTCTCTGTCTCTCTGTCTACCCCCTCTGCCCTAGGGACTATGTATATAAGCTGTGTCTCATCAGAACAAAAACAACAACCTGAACCCTCATCTATTTGGATGAATCACAGGGTGATGACTGCTATATAATAATGCTGATGTCCGCAAGAGCATTGCGCTACGACTTTAAGTCTCTGGTGGATTCTTACCCAGACACTGTTTTTAGTCTGCACTGTGATTTTAATTTTGAATTAATGTGCTAATCTCCTTCCCAGCAAAAAGCTTGAGAATATTATTACCCAAAATTGGTTTCCGAGCCGTTTTTGCCAACTTTTTTTTAAAAACAGTAATTTTTGCATAGACAGATGATTATTCAGGCACATGTACATAGGCAGGGAGATAGAGCGACAGACTGACGATCTAACAGTATGCTCCCACACATACACACATAGGCATACACACATACATACTCGCGCACAAACACACACATACACTCGCGTGCAAACACACACAAACACACATACAGAGTCAGGCGCGCACGCACACACACATACACACACGAACGCGCAGACACACACATAGAACATAAATTAGTAATAAATATGTTTTGCAGCTGTCGATGGTTTGCTGGTGGACATAGATGTTTCTTTTCTTTTATTGACCATTGCTGCTGTTGTTGCTGTCTTTGATACTGCTTTTAGTTTGAAATTGATGACACAGAGTGAACATTACATAATCAACTACAGTAGCAGCAGCAACACGAATAGTACCATTCAAGATGATAATGTTCATCATCATCTCATCATCATCATCATCACATCATCATCATCATCATCATCAACCTAATGATTATGATAACAACGGTTATACTAGTAGTCATAATTCTCTTCTATTGATAATATCCACTTTCTTTCTTTTTTTGCTTGGATAGTTTAAAAAAAATATTCACACGCTCAACTATCTAATTTTCTAAGTGCTTACCGATGAATGAAAGTAGAGATTAAGCGTTTATGCAGACACAAACAACCAAACAATACCGATTACTTTTGTTTGATGTTTCTTTTCTTCTTGTTAATAATAACAATCGAATACTACAGAGGGGTAAAATAATTCTCTCGCCTATACTTTTAACTCCGGAGCCAGAAAGATAGAAAATGTGTAGTGACCTTTTTGTCTGAATGTGCGAGTACTGCTAACAGTACATCCCGCTACACCCTGTAGAATAGTATCGTAACTTGTACAAACTGCAGACAATCGAACTCTAACTATACATTCCACGAGTGTTACAGCCTTACAGTTTAACAGTGAGAGAAAGCACACCACCGCCATGTCTTCTAGTCTCTATGAAAATTGACGCTCGATGCAATCAAGTCCGAGTTCAGTTGGCAGTCTTTGCTCCAACAAGCAACTGGGCTGGATGTGTGTGTGTGTCAAAGTCAAAGTCAAAGTCAAACTTTTATTTTCAGGTGGTACATTGAATAAGCAGTGCATTTGCTTTTTTTTCAAGCAGTGCACTTGCTTTTGTGTGTGTGTGTGTGTGTGTGTGTGTGTGTGTGTGTGTGTGTGTGTGTGTGTGTGTGTGTTTGGTGTGTATGTGTGTGTGGTGTGTGTGTGTGTGTGTGCACTGCTGGACAGAGACGTGAGGTACCCTTTCTTTTTTTTCCCTCGTGGAAGACGAATCTGGAGTTCTGCTTGGATTAAGAGCCATGCCTGTAGCAATAACCAGAACTAGCTGCACGAAGCGAAAGAAGGCCAACTTGCCTCTGGTTAGTTTGAATGCAAATTGAATAGTGACACTGATACTGTTTACTTGTTTACTCATATTCTGTGTGCATTAACATGGCTAAAACGCCTGGAAGCAGTAGGCTAAAAGTATTGCCGGAACCTCCCCGCAGGTGCTTCCATTAGTTGATAGATGGCCACACGGTGCACAGTCGGTTAGTTGGTATAAACAGGCTTTGGGGATGACTGGCCCAGAGCCCACTGCCCCGTTTACACTCATCAAAACGACTCGTTTTTTTATATATAGAAACACGGTCTGCCATCGCTTGATGTACAAACTAGGGAATATGTTTTTCACGTATGGTGATGCGCTGGGTTTTGTTCCAAGAAGCGGGCGGCTAGATCATAGTCTGTCAATAATTGTCCTACCATGATTCAATGATTTTTTTTCAGGAAAGAGAACTCCCGGGGAAATGCATAAATGTTATTCATGGTGTGGGATGGTGAAGTGAGGGGTTGCTGTTGTTCTCCCAAAGTTGATAACTATTTAAAAAATGGAGTTTCATATCCTTTAGGTGTGTAGTGTTGTTCTAGACATTAATTTTGTTTGAAAACAGGAAAGTGTAATAACAACTTTTGACAATACAAAAATGATAGCTTTTATTGTCTTTCTCTCCCTCTGGACATTAATGTAGAGTTTTCTCCATCTTTGCTTTTCTCTTATGTCTTTTTTCCATCTTATGTTTTAAATTCCCTTGTAATAATGTGCTGGCACAGAAGCAAACAAACGTGCACGCGCATGCGTTCAAATTCATTTAACGTCTTTTCACAGTTGTGATATTAGACGGGGTGGGGGCGGGGAGGGGGGGGGGGCAGCGGGGGTAGAAGGAGGGTGTATGAGTGTCAAGGGAGGAGGGTGTAGTTGTACTGTATAGGAGAAGGAATTTCAGGGGATCAATGCATGCGAAATGATAAACAAAATTTAAAAATATATATATATAGAAAAACAACAACCAAAATTATAGAAAAAAACACCGTTACATTACTAACCGATTGAACTACAATAAACAACAGGAAATGCAATTCTAACAATTTCTAACAAAATCAGTAATTCCAATGAAATTTTTAAAATAAAATTTCAACTACTGAATTCCACGTGAAAAACCCAGACCTATCTTAATGTGTGTAACCCCCTCCCCTGCCCTCAAAAGAAACCCAAGAAGCAACTCCTCCCCCCCCCCCTCACCCACCCACCCACCCACCCCCACCCCTGGAAGAAAAAAGCTCAACCCTTAAAACAAGAGCGAGAAACACTCAACAACAGCCAAAACCCAATTACAAACACAATATTTCTAGCCCCCTCCTATGAAACAAACAAGATAAATAATAGGAATGCAACAACCGTGAAACAGGAGGCATATAGCAAAGAAAAAAGGATAATGATAATTTTTGATTTTTATTTGTGAGAGAGAGAAAAAAATGGTAATGACAATGGCAATGGCAATAGCAGTCTTTATTGTAATTTAAGCTGTTAAACCTATTCACATGGGGACAGCGGGAAGGAAAATGGGCACAACACATATATTGAACAATAACAGCAACAACAGCAGGTTGTAGTCCAACTGAGAGAGAGGGAGGGAGGGAGGGAGAGAGAGAGAATCTGTGTGTACTAGCGCGCAGCAAGGTTATCTGTGTGAAATTAAATGGGGGCGGGATAGCCTAGTGGTCAGAACATTGCGCTCGAAATCTGACGACCCGGGTTCGATATGTTCCCCTGGAGTTAACATCAGTGCAGACTCCACTCTCCCCAAAAGTCTTTCGGATGAGACTATAAACCGAGGTCCCGTGTGCGAACGCACGCAGAACATCTTGCGCACACGTTAAATCCTGTTCCGCTTTTCGTAAGAGTAGGCCATCGTGCGCCGGTAAGAACAGATGACAGAATTTACAAAACCGCATACACATGGGGACTGGATGTAAAAAAGCACATAGTGCTTATTCTATTATCCTCGATATAAAAGAATAAATGAAAATAAATGAAATGAAATAAATTCGTGTTTCATATCAATTTTTACTGCAGTTTTTGCGTAAACCCTTTGTGTGACTAAATTTGCATGTTAAGATCGCGAAAATGTGGAATACAGATTGTCCTATTTGTCATGGCATGAAAATAGAAAACTATTTTTTATAAGTGTTGTACATATGGTCTTAAAATTACAAAACTATCACTCACCAGTGTCGAAATGCTTTAACAAGAATTTGGTGAAAGACTAGCATTTTTCTTTACCATAAAAGTTCCATCTTGATATAGTACAACTGTCAGCCTATAGTAATGCCAAAATGATGCAAATGCCCCACTTTGGCTAATATCTACAAAACAACAGCACTTCTAAATTATACTACTTGCAGAAGTACACAGAAAAAGAAAGGAAAGCGTGAACCGTATCGATGTAGGTGTGCTGTTATTACAGAAGGTGGCATAAGAAATATTACACACACACACACATACACACACACACACTAATACACACACTCCCCATCCCCGTAAACACACACACACCACACACACACACACACACACACACACGCGCGCGC
>CM054134.1:38254997-38259997 GCA_028751875.1 Rapana venosa | reverse complement strand
ATAGTTACGGAATTTCTTATGTCAAATTTATTTTGGGCTTTTTTTCTTTTTTTGTAGACTGAAATCTTGAAAATTAGACAGGACTGCTTCTTTTTCATTTAGAAATAACAGTCCCAGGAGTTGATATTGAAGCTAGAAGCAACAACAGTTGGAGGAGTTATTATTGAAGCTTTAAATGGAATATTTGCTTTGCATTTCACCAGTTTTTTTTAAAACAAAGACTTCTTGTACAAACTAATTTTCAGCAATTTTCAACTGTTGGCCAAATAAGAATTGACAAGTGTTTTCTGGTATGAAAGAAACAACAAACAAACACAGTTGCACATAGCTCAAGCACGAAAGACTGATCTTCTTCATCTGTCTACCATCTCATCCATCGTTAAATGATGAGGTGTGTCAGGATCATCTCAACAGGGACAATAGACGGAGAACGTGTTTCTTTTTTTCTCTTGGGGGTGGTGAGCGAGTGAGAGAGAGAGAGAGATAGAGAGAGAGAGACAGAGAGAGAGAGACAGAGAGACAGAGAGACAGAGAGAGAGAGACAGAGAGAGAGAGAGACAGACGAGAGAGAAAGAAAGAGACAGAGAGAGAGAGACAGAGAGAGAGAGAGACAGAGAGAGAGAGAGACAGAGAGACAGAGAGAGAGAGACAGAGAGAGAGAGAGACAGAGAGAGAGAGACAGAGACAGAGAGAGTACATCCTCAGCTAGGCAAAACGTGACAAATGGAAGCTGGTGGTCAGACTAAAGCAAGGACATTGATTTTTCGCAAGAAGGTCCTCGCGCAGCTCTGAGGGTAACCCAGCCTCTGGAAGCAACAGCCGACGACTGGCTTATTTCCCCTGTGTCAAGCGTGGGCCTGCCGGCCTGTCGTCATCTGGCGCAGCGAAGCACGTGCGCGCGTGGACGTGAGAACAAGGTAGACGCCTCTTTTGTTCTGGACAGTATTCAGCCGTGCTGCTCCCCAGTAGAGTAATTCGTCCTCGGCTCTGCACATCACGCAAACTTTGCTTTTATTCCACCTATCTACTTGTGTGCACGACAGAGAAAAAGAAGCTTAATCCACATACTTACAGATATAGATATCAAGTGCAACTGTTTGTGGAGAGTGGGTGGTGGGGTGGTGCCCCTTTCGGTTTTTCTGTTTTGTCAGGTAAGATTGGAATTGTTTGTTTTTTGTTTGTTTGTTTGCTTGTTTGTTTGTTTGCTTGTTTGTTTGTTTAGCTGTTTTGTTCTGGAGTCAGACTTCGTCTTTCTTTTCAAGGATAAGGAGGAGCAGGGGTGGTTTTGTGAATTCTTTTTAGCTTGATGTTTCAGAGATTTGGGGTGAGACTTATTTGCAAGTGATCTTTGCATCTACTATCCAGTTTCAAGACAAGTAATACGAAAACTTTGATTAAACAAAATCTAAAACAATTCTTTATTTACAATTTTTTTTTACTAACCAAAAAAGTAGGCGAAAATTGAAATGCAAATATTAATTTGCGTTGAATTGTTATTTGGGGGGCATAGTTCAGTCTTCTTTTTGTCTGAATCACGATGGTAAAAAGAATGGTCGAGGCAGTTTATCAATTCTGCAGAAAATAAACATTACTAAAAGTAAGCGCCGAAATTGCCATGATGAAAAGGCGTTAAGGAAACAAAAGAGTATAGCTTTTTTTTTTCTCTTCGAACTCAGTAATTTATTTTGGAAAAAAAAGAGGGGATTTGAAGGGGTGGGTGGTGATGGTGGGGTGTTAGGCTTCTGTTTGTTGTCTTTGTCTCTCTTCATCTCTGCTTTGTGTACTGTGTTCGTACTCTTGGCTGTTTCCATACTTGATGCTTTTACATGTACGTGTTAGTCTGTTTTTCCACCTTGATGGTAAATACTCGTTGTTTGCCTCCAGTCTTTCTATAGGGCAGATACAACGCCACGGAAAAGAAAAGCCAAATGGTGAACACAAGTGGAAGAGGGTGAAGCTTATGGGGCCAGATATACAGTCTCTCTCTCTCTCTCTCTCTCTCTCTCTCTCTCTCTCTCCTCTCTCTCTCTCTCTCTCTTTCTCTCTCTTCTCTCTCTCTCTCTCTCTCTCTCTCTCTCTCTCTCTCTCTCTCTCTCTCTCTCTCTCTCTCTCTCTCTCTCTCTCTCTCTCTCGGAAGTATGAACTTGCTGAAGTATTGGTATTTGCAAGACAGAAAATAATGCAGAGATATGGAAGTTACCAAACATTTCCTGTTATAATATCAGCACAACATACCTGTTAGAAAGAGACTTTTTTTTTAGAAATACCATTTAAAGTGTACTGTTTTAGAGCACGTATGGAAAGTATACAATAAAAGCTCTATACTACGATTTGAGGTTCAGTGGTGGGCCTTTGACAAAGATGCTACTCTTTTGTTCCCACTTGCACACACACGTTTTGTTCTATTCATGTTATTTGCCAGCTGTTGTGATCCCTATTTACAGCTTGCTTTGATGCTCTCTTTACAACGGCCCTAACCATGACTTTTGCTAATTTTGTAGCTGACAACAATGTGTTTCCTCTGAACGATAGAGAATTCGTTTGTATTTTCAATTCGCTTTTTGTCTGTCTGTGTGTTAGGTTGATTTGAGGCCACAGCAACATTACTCAAAAGAAATTGTTGGCCGTTTTATTCTCCCTTTTCAGTTTACCCACCTTGTTAATTAAACAAGCGAAACCAGGATGAACTATGGCTTGTCCTTTTAGTCTTGCAACTTGTTTGTTTGTTCTGTTTTTGTGCCTGTTTTTCACTGGTGCTATTTTAGGGGAAGGGAATGGGTTGATGTGATGGTGTTGATGCTTTCTTGTTTGTCTTTTTTCCTCTCACAGCCTGTCATGCTTTTTAAGTTGTTTTATTGTTGTCTTGGGTCTATAGATTAATACAATGTGTGTTAGAAGTTTAGTTAACACATTTTTGATTAATGGTTTACTTTTGTTTTAACTATACACGATGGAAAACAAAATGCGTGAGGTGGCTTTGTAAGAATATGAATAATTGCGCATAGATTAATAATATTTCACTTCACTGGTGAAAATTAATATAGTTGGAGGGGTATGCAGACCAGTGGTTAATACACTAAACCAGGATGTGAAAGATTTGGGGTTGAAATCTTCTCTGGAGCTAGACAGAGACACTGTTTGCCTCTTCCATTTTTTTGTTACACACCGCATGGTGGCTCGGGAGAGAAAGTCTTCCAGAGGAGTTGGCAAACTGACTTCCTACTGGGGGTGTGTGTCCAGCGCTTGTGAACGAATCCACGGCAGCTTGAGAAATGTTCTTAGCACAACCCCAGCTGTGGGAAATAACAGTTTTGGACACGGGCCAAACCAGTACAAAAGGTCGTTCAACAGAAAAGAGAAGAGGCGCGATTCTATTGTACTGTGGTGACACAGTTTTATTAAAGCCAGCTGCTAATGTCCATCCAAAACATGATTATATATACAAACTGATGTTCACCTGTCGCTACGGATAACGAGTGTACGACAGTTTGATAATACTTTTACTTTTCATTAAGTTGCGTGCCATCTGTTCATTTTACGCTTTTGTTTGGCTGACTATTTGAGTGTCAGTCGCAAGCAGTTTTTTTTAGATAATAGGTTATGGTATAAAATGCAATTTCCCTCGTATCTGTAGCAGATAAAAAAAAAATAATTTGATATACCATTTATTTAAATTGGCACTCGGTTTAGAAATGAAAACCAACGCATGTTTTTGTAGATCAACGAAGCTTTCCAAAAAGTAGAGAACTACAACAATACGTGGAGAAATGTGCTTAGAGTTTAAGTCAGCTTAAACATTTTTACTAGACTACACTAGATCACTAGGCTACACAAGATTACATTAGATTGATGTGCACTTCAATACACAACAGCACACTATGCCAGCTGTACTGTTATGCTACACTTCATAACTACACTACACTACACTACACTACACTACACTACACTACACTACACTACACTACACTGCACTATACTACACTACAATACACCACATTACAAACACTACACTACACTACGCTACACTCACACTACAAACTGAACTTCAGTTCAATTCAATTGATCATACAGGAACAAGAAAAACCAACATGGTATCCGACTCCGCACAGCAAATCCGTTTCCTACATAAAAGATGGGTGCTGAATTATTCAGAGTTAGCGATACTGGGGCAATTTGTTTTCTCACACTGTGCCACCCAAGCCTTCCCCAAGGGCTCTGCTAAGTCTAGACCCAGCTAGTAGACTTTCTTTCCTACTGAATGTTCCGAGTGTGTGTTACTAATACGCAAATAAAAGCCGAACCACTACATTTTCTCATCTTGTTTTCTTTTCTTTTTTGCTGGTAACCTGTCCCTCGTCATATTTCTTCTCTTCGTCTCTGGTGGACCCTTGCATTAGAGAACGAGAGACAGGCTCTCTCTTGGGTTACAACTTTACACTGATTTCATTCCAATGTTCGGGTGTTAAGCTCTTGAGGCAATAACTCAGGTTCTATCACAGTGGTCACTTCTTTGTTAGTCTGTTCCGTCTCCTCAACAGCTCTGCATATCGGTGGGTGCTCAGTTGCGCAGAACCCAATCAGGTGATGAACGAGCTTTTTTTTTCTCTTGTTACATCTCCCAATTTTTGGAATTCTCATCCCTTTTCTTTCTCTCAGTTATTCTGCTTTTCATCTGAATCCAATTCTGAAATCGATAATTTTATTTATTAATCGTTCCTCGGCTCGAGGTCCGATGTTCACTCAATGATGAGATTTTGCGTATCGACCGTTTTAGCACACAGAGAAGGTAGCCGTATTACGACTTTGGGGAAAACGAGTTTATGAATGAAGTGTTAGGTGTGTACAAGACGAAAAATTATAATGTGTCTTCTTGTCTCTTGTTTTGTTTTTGTTTTTGTTGTGCTTGTTGGGTTGTTTGTATCTGGTTTTAGCTTTTGGGTGATTTTTTGAGAGGCATTGCTCGCTGCGGAATGTGGGATCATGTTTTTAAGCTCAGGTTT
>CM054134.1:38242497-38244997 GCA_028751875.1 Rapana venosa | reverse complement strand
CAGAGTCACGAGATACGCTGCTGGGTAATGACAGAGTCACGAGATACGCTGCTGGGTAATGACAGAGTCACGAGATACACTGCTGGGTAATGACAGAGTCACGAGATACACTGCTGGGTGATGACAGAGTCACGAGATACACTGCTGGGTGATGACAGAGTCACGAGATACACTGCTGGGTGATGACAGAGTTACGAGATACACTGCTGGGTGATGACAGAGTTACGAGATACACTGCTGGGTGATGACAGAGTCACGAGATACACTGCTGGGTAATGACAGAGTCACGAGATACACTGCTGGGTTATGACAGAGTCACGAGATACACTGCTGGGTAATGACAGAGTCACGAGATACACTGCTGGGTAATGACAGAGTCACGAGATACACTGCTGGGTAATGACAGAGTCACGAGATACGCTGCTGGGTAATGACAGAGTCACGAGATACACTGCTGGGTAATGACAGAGTCACGAGATACACTGCTGGGTAATGACAGAGTCACGAGATACACTGCTGGGTAATGACAGAGTCACGAGATACACTGCTGGGTAATGACAGAGTCACGAGATACACTGCTGGGTAATGACAGAGTCACGAGATACACTGCTGGGTAATGACAGCCTTGCTTGTATCAGAGCCGAGACCTTGAACAAGCAAGGCATCGACGAAAAGGGAGAGTGCTGGGTAAACCCCCCCACCAAAAACAGAGTGGGTACGGATGACAAAATTTACAAAACTGCATGTACCCGGGGACTGGATGTAAATAAAAGAGTATGAATGCTTATTTCAATATCGTCGAAATAAAAGAAACGAAAGTGTAGTGTTGTGTTGTGTGATGTGTTGTGTTGTGTGTTGTTTATTGTGTGTGTGTATTGTGTTGTGTTGTTTGGTTGTTTATTGTGTATGTATTGTGTTGTGTGTGTGTGTATTGTGTGTGTGTGTGTGTGTGTATGAGTGTGGGTGTGTTTATTGTGTTGTGTATTGTTTGTTTGTTGTTATTTTTGCTGTGTATGTATGTGTGTGTGTTTGTCTTGAGTGCGTGCGTGTGTGCGAGCTGCGCGCGCGTGCGTGCATGTGCATTTCTGTATGTGTGCATTCGCGGATGAGACTATAAACCGAGGCTCCGTGTTCGAACGCATGCAGAACATCTTGCGCACACGTTAAATCCTGTGCCGCTTTTCGGAAGAGTAGGCCATTGTGTGCCGGTGGAAACAGATGACAAAAATTACAAAACCGCATACACACGGGGACTGGATGTAAAAAAAGCACATGAGTGCTTATTCCATTATCCTCGATATAAAAGAATAAATAAATATGTGTGTACGCATCCGTGCCTGCGAGGGTGGCCATGCATTTTCAATGTCTGCAATAAAGTTAACCTGCCAGCAGAAGATGCAGACCTATGTCTCTGTACCCCGCCCACCGCTCAATACCGCCACCCCCCCCCCCCCCCCTATCACGTCTAACCTCCTACCCCCACCCCCACACCCCCACCTTAAGCTGCTGCACTGACTAATGAATAATCAGCAGGAAGGAAGGCTGGAGTGGGGGGATGGGGAGCGGGAGCTGAATAGCAAATCAGCACATGAAAACAGAGGAGGCATGAAATGCAGAGAACATCAAGGCGGGAGGAAGTTCCAGACAATTATGGAGGAAATGCCAGGAGATGTTTCACCTTTACAAACTCTTTGGATGTTCTCCTCCCCTCCCCCCCCCCCCCCCCATCCCCCCCCCTCCGCCTCCCTGAAAGTTGTGGGGCAGAAATGTCACCAGGAGAGTGAACAGCCATGTAACGCGCGCGTCAACAACCAAATTACTGTTTTACCAACCAAAAAAAAAAGAAAAGAAGAATAGAATAAAGAGCATACTTCATTTTGTTTTGGGCGGTTATGTTGGAGATTTTTTGTTATTAGTGTTTGTGTTTTTTTCTGCGATGTAAAAACAAAACAAAACAATGCACTAGAAATAAACTCACCAGATACATTTTTCATTTTGTACGAATGTACTGGGATTCTGTGAAGAAAAAAGCACGTATGAGGTGAACTCAAGCGATGCTTGTTGTTAAAGAGTGTAAGACTTTTGCTTGGGTCTTACTCAATCATTTTGTTTGGGTCTTTTACTCAAGCACTTCATTTGTGCATAACATTGCAATAGTTATAGTTGTGGGAAGCTATAGGAGTGACCTTGATACAGAGGGTGGGGATAGTAGGTGAGAGGGGTTAGTTATGCTTTAGTTAAGGTGCTTTATCCATCAGGCTTCCGTCAACATAGAGACACCAGGCGCCAAAAGTCATAAATACCAGCGAGCAACGCCCTAACACTTTCATGTTTTTGTTTGTTTGATTGATTGTGTTTTGTTCGTTTGTTTGTTTGTTTGTTTGGTGTGTGTGTGTGTGTGTGTGTGTGTGTGTGTGTGTGTGTGTGTGTGTGTGTGTGTGTGTGTGTGTGTGTGATGTGTGTGTGTGTGTGTGTGTGTGTGTGTGTGTGTGTGTGTGTG